>WAAF01004518.1:0-174683 GCA_013400475.1 Tricholaema leucomelas
CACAGCTCCACAGCAGAGCCCATGTACTGCGTGGACCCCACAGAGACCCCCAAAGAGGTCACCAGTAACCAGTCCGATCCCGCCCAAATCCTGCGAGACCCCACAGAGGCCACACAACTCCACTGAGACACTGCCCAGCTCCTCCGGGACCCTCCAGGAGCCCACGGGGGGAAATCCAGAGGCTTACAGAAGCCTCTATATGCCCCAGAGGCCAACAGATGCCTCCAACCCCCCTTTGATGTCCCCAGGCCCATTTTAGATGCCCCCAGGCCATTTGGACGCTGCCAGACCCACTTTAGGTGCCCGCAGACCCCCTTAAGAGGGGCGGCAACACTGAGCAGCTGCAGGCACCTCCTGCCCCTGTACCTGGGAAGCAGCTCCGCCAGGCCCTGTTCAGAGTTGCTTCCATTCCAATTACAAAGAAAATCCAACACGCACCAAGGGAAATCCACTCTTTGTCACTGCTACGGACACACACTTACATTGCAAAGCCCTCTGCGGCTCCATTCACGCTCGACGCTGCTCCGGCTCCAGCCGGAGCCTTCCGTCCACACTCCCGTCAGTCCGGACCCGCCCCCACCGCGTATGCGTAACGAGGCGGCGCAGCAGGACGCATGCACCGACTCCATAGCAACGCACAGCTATGCAATGCATGTGCGGAGTCCGTGCTCACTGCTGCCATCTTGTGTTTAATCGACTGCACTGCAGTTCCCTAGCGACCTGTACGCCCAGCCACTGCTCACGGCTGCCACCCGGTATTTAATTGTCGCCACTGGTGCTCAATAGCGACCTGTGCGAGCTTACATCATTACGTGAGAGCCGGAGCTACCGCCATAGCAACGCACCGCTATGCAACGCACACAGAGAGTCCCATTACTGCTCAGTGATGCCACCACGTGTTTTATTGTCGCTACTGCAGTTCGCTAGCGATGTGTTCGCGCTTACGCCATTACGCGAGAGGCGGAGTTACGACAACACGGAATCAGAGGTCTTCGGGTCTTTCCGCCGTCCCTTCGGCTTTCGTTGCTATTTCTTCTTTAGGACCCTCCCGAGACCTCCCAAGTGAGCTCCCAGCGGAACTTCCAGATGTGCATAGACCCCTTTAGAGATCCCAAACCCCTTTTAGAGATCCGGGGAGGCCGTGGTTAGGGGACACAGAAAACCAGAGCCAGATCCCCCCCAAATCCTGCGAGACCCCACAATTCAGCTGAGGACCACAGATATGGGGTGGAACCCCCAGAGACCACAAAGCTACACTGAAACACTTCCCCAACTCCTTTGGGCCTCTCCAGGACCCCACAGGGGGAAATCCAGAGGCTTATGGATGATTCTATAGATCCCAGAGTCCTTTATATGCCTCCTACCCTCATTTTGATGCCTCCAAGCGCCCTTTAGATGCTGCCAAGCCTACTTTAGATGCCTGCAGACATCCTTAAGAGAAGCGGCAACACTGAGCAGTTACAGGGCATCTCCTGCCCCTGTGCCTGGGAAGCTCATCTGGGCTCTGCTCAGGATTTTTTCCATTCCAATTAAAAAGAAAAGCCAACACACAACAAGACCGATCCACTGTTCTCCATTTATATATGTGAAAAATAGTACCCCTGTCAATGTGAGACAGGGCAAAGCAGAAAATAAAAACTCGAGAAAATAAAAATATGTCAGTATGAGAATGGCAGAGCAGAGCAGGGTGTGTCGGGGCTAACTAAGCTAGAGGTGTTGGAAACTGCGAGCGATAACAGCAAGCACCGTGAAGAGACAGCCCCCCGCTAATGTGAGACGTGAGCGAAGCAGGGGTGTGCCGGGGCTAACTGAACAAGGCTAGGGATGAAAGATAACAGAAGAAACGCCATGAGCATGGTAGATAAGAGACCGTAAAGCGCGCGGCCATGAAGACGCAAAGAGCTGAGTCACAACACTACCTGGGGAAGACTCATTACTTCAGCCTCACAACCACCAGAGAGACCCCTGGGAGGATTAGCACGCATGCATAACAGTTCCAGGAAAAACCGCAACCACTTTGGGAATTAATAGAATATGTATTAAATTGCTTTATGAATTATGTATCTGAGCGGGAAATAAAAATCCTGCAACCGCCTGTGTACAGTGTGCAGCTGCGGAGATAAACTGCCCTGCGCCCAGCGCTGCTCCTTGCTTGCCAAAATAAAACTCCTAAAACTACCAGAAGTTTTCGTCGACTCAATTTCAACATATATACAGAAATTTATCTTTCAAAGGCCTCTGTGGATCCACTTAAAGTCGGCCCCATCCGGAACCCTTTGTCTGGACTCATGTTGAATTGACCCCTCCTCCGTAGCGTACGCGTAGCAAGGTGGCACTCGAGGACGCATGCGCAAAGACCATAGCAACTTGCTGCAGAACAACGCATTGGCAGAGTCCATAGCAACGTGACGGAGTCCTGTAGCAAGAAGGCACCGGCCCCATTGCAACAGGGCTTTCGGTCTTCTGAAAGCCTTTTCGGAACGGAGTAGGTATGGGTTTTTTTATTTTTAAATTATCTTTTAACGATAAACGAATATAAATGTTTAACATCTCTATAAATCCAAGCAATTTCTGTCCATTTAACTCCTCACACCAACAGCTACGAGTTTAAATAAGTTGTAATCTCTCCCCTCTTAGGCCCCTGGGAATTTTAAGGCGTTTCAAGCATTCAGGGCATTTAGAGATGAAGCACCAGCACCGAGGACTGACGGGGTTGCACAAACCGCTACATCATTGCACTGCCGACAACTAAACACAAGGCAGCAGCACTGAGCACTGACAGGGGCATCTCCCACTCCCCAGATGCTCAGCCTGGCTCAGTTTAGTTTGAACATTTACATTTTAAACAAACAAACAAAAAAAAACAAACAAAAACCACGCCTAGAAAAATCCACTCTCTTTAATTTATACATACACAATTTATAGTTTGAAACTCTGTGTGACTCCACTTTTTTTTTAACCAGTATTCCAGCTGCTACAGTCTGTCAGGTGGCTGGAAATGCAGTGTATGGCCTGATTCACTGGAGGTGTTTAAGAGGAAATGACATTTGAAGTATAATTTTTAATGTGCGTACCTCTCCACTCCCTCATGCAGTGTTTAAGGGCTGAGGTACCAGGCTGAAAGGGAATATGAGCATTACAAATACAGATGCTCTGCTGTGGAAATCACCTTCTGTAAATATGTTTAAGGAGGAATCTGTTAAATTTTAAGTCTAAAAACATTACCCTCCTCCTCTCCAATTGCAGCATTTAAACATCCTAAAGAAGCTTTGCCAAGCTTCCTTCTGGATCCTGACTAAGTGATATGATGTGGCTATCTTCAGGCGAGAATTTCAAGCACTTTCCATGAGAATCACCAATGAGACAACTCAGGTGAAAAATAACTTATTAAAAAACTTAATTCCTTTATCTTAAAAACTTTCATTTTATAGAAATATACAGGTTGGAAAAGACCTCCAAGATTATCAGTCCAGCCGTCAACCTAACACCACCATGGCCTTAAATCATGTCCCAAAGTAGCACGGCCACAGGTTTCTTGTACACCTCCAGGGATGGGGACTCCACCACCTCCCTGGGCAGCCTGTTCTGGTGCCTGACCACTCTTGTGGGCATGAAATTGTTTCTATCTCTAACCTAAACCTCCCTGGCACAATTTCAGGCCATTTTCTCCTGTTCTATCACTTGATACTAGGAAGAAGAGACCAACCCTCACTTCACTCAAACTCTTTTCAGGGAGTTGTAGAGAACAATGAGATCTCTTCTCCAGACTACCAATGCCAGTCCCCTCAGCTGCTCCTCCTAAGACTTGTTCTCCAGACCCTTCACCAGCTTTGTTGCCCTTTGCCAAGCCCTGCCATGTACCCTATGTGCCACTCTACGGATGCATAAAGCAAACTCCACACATCTCCTACAGAGTGAATTTAACCAGTCACAGACAAGATGGGTTTAACTGGATGTCCACTCCCAAGCTGTGGCCCTGAAGTGGTGAAACAGTTCACATAAAACCCAAAAGCTTATTACTGCCATTTATTTAAAAAACCTTATTCAAAACATCAAGGGAAACAAGTCCAAGTATGATAAAAAGTACTGCAAGAGAAGTGTTCTGACATGTTTTGTTTGTGCTTTACTTCTTGTGTTACAAAAAGAACACATTGACCAGAAGGATTTCAAACTTTTAGCACTTCATTTTGTAAGACAGTGGCACACCTTCAGACTCCTCATGCCAACAGTTGTAAAGCTGATGATTTCAAAATGTTACAGAGCAACCTGAATGCCAAGTCATTAATTATGGGGTCCTGATCCACCATTGTTTAGATATTTCTCAGTCTGAAAACTAAATCATAAACAGAATGTACAGAAAACTATGATTTTATATCTTACAACTCATGAAAACATAAATAATGGTACTATAGAAGACAAAGTAAAAAGAAATTGAAAGAAAAACAAACAAACAAAAAAAACCCACTACTGTACCTGAAACTTGATTTACACTAAATTATGGTTAAAAATGAGTGTGCTGTCCAGACTGGCAGCCTCATACACCTTCACTTCATCTGCCTGTTACCTGGGTCAGAAGAACAAAAGAAATCATTCTTACATTTGCATTTTCAATGGAGCCCACATAACTGACTTCCAATTGTCTGACAATTCAACAGAAAGCTTTGATGTACAGCCTGTCAACTATATTTTGTAAGATTACTCCACAAGGCTTACTTTCCATTCATTAATTGTAAAGATAGTGAAATAGAAGTACTGCTGAAATAAATTGTTCAGAAGCTGCAGCGATCTTGAATATTTAAGGAAATACATGACACATAATTTCTGAAACAAAATGGGTTATATGTATTTTCTAAAATTATTTACTGCGTGAACACAAAGGGAAATGATGAAATTGTCATGCTTACTATTCTGCCTAAACCAGGCTCAAATTATGCAACAAGAAAACAGAACCCAAAATAGACAAATGAAAGATTTGCAGCACCAGGGTTTAGGCACAGATAAAAATCATTATGTTTACAAGCCACATAAGTGAATAGCAGAGAGATCATTATTTTCATTTAGTGATGACAAAGTCATCAATTCATTAGACCTAAAATATTTCATGGTTACTTTTTTTTGTACTGACTCTGCTGCAGACAGAGGAGACTATACTTAATGAACAGAAAAAGCATTAATTATAAAACTCTGTGTCTCTGTAGTTGATATAAAACATGATTCAAAAGGAGCAAACAGATGTAACATGCCCTTGATGCCCTGTCAGATTTAACCTAAAGAACAGCCAGGTCAAAGAGAGTACATCTCCCTTCAGGACATGCAGCATGTTGAGAATACCTGAATATCATTACATGGCCAGGCAGGCAAAGAGTGGTAAGTTCAGCAAATTCAAATCACAGTGCTTTCAAAAGACATAGTCATTAGTTATTTTCAGGGAAGGCATTGCTTCATTAACATTTTGATCTAAACGATGATATTCTACTGTCCTAGAGCACAGGCCATCCCTCCATCTTCGGCTCTGGACCAATAAGAAGATCTGAAAGAAAAAAAAAAAAACAAAACAATCAGATTTTAAATATGTTTTATCTTCACCCTGTTTAGTCTCATTTCTTACCAACGTTATTTAAGAATCCATTTTAAGCAAACCAGCTGTACTGGCAAAAGGGAAAATCAGAGGGTAGTGGAAGTGAAAACAGGGAAAGAAAAAAGAGAATCTAAATAAATTTGACTGCTGTCTCTCAAACATTTGCCCCTATCAATGTACTTAAGAATATTTTCTGCTACCAAAATTATTTGCAAGTGCTAAAAGGTAGTATCATCAGACAGCTTTTCAGTCACCCAAATGACATTACAAGCATTATTTTACTTATGGAGCAAAACCAAGGCAATTTTTATCAATTACTTCTTCCAGTAACTGAAGAGGTCCCGTAAGAAAGCTGGGGAGGGACTTTTTACAAGCACCTGTAGTGAAAGGACAAAGGGGAATGGATTGAAGCTTGAGAAGGGCAGATTAAAGAATTTCTTCCTAATCTCCAGCCTCACAGTGAGGTTGGTGAAATAGTGAAACAGGTTGCCAAGAGAGGTTGTAGATGCTCCCTCCCTAGAGGTGTTCAAGGCCAGGCTGGATGAGGCCTTGAGCAGGCTGGTGTAGTGAGAGGTGCCCCTCAAATTTAAATTTCCAATGGTAAATCAGTTTTCACCACTTCCCCCCATAAACACCTGGCACATTTCAGATATGCCATTGCACTGTAAAGCTGAAGTCTGGGACTATTTTTGAGCTGTATTCTTTCCAGGGTCTCCCAAATCCTTGACCAAATCAGTGTTCTGAGTTAATGCAAAGGTGTGGAGTTCTATTTTTCAGGCTACCATCTATTCTGAATTAATCACAGAATAGTCTTGTTTGGAAAGGACCTCCAAAGGTCATCTAGCCCAATCTCATCTGCAGTAAGCAGAGGCATCCTCAACTGGATTGGGTTGCCTGAAGTGCTGTCAAGCCTCACCTTGAATATCTCCAGGGATGGGGCCTCAGCTACCCTCCTGGACAACCTGTTCCAGTGTTCTACTACCCTCATGGTAATACTGATTAGTGTTACTAATGAACACTTCTGAGATGTAAAGAATTAATTTGCTCTCATGGAACAATTACCTGAAAACTCTGAGCTTCTCATTGTAAACTGGAAAGAACATTCGTTAAACGCTTCCAAAAGATTTGTAGTTAAGCTCTCTCGGTTTCCTATGCTGTACAGCTGGGCTGCAGCAAGAGCAGTGTGGGCAGCTGGGCAAGGGAGGGGACTCTGACCCATTACTCTGCTCTCATCAGACCCCACCTGGAGTCCTGTTTGCAGTTCTGGAGCCCCCAATACAAGGAGGACATGGAACTGTTAGAGCCAGTCCAGAGGAGGCCACCAAGATGCTCAGATGGCTGCAGCAGCTCTGTTATGAGGACAGGCTGAGAGAGTTGGGGCTCTGCAGCCTGCAGAAGAGAAGGCTTAGAGGAGACCTTGGAGCAGCCTTCCAGTACCTGAAGGGGCCTACAGGAGGGCTGGGGAGGGACTCCTGAGACGGTCTTGTAATGAGAAGATGAGGAACAATGGGTTTGAACTGGCAGAGGGGAGATTGAAACTGGATGTTAGAAAAGGGTTCTTGACAGTGAGGGTGGCGAGACATCGGCACAGGTTGCCCAGGGAGGCTGTGGATGCTACCTCCTGTGTTCAAGGCCAGGTTGGATGAGGCCTTGATCAACCTGTTCTAGCGGGAGGTGTCCCTGCCTGTGGCAGAGGGTTGGAACTGGATGATCCTCGAGGTTTGTTCCAACCTAAATCATTCTATGTAAAGACAACCTTAACAGGAACACTTACTACTAGGATTACCACAGTTATAACAAGAGTGTTCCCATGCCATTTGGGGTTAAACTTTCCTTAATTTGCTGTTTATAATCCTGTGGAGAAACAAAAATTGTTAATTACTTTCACTTCACTTGACTCAGCTCTCATTTATAGAGCTCATGTTGTACACTGCCAGTGTTCATTGCTGAACAAGTTGATTACTGATATTAGCAATTAACTGGTTTTCTAATCTCAAATATCCAGTTCATGCTGTCAATCTGCAGATAAAAATGGCAGTAATGATCTGCTCAATTATCTACTTATCACAAGACTAAGCAAAGAGTTCTTTCTCCAAAAAAGCAACTCAACCTTATTTTCAACACCGAAGTTGTTTTCCTCAACTTTTCACAACAGACTCACCTTCCTCTTATTGTGATAGGTGACATAAACAACACCTACTAAGAAGGCAACCACAACCAGATGGAAAAAAAAATGGCTGTCTTCCTCTTCTTCCAGCCCTGAGACAGAAACATCTTTTATCTTCTCATTAAGTGTCTTGATCTCCTCGTTGTAATTACTAATGGTGTCAGAGTCGTCATCTTCTGGCATCTCCGGGTCTGCGTTGTATCGGGAATTTGATGTCATTTCATAAGGGCCATAGTCATCCCCTCCATCTGACTCAATCATTTCTTTTATGGCGGGTGGTGAACTATTTATTGTGTCTTTCAAATCTGTTAGAAGATCCTCTTCCTCAATTTTGGTAGCTTCAGAAGCATCAACATCCATTTGAGACACTGGACTAGCAGTCACCAGATGAGAGAGAACAGGTGGTGGAGAATTACCTTTCACTGTTGATACTTTTGCTGCAGTTGCTGAACTGCTTTTAGCTGCTGTCAGGCTCTCCTCTTCTGTTGGGGTTACGCTCTGCAAGCTGTCTGTTACATTTTGGGATCTACTTAGTGTTTCATTTTCAGATTTAGAAGTATTTTTCCGAATCATCTCCACTTCCACAGCAACTGAGAAAAGGATGACAAACAGTCAACATTAAGCACAAGGCCCTAACTCATCCTGTGCTTCTCCAGCTACAAATGAAAATTATTGCAAGCATTTACTTTATAGAGAAGAAATCATGTGGCGAGCAGGGCTTATTTCACACCACAAACGTCTGAGAATTCCTATGTAAAACACGGACACCTGTACTCTGGCAACTTCAGTCTTGAGTGGGACAGGAACTCAAGCCTGTAAGCACACACTAAGTTACTATGCCAAAGTTTCCAGACTCGGAGATTGAGAGGAACAGCCTCCCTCTCGAGCTCTCTGGCTTTATGATGTTTTGTAGAATCAGAAACAAGCAGTATTTTCTCCATTATCAACTCTTTCTCCCTCAGAGCTTACTGAGGTCTACAGAGTTAAGTTCTCAGTAAGGCTTGCCTTGCAATTAAAGGTTTTTAAATCTTTCACCACTGTACGTTTCACCAGCCAAAAACGAGAATACACTGCAAGGCCTCCTTCAGTCAGGACATGAGGTCCCACCACTTCTTTCCAGGCACTTATTCTGACTGAGTTTGTAGGCACAGGAAAAGTATTTTCAATCTTAACTGAAACTGAATTAACAAACCACAGCCTAAAGAACAAAGCTTTCTGTTGGCAGCAAACTGTTATAATGAATTAAGTCATCAAGACTGCTCAAGAACAGCGTACCCCAAGGCAAATTTACCTCTTCAGAGCTGGGGTGGCTTTGAAGCACTACATAAAAACCAAGGTAAGCATGAAAGCCATATGCAGGGTCCATCATCCTTCTCTAGGATGAAATAAAAGATGCACAGGGAGTTTATAAATAGCTAAATTTTGTTGATCCTAAAAAATACCAATGAGCAAACTACTCCTGTTTACAGCACGTCACTCCCAGACTCAAATCAGGTCCCTTAAAAATGAAGAAGACATTTTAGACTCTCAGTAAACACGATTTCAACATCTGAACCATGCTTTGTGTTTAGGCATGCCCAACTGGTTTTGGTGTTGGTTTTTGGGTTTTAGTCTGGGTTGTTTTTTTAAAACCTAACGATACCTTCATTACGCAGTCCCTGGTTCACTGGAAAGTTACAGATCCTAAAAATAAAGCCTTCAACCAACCGTTTGTATCAAATTAGTCATAAGTCAAAGGGAGAAACTGAACCATGTTATTAATGAAACACATACATTTACAGAGGATCAATTACAACAGACTTCTTGTTTATATGGTACTCCTCTCCAGCACGAATTATTCTTGAACCAACTGCAAAACAGAGAGGGCTCAACTTATGCTGCATGAAACAGATATTGTGGTGCCTCAATATTAACTTGTTCAGTTCTTGTACAGGACAGGTTTATGAATCTACACTCAGGAGTCAAGCCAGAGATAAATATGAAGAAAGCAGGCTGCAAAATAGTTCCATGTTTATAGCTAGTTGCCGTGATATAGAATCACAGAATCACTTGGGTTGGAAAAGATCTTTAATATCGAGTCCAATCATTCTCTGACTCTACTCAGTCTGGTGCTAAACCACGTCCCTCAGCACATCTCTGCAGGTTTTAAAGATCTCCAGTGACAGGGATTCAACTGTCTCCCTGGGGAGTCTTTTCCAGTGTTTGAGAACCATTTTAGTGAAAGGCTTCATCTAATATACAATCTAAACCTTCTCTGGTGCAACTTGAGGCCATTTTCTCTCGTTGTATCACTTGGTATGAGTGAAGTAGGTAAAACCCTACTGCTACCCACACCACATAGAAAAAAGTATTAGAGAGCAATAGCTGAACTGTTTGAAATGTTTGCCTCAGTCTTCAATAGTGGGACAGGTTGTCTCCAAGACAACTGGACTCCTGAACTGGCAGGTGGAGCCAGGGACCAGTATAGTCCCCCTGTACTCCATGAGGAAGAAGAGACCTGCTGAGGCACTTGGATCCTCACAAGTCCATGGGACCGGACAGGATCCATCCTAGTGTGCTGAGAGAGCTGGCAGCTGAGCTGGCCAAGCCACTCTCCATCATTGATCAACAGTCCTGGCTCACTGGAGAGGTCCCCAAAGACTGGAAGCTGCCAATGTGATGCCATCCACAAGAAGGGTTGAAAGGACGAGCCAGAAAACTACAGCCCTGTCAGCCTGACCTCAGTGCCAGGCAAGGTCATGGAAAAGGTCATCTTGAGTGCATTCACACAGCACCTACAGGATGGCCAAGGGATCAGGTCCAGCCAGTATGGGTTTAGGAAAGGCAGGTCCTGCCTGACCAACATGATCTCCTGATCTCCTTTTATGATCAAGTTCCTGCCTGGTGAACGTGGGGCAGGCTGTGGATAGTCTGCCTGGACTTCAGCAAAGCCTTTGACACTGTCTGCCACAGCAAGCTCCTGGCTAAACTGGCAGCTCATGGCTTGGACAAATTCACTCTGTGCTGGGTCAGGAACTGGCTGGAAGGCCGAGCCCAGAGAGTGGTGGTGAATGGTGCCACATCCAGTTGGCAGCTGGCACTAGTGGTGTTCCCCAGGGATCAGTGCTGGACACAGTCCTGTTCAATATCTTTACTGATGATGTGGACAAAGGGATTGAGTCCAGCATCAGTAAGTCTGCAGAGGACACCAAGCTAGGAGCAGGTGTTGAGTTGTTGGAGGGTAGGAGAGCCCTGCAGAGGGACCTGGCCAGGCTGGATGGGTGGGCAGAGGCCAGTGGGATGAGACTGAACAAGGCCAAGTGCAGGGTTCTGCACTTTGGCCACAACAACCCCAAGCAGCACTACAGGATGGGGACAGAGTGGCTGAGAGCAGCCAGGAAGAAAGGGACCTGGGGGTACTGGTGGATAGTAGGCTGAAGATGAGCCAGCAGCGTGCCCAGGTGGCCAAGAGAGCCAATGACATCCTGGCCTGGATCAGGAACACTGTGGCCAGTAGGACGAGGGAGGTTCTTCTGCCCCTGTGCTCAGCACTGGTCAGGCCACACCTTGAGTGCTGTGTCCAGTTCTGGGCTCCTCAATTCAAGAGAGATGTTGAGGTGCTGGAAGGTGTCCAGAGAAGGGCAGCAAGGCTGGGGAGGAGCCTGGAGCACAGCCCTGTGAGGAGAGGCTGAAGTGTGAGGAAGTGGGGGTGTGCAGCCTGGAGAAGAGGAGGCTCAGGGCAGACCTCATTGCTGTCTACAACGACCTGAAGGGAGGCTGTAGCCAGGTGGAGTTGGGCTCTCCTCCCAGGCACCCAGCAACAGAACAAGGAGACATAGCCTCAAGCTGTGCCAGGGCAGGTCTAGGATAGATGTTAGGAGGAAGTTCTTCACATAGAGAGTGATTGGCATTGGAATGGGCTGCCCAGGGAGGTGGTGGAGTCACCGTCCCTGGAGGTGTTGAAGCCTGGATGAGGCACTTAGTGCCATGGTCTAGTTGACTGGATAGGGCTGAGTGATAGGTTGGACTGGATGATTTTGGAGGTCTCTTCCAACCTGGTTGATTCTGTAGTTCTATGAAATACAAGAATACGTTTCCTACAGAACTACACTGCATGTATCCTTACACTTGAAATTAGTTTAATTTTAACATTAATGTTGGAGGATATATGTTTAAATTCAAGAGGCTCCGACCAGATAATGCTGGAGTTTAGAGAGGAAGAATAGTTTCCTGTTATTCCTAAAAGAAGTTACACGCTTGTTTCAATAGAAGTGAATTTAGCAACTAGACCAGAATCAATTTCTAGTAACTACCCAAAAATATCTGGCATTACAATCGGTGGTGGTACTGTTCACAGTTACACAAGACTGCCAGATGATGTTAGACACAGTGCCCGGTCTCCCGAGATGCCTCAGCTTCAGAAATTGCTATTAATGTTCAGTCATGACAACAGAACCAGCAGCACAGTCCTCTTTGCAAACTCTGTACATAAAAACATCTGGGGCAAAAGTCACTGCCAGATTTATTTTTTAAGAAAAGAAGTTGTTTAATCATTTCTGAAGATTAAAAACTCTTAGCTTCCTATAGGGTCTCATATCCATCATTACTTCTCACCCATCAGACCAAGTGGGAGGCAACACAAATAGAGCTGGTTTGGACATAATGACTGACGAGCAACAAAGGAACTGCCAGCTCAGAATAGCTCACTTCATTTCTTTCAGTAATTTCTTTCCTCTTCACTGCTCAATCCCTACTCCATTTAAAACTAAGAAAAAGTCACTGCACTTAACATACGTATTTCTTATCAGCATTTGGTTGCCGTTAGTCTGCAGGCTGAGGTGGGAGAAAGAAAACAGACTTAATTAGGAGTCAACTTGCAAAATAACCTAAGTTTACTGGGGGGAAGGAGGCTGAAAATAAGCATACAACTGGAATAGTTTGCACAAAATATTAAGTTTGGTGACTGAAGTACTCGGATAAACCCATCCTCAAAGTGAACCCGTGGTGAGACAATCTCAGGCACACACGCCGAGAGAGCAGCGGTTCTCCCAGTTCTCACCACCGCCGCCACCTGCGACCTGCCTCCTCAGAAAGCGAAGGCAAGACCCGCCTGAGGCCCCTACGCACAGCCAGGGCGGCTGTAGCAGCCCACCGGCAGCGAGGACCGCAAAGCCCTTTAGGCCCAAAAGCTCCGAGGACGAGTCCGCTGAAAGACTGGCGGCGGGGCGGCCCAGACGCACCCACCGCCCCTCACTCAATCACCCGCCGGAGTCCAGCCCAACCCAGCCCCTCCCGCACTCACCGGAGCCGTCCTCGCCGAGGGCCGCCAAGCCCCAGCCGCAGAGCAGCAGGAGGCAGAGAGCGCGGCCCGCCGAGACACGGCTCCCGTCGGCAGCGGCCATCTTGCTGCTCACCCTCCGCAGACGTGGCGACGGCCCCGCCCTCGGCGCCTGCGCGGGAGGAGGGAGGCGGGGATCGGTTCACGGCCGTCGAGCCTGGGCCGGGAGTCGCGCTCCTCCAGCGACGCACGTCTGCCTCCTCTGAACGCCCGTGATGGGGATTCATCCACCCCCGGGAGAGTGAGTTCCAGTGCTCCAGGACCCCTTCGGTGAATCCCCAACCTAAACCTTCCCTGGCACAACTCGAGGCTGTTTCTCATCCTGTCACTTGTTCCTAAGGAGAAGGGACCAAACCCCCCCTGGTTTGAGGTTTGTCAGGGTTGATGTCGGGGGTCGAAGCCTCCCCACAAAGCCTATGGCCCAGGGAAGATGGTCACCAGCATGCACACAGTGGCTTCGTGTTCATGCGACACTTCATGCAGAATTACAGAAAAATGCCCCAGGCGAGGTAATGAAACCTCTGAGGGAAGCCTCGAAAGCTGATGGCGTTACTGATCGTGTGGTGTGTCTTCACCAGTGAAGTCCAGGAAGAGGACCCGCTTCTTTCAGGAGTGTTGGGTTACGTATTTGAGATAGGGCATATGAGGAAATACTCAGAAGTGGTTTGCAATAAGGGGGAAGCCAACCTGATGCTGCACAGTTTGCAAGCTGTGTCTGAGGTGGGTCTACAGCCTCAGTGTCCCAAGGCCAGCCTCCCCCCATCTGCGCCACCCACCTCCACTTAGATATGAAAAAATACAAGGTCTTAATGAAAAGCCTCTGAATTTTCTCTCAGCTTACAAGTCTTCATTTCTCACACCTATTTGTTTAAAGTAATTGAACTTAGTGGATTCTGTGATAAATTAGCAAGTCATTTGGCCTTCTTTTCTCCACGAGATAGACACACACATATGTGTAGTTGCCAGAGTTTAGTGAGCACTAAAACACAGCCACGTTTGGAACTTAAGTCTACCAAGCATCTTGCGCTTGTGCGGTACCAACTATGTACTGATAACGCCCATCTGCTTCTGGAGCCAAGAATTAACACCAAATTGTTTTCACAAACAATACAAAGACAAAGTAAAAGGTGACATTTCAGTATTTTATTCAACTTGGGTTTGGGATTTTTTATCCATTTTTAGTAGTATCAAGTACAGCATTTTGGGGTCTAGTTCCACACAAAATGGAAGACTTTCTAAAATGCACCCATTTGGTTGTTGCAAAAAAAGTGGTAATAAAACAAAAGTTCATTTTAAGTTCAGTGATGCAATTATAGGTTTGCAGTTACAAACACTTCCCTGATTATGGCCCTGTCTTACAAGCTTCCCAGTCAGTGCAGAGGAAAGGAACCACAACACAGGACATGCAGTATTGGCTGAGTCACATCAAACCTCCTCCACAGTGGACTTAGACAGAGCAGACAACCTAAAGCATTCTGGAGACAGCTTTTGGTGGAAGACAACCAAAACAAGGCAAACCACTGAGCATGAAATGCCTATCTAAAAAATATATATTTTTTTTTTTAATCCCTTTGTCAGAGAAGTTTGCACATTCCACCATGAACTGAAACCTCATGTGTCAGAACATTTTGCTTACAGAATTAACAGTACAAATAGTGGTTTGTGATTCTTCACATCTTAATTTTTTTGTCACATTAACATATTCCATGTGTAGTTAATATATTGGAAATCAATACCTTCCTACTTCCTATCTTGTGGCAGCTGACAGGTGTGATGGGCAATAACATTAAAAAAAAATCAACAACAACAAAAGAGCCTGGAATTAGGAATCGTTTTTATGCTAGTGTCTCCATTGCTTTAACAACATCATTTTAAAAGCTTAACTATCTTTAACCAGGACTGGTAGAACTGATACTGAGCAAAACCTGCATCCAGACAAAACACTGAAAAGTACACTATATTCTGAAGGTAGCTATGCTGTATTTTCAAAGTAGCCATCACAGAACCACTCTTTATGCTTCAAATTCCAATCCTAGACCAAGCTTGTGGCCACCTGCATTGACATTCTTGCCATCCAACAAAGCTGACAGTGTCATTTTGATACCTGAGAGAGAAAAGGGAGAGAAAAGACCAACTGTTAAAACTTGAAAGGAGCTTTAGGTTCAGTAAGTGCAGTACCTGTTTTGCTTTAATTTCTTGGGTAGACAGATTAACATGATTTGGCAGGACTGGATGTTTTTAAATGATTTGCAGATATTAAATACTTCTGAATTATGAAAGCTATGATCACGCTGAGATAAATCTACCTTTTTTCATTCCAAGTAGTTAAAGCTCTCAGTCTACTCACAGGATCACAGGATGTTAGGGGTTGGAAGGGACCCAAGGAAGTAGAGTTGTCCCTCACTGCCAGAGCAGGACAATACTATCTAACACAGATCACAGAGGAACACATCCAGACAGGCCTTGAAAGTCTCCAGAGAAGGAGACTCCACAACCTCTCTGGGGAGCCTGTGACCCTTGCAGTAAAGAAGTTCCCCCTTGCATTGAGGCGGAACCTCTTTTGCTGCAACTTACACCCACTGCTCCTTGTCCTGTCACAGGGAGCAGTGAGCAGAGCCTGTCTCCCCCTCCTGGCAGCCCTCAGATACTTATAAACATTTATCAAATCCCCTCTAAGTCTTCTCTTTTCCAGACGAAAAAGTCCCAAGTTTCTAAGCCTCTCCTCATAAGCCATGCCCTCCAGTCCCCTAATCATCCTCATGGCTCTCCACTGGACTCTCTCCAGTAGATCCCTGTCCCTCTTAAACTGGGGAGGCCAAAAGTGAACACAGTATTCAAGATGGGGTCTCACCAGGGCAGAGTAGAGGGGGAGGAGAACCTCCCCCGATCTGCTGGACACACTCTTCCTAATACTGATTGATCCAATTTTACAGTACAGTATTGTGAAAAATTGATACCCTGATACGTACCCATCTTTCCAAACTAAAATCTAGGTTTGAAAATAACCAAGCCCTGTCTGCTGCATCTCTCACAGAATCATAGAACATTAGAAGCTGGAAGGGACCTTCAGAGATCATGGAGTACAATCCCCCTGCTAGAGAGGGATCACCCAAGGTAGTCTGCACAGGAATGCATCCAGGTGGGTTTGAAAAGGCTCCAGAGAAGGAGCCTCCACAACCTCTCTGGGCAGCCTGTCCCAGTGCTCTGTGACCCCCTCTGTAAAGAAACTTCTCCTTGTGTTGAGGCAAAGCCTTCTCTGTTCAAGCTTGCACCCATTGCTCCTTGTCTTATACCTGTGCACCAGCCAAAAGAGCTTATCCCCCTCCACTTGCCCCCCACCCCTCAGATATTTACAGACATCAATCAGGTCTCCTCTCAGCCTTCTCCAGGCTAAACAGCCCCAGGGCTCTCAATCTCCATAGGGGAGATGCTCAAGTCCCCAAATCATCCTCGTGGCTCTCTGCTGGACTCCAACAGGTCCCTGTCTCTCCTGAACTGGGGAGCCCAAAATTGCACACAGTATTGCAGGTGTGGTCTCACTAGAGCAGAGAGGAAGAAGAACCTCCCTAGCCCTGCTGGACACACTTCTTGCTGCACCCCAGGCTGCCACTGGCTCTCTTGGCCACAAGGGCACACTGCTGCCCCATGCAGAACTTGCTGCCCACCAGCACTCCAAGGTCTTTCTCCACGGAGCGGCTTCCCAGAAGGGTGGCCCAAACCTCTACTGGTGCCTGCTGTTATTCCTCCCCAGATGCAGGATCCCGCACTTGTCCTTACTGAAGTTCATGTGGTTTGCTTTTGTCCACCTCTCCAGCCTGTCCAGATCTCGTTGGATGGCAGCACAGCCTGAGGAGTGTCAGCCGCCCCTCCAGTTCTGTAAGATCAGCAAACCTGCTGAGAGGCACACTCAGTGCCCACATCCAGGTCGTTGATAAAGATACTGAACAAAACTGGGCTCAGTACTGATCCCAGGGGAACACCACTGGCTACAGGTCTCCAATTGGACTCTGTGCCACTGATCATAACCCTCTGAAATCTCTTGTGGAGCCAGAGAGACTCCACCTCACAGAGCAATCGTCCATGTCACATCTCCTGAGCTGTTATATGAGAATGTTATGGGAGACAGTATCATGTCAATCTGCTTGTTGTTCTGCCAGTAGATTTATTAAACCACATTAAAACCAATTTCACACCAAGACTGTCCTCTTCCTGAACCAGAGGACCTTGAGAAGGTTACATTTTCAAGGAAAATACACTCAGTAAATAAGGCAGCTCTGAAAGTACTAAAAATGTTTTTATTTATCTGGGGGAAAAAATGTAGATATAGTTTATATCAACACAAAGGAGGATCTGATAGTGCAGTAGATGGTGGCCTCTAATAATTCTGCTTCCAACAGACATCCAAAATTAACGGAGCAGTCTCTGGAAAAAGTTCATTACTGGCTTGCCAAAGGGAACAACAAAACTGATCACATTTTGTCACAAAAAACAAAACTCCAAACCTCTAGTATATCAAGATGAAAATATTATGTTGTTGATTCTGAATTTCTCCTTCATAAACTTACCTGGTTTTAAAATCTGAGTGTATCCTAATCCAATCAGACTGGAGTTGTTCACTTTAGCCTTAAAGGGAAAAAAATACTGTAAGTAAATTAATTTGGTAGCTTTCCTCAAAGTCCTTTTCACTTGAAAATTAAGTCACAGAATCCCAGCATGTTGGGGGCTGGAAGGGACCTCTGAAAATTATCACTGGATCAGCAGGACATCCACAGCAGCTTGCCCAGGATCACAATGTCCAGTTGGGGTTGGAATCTCTCCAGAGGAGATCCCACAACCTCTCTGGGCAGCCTGCTCCAGGCCTCCGGCACCCTCACAGCCTTCCCAGGTTCCACTCCCCTCAACATCTTCGTAGCCTTCACTGGACTCCCTCCACTAGTTCCCTGTCTCTCTCGAACTGGGGAGCTCAGAGCTGGACACAGTACTTCAGCTGTGACCTCGAAATGGCAGAATAGACGAGGAGAAGAACCTCAACCTGCTGGTGACACCCTTCTTAATGCACCCCAGAAAGTCACATCTATTAAGCAGGTGAAGGATTTCATGTTTTAAATCACAAAAAGGAGTTCCTTTTGACATAACTTAAATGCAAATCTCCACCAGTCCACAGCTGTTGCAGGCAACAGTGTTCTGATTAACAAGGCTTTTAGTTTTATCAACAACGTTATGAAAAAATTCTCCAAGTAGCACCCAATGCTTCAATAAAACATTGTGTCACTTTTAAGGAAGCTCTGATGTTGTGCTGCTAAAAACAAGACAAAGAGATCTATGAGCCAACTCTATGCTAGAGAACCGCATCAAAACGTCCTTCACTGATGCAAAAGTGCTTCTCATTTCCACCCTGGGAGCCTGTTCTCAGCTGTTTATAGTTGTACGTGCAGGGCACTCACACAAAATGAGGCATCTGGGTCAATCTGGTACTTGGCTGCTATTCCAAAGCGTGTGTTGCTGTTCCCAGCTGTCCAGGCAAGCTGCACCGCGGTTTCCAGCTTATCATTCACCTTCTGGTAAATAGAGCCACCGAACTCTGTGCCGTCATTCCTGGAAGGAACGCATTAGTTTTAAACTGCATCCCACAACAGTCACCTGAGTTCTTTCCCCCTGTAAGACCTTTATTTGCAGAACATTCACTCACACTTCACTTAATATCCCTGTAACAACTGACACAGAGACATCAGGCCAGGTTGGTTCTGAAGTGGTTTTTACATGTTTACATTCATTGGTGATTACTGTAATTCAACAACAACAACAACAAAAATTAGGCTAATGATGACAGCATCCTATTCTCCCCTTTCTCTGTAGATGGGAGCCTTTGCATTAAGAGATCTATTCTTCTAGAACCTCCCAGAACCTCAGCATGGTGAGGCTTGTAAAAGGGACCTCTGGAGAACATCCAGTCCAAACCCATGCTAAAGCAGAGCACCAACAGCAGTTTGCCCAGGATCACAATGGCCAGGGGAGTTTGGAACCTCTTCAGAGAAGGAAACTCCACAGCCTCTCTGTGAAGCCTGGGCCAGGCCTCCTGCACCCTCACAGAAAGGAGTTTCTCCTCCTGTTCACATGGAGCCTCCTGGGTTCCAGTTTGTGCCCAAAGATACTCTCTCTGTGAGGTAATTATTTTCCTCGGCGTACATCTCACTGGTGCCCCAAAAAGTCCGTGCCCCAGTTGTCATGCCTGAGCAGTCATCTCAACACTGCCTCATCAGCAAGGCACAGACAAGCTGTATCCCAAATGAAGATTCCAATTTAATACTCAGTGAACACCATTATGGTGTCCTTATAGTCCATCTCTACTATTAGTGTCTCTGGGTCTGAAACAGAAATGAAAACTGATTGTGCTCTACAGGGAGCACTGATCAGCAGCTGAAGAATGACAGCCTTGGGCTACTGAGCAGCACAGCTTCCAGTTACTAATGACAGCATAGGGAATAAAGTGTGCTAAGTACAATGCAAAAGCTTAGAGCATGCAGATGACAAAAACAAGAGCAGGAGACTTTTAAAAGCCATCAATTCCTTGTAAGCAGCAAGCATCTGAATTGCCATTTTGCTCATTTTCTTCAAAGAGGAGACAAACATATTGACTAAGGCAATATTAAACCACAAGAAGACTCTACAAAGACAGTAATCATGGTTACTGGTGGACAGAGTGGCTGGAGAGCAGCCAGGAAGAAAGGGACCTGGGGGTACTGGTAGATAGGAACAGTGTGGCCAGTAGGATGAGGGAGGTTATTCTGCCCCTGTACTCAACACTGGTCAGGCCACACCTTGAGTGCTGTGTCCAGTTCTGGGCTCCTCAACTCAAGAGAGATGTTGAGGTGCTGGAAGGTGTTCAGAGAAGGGCAACAAGGCTGGTGAAGGGCCTGGAACACAAACCCTATGAGGAGAGGCTGAGGGAGCTGCGGGTGTGCAGCCTGCAGAAGAGGAGGCTCAGGGCCGAGCTCATTGCTGTCTACAACTACCTGAAGGGAGGCTGTAGCCAGGTGGGGGTTGGTCTCTTCTCCCAGACAACCAGCAACAGAACAAGGGGACACAGCCTCAAGTCGTGCTGGGGGAAGTATAGGCTGGATGTTAGGAGGAAGTTGTTGGCAGAGAGAGTGATTGGCATTGGAATGGGCTGCCCAGGGAGGTGGTGGAGTCACCTGGATGAGGCACTTAGTGCTATAGTCTAGTTGACTGGATAGGGCTGGGTGATAAGTTGGACTGGATGATCTTGGAGGTCTCTTCCAACCTGGTTGATTCTATGATTCTATTTCTAAACTATGATACTCAGGGTTATTTCCAAACCATGAAACAATCTGGTTCCAATTACTAGAGTATATAAAAACCTTCAATGGTTTTAAAAGGGGTGGATATAAGAGTCTCTCCACTTCTCCTTCCCTGACCTTAGTTCATGTGTCTCACAAACTGTGGCCTTTTAAACTGTTAGAATCATTCTTCTGGAAAGCATGCTGCAATACTTAATTCAGATAAGACTGAAGCTCACATCTAACTACATGGGCTTGGCTCTCAAGAAAAAGGGAGAGACAGCTATACAAGGCAGATTCTGTGCAAGGTTCCCACATAGTTTTCATCTTGACCTGCAACATTAACAGGAGGTGGTCTAAGCTATGTTTAAAAAATGAGGTAAGTCATATTTAAAACCAGAAATTATCTATCTCTATCTCCTTTTAGTGAAAAATAAAGTCAATCTTCCTGTTAAGTCCATTATTTACTTATTTTCTGTATAATTAACAGTAACAGAAGCATTTTCCAGATGTAGATTAAAAAAAAACCCAAAACCTCTCATGAAAATTAATTTACTAAGGAAGGCTCCACTAAGGAAACTAACTTGCTCAAGTCTCCAGCTGGTCTGTGTCATACCAGGAATAAAACACACTGATTCAAGTCCCACAGAGTGAAATAGTCAGCCCTGCCACAGCACCTCTGTGAAAGCCTGAACAGTCCAGGTACAAGAGCACCTGAGCAGGCTGGTGATGAGAGTTCCGCCCACCACTGCTGAAACACATCAAATACCCAACTAACCTATGAACAATAAAATCTGTATTCCTGTCCCACACGTTTCTGTCAATTGCTAGAGTATGAATACTAAACCATGTGGATGATTTATTATCTGTGTACAGTAACAGCGAACTAAGAAACATCCTGATGAATTCAAGAAACAGTACAGTAAGATCTGAGACCCTGCTGCTACTGTAGCTATTTTCTGCTGTTGTTTTAATTAAAAGTAGTAATAATTCCAGCTTTTTTATAGCAAAAAACAATTAACACAACGTTTTGAACTGCCACCATATAGCAAAACTGAAAGTCATTGTGCTTGAAGGAATAACTCTGAGTGGAGGGGATCCCAAAAAATTGTTTAGAGACAAGTTTTCTGCCCTCATTTTTGAGCTCTGGCAATCCTTCAGATATACTGTCGGGGCTGTGAAGGTTCAGTTGTTCTGTAAGGAGCTTCCCAAACCAGACCTCTGCCACACAGCATGAAACAGAACAGAAAGCTTTTGAAACAGCAGCTCCAGGAAGACAGAACAGTTGTTCAGTCCCTGAATGGGAACAGCCTGCAGAAGCTCTGCTACATGCAAACTATCAAGTTACCCAAGGGAATGGGAAGGCTGGGGAAATGGATTAGGGATTGATTCATCGTAAGAAACTGTCTTCCCCAAAGGCATAAGAGGAACAAGAGACGGAGAAATGACGGGTTTTGTGGAAATTGGTCCTGCTTTCATACTGTTCATGCATTCAGAAAGGACAAATGCTTGTGTAAATAAATTATTAGGAGCTGTAATACTAGACCAAACTTTTCAATCATAGCCCTCCCAATACTAAAACAAACCCAGTCCATATATCTCTGATTTAGTTCCTTTAGCCTGTCCTTGTTGATCCTCTGGTTAATTCTTTCATCTACAGATCAAACCATCATTTTGTTCCATTTTGACAGGTGCAAAAAAGAAGGCACTGTTCTTATTTCAGCTTTCACAAGTCATATTCTTATCACCCACTTGTTTTATTATTTCACTAATAGACTCTAATAGGCACTGGATGCTTGGGTGACCAGTGAGTTCCACTCTCATCACGCACTCCATCACCCACAGAATTCACTAAAAAAGCACCTTACATCACAAAATGACAGGGGCTGGAAGAGAGCTCTGGAGAACAACTAGTCCAACTGCCCCACCAGAGCAGGTTCACCTAGAGCAGGTTGCACAGGAAACCATCCAGGTGGGCTTTGATGACTCCAAAGATGGAGACTCTACCACCTCTCTGGGCAGCCTACTCCAGTGCTCCACTACCCTCAACATAAAGAAATCTCTCGCTCATGTTCAGATGGAACTTCCTATGTTCAGGTTTGTGCCAATTACCTTTTGTCCTGTCACTGGGTACCATTGAAAAAATACTGGCCCCATCCTCCTGATGCCCACCCCTGAAGTATTTATAGACATTGATGAGATCCTCCCTCAATTTTCTCCTCTCCAAGCTAAGAAGCTCTAAGCCTCTCAGCCTTTCTTCATAACAGATATGTTTCAGTCCCCTAATAATCTTTGTAGGCCTTTGATGTATCCTCTCAAGCAGTTCCCTGTCCTTCTGGAACTGGGGAGTCCAGAACTGGACAGAATATTCTACATAAGGCCTCACCAGGGCAGAGAAGAAGAAGTGATTTCAAACAGAAGTAGTAGAAGAAATAACTTCTAACCCACCATTCCCTCTTTCCCCACTGCCAGAACTCCATGCCATTCATTGTTCTAGCAAGCAGCAAAACCCTTTCAAATTCCTTCTAAGTGCCTGTCTGCTGTTACTTACACATTGGTATGAAGCTGGAATTCACTGGTCTTGTAGCCAACAGCAAAGTTGCTCTGGGTTACTCTAGACTTCGCACTCTCGAAGGTCATCTGATAACCTGCCAGCCACCCCTCATAGCCAAGAACCAGGGCTCCACGTATTGAGGGACCAGCAATATCAAAATCCATGTCACAGCCAATGTTGATGTGTTCCCTTTTGTACCCTGTCTTAACCTTAGCACTCTTTTTCCTAAAAGGAAAATTAAAAAATATTTTGTCTTAAAAAAGGTACCCTTGTAGGTAGCAATGCAATCAAATTCATTACTGAAACCAGTCTACGAGTTCTTGAAAACCAAATATACATACCTGGAGAGCCATGGGACATGTCGCTTTGTCACCTTTCACAGCTGCAAGGCCCTAATTCAGCTACAGGGAATTATTTGCAGTAAAACGTGGTATGGAGCCTGACTAAGCACTGATGGGTTGTGTGTGTGGAAAAGCAGCAGCACAGTAAACCAGGTGAGAGGTGACATAAACCAAATTCTCATCTCCAGCTAATAGGATGGTTTGAGAAATTTGGTAGATGCAGGGAAGGAATGGAAACTGGAGCAGTTTACAGGATTGCCAGAGAAAGTCAATAGTAGTTGGCCTGTTTTATACACTTACTGTGACAGACATCAAGAAATTGCTACTAAGCCTCCAGCTTCCAGAAGGGAAGTTTCTGCTGCTAAGGAAGGAGACCCCTTCAGCAGCTCTGACACCTCACCTTTTGCTTAGGATGCTTTAAGAAGTTGACTGGTTACAGCCATTGGAAAGACTGCTGGATTAACACAGAAATACTTTCCTGAGTCACTTCGTTCTTTTCACACTGCTGGACAAAACAATGGTTTCTTATGCGTTCTTGGGCTGGTTTACATCAAAGGTACAGACTCTCACAAGGCAAAAGGGTTACATCTAATACAATCAGCTACTCTCTTATTTAAGATTATTTTCTCTTATTACCTTACAAGTGTCTCCTGTCTTTCACCAAGTCTTTTACTGAAATCTTTCTGGAAAAGTCAGTCTAATTTGAAATTTCAAACCAACCTTTCTCTTCAGCTACCAAGAACTGTGCTGGTGCTCCATCAGACACAAACAGATATTGTTCCATTATTATTATTATTATTTTTATTCGGACTCAGGATTTTGTGTTTTCCAAAATCAGAAATAAAGAGCAGGAGTGCCCAAAGCACCTGCTTTGGCTTGTCTGCAACTTCTGTGAAAGTCCACAGGGGCAAGTGATCACAAAGCTCTCCTAAAATTTTTACTTGTTGAAAGACTCTGCACAGCCAGTTAAGTAGTAAGGAGAGGAGAGAGGGTGTCTCACCTTCCAACGTGATGCATCCCTGTCAGCCTAAAGCAGATCATACCAGGATGGAATCTCATTCCATTTATTCAAACTATAATACTCTCCATACAAGGGAACTTCTGTAACTTAGACTAGTACTAGAGTACCTGTGAAATGCCTCAAAAGTAAGCTACAGGGCTGTAACTTGTCCTACCAGCTAAAAAAAAAAACAATTCTCAGCAAACACTGGAGGTTATTCTGGTTAACAAACACCAAACTACCTAGTTAATGCTGAAGTGGAAGTGGACTGGAAGCTGACTGCAGGACAGTCTAGAAGTCAAGGTGAATTCTCCATGGGGACTGTTACCCTCTCAGCCTACAGCACAGCATGTTGCTCTGGGAAGCCAACATGCAGAGTATTTTGGCTGACTGGCAGCACTGTTTGCAAAAAAGATAATCAGGGGAAAAAATAAACCAACATCTCAACCTACAGCTGCTGCTTAATCCCTTTGGCCCACATAAAATGTGGCATCCAATCATTGCATCAGAAACACCCATCCACTGCCAAGGCATGCTGCGGCCAACAAGAATTCCAATGATAAATTCAGCTCGGGAGAAGAGCCCAATTACTGTGTCAACCTGTTAAGAGCTGTGGGCAACTGGCTCCTGGAGCTTGTTAAGCTTTGCATTGCAGCTGACTTGTTTTATTCAGACAGTAGTTCATCCTCTGACATGGCCAGAAATACACCACAGGAGTGCAAACAAAACCTTTTCTTCACACCCTGATCTGACTATAATTTTCTAGTTACTGTATTTAGCGTGCTATGGTTTAGGATTAAAAAGGGATTGTCAACAGTAAGATTGAAATCAGATGTACATGATCTCATCACACACAAGCTGATTGTTAACTGTCTCAGTATCTCAGGACAGAAGGAGTAAAGAAGGAAGACAATATTCTGAGAAACTAAACTATAAAATAAAAAATGCCTTTTTTTGTCACTCGAGCTTACTCACTTCTTACCCAGTGTTAGGAGAGAAGGTGGAGTCAAAGGTCAACTTCAGGCCATGAGCAAGCTGAACAGAAAAGAAATTCACTGGTTGGATTTATAATTACAACTTAAGTTAATCAGTAAATTGCATGTAAATTACCTGATCTTCAAGTGTAATCTCAGTTCCTAGTGTATTGTCAGTGTTCCACTTTTCTGTGAACATCAATCCATACTCCACCCACTTGTATTTTGTTTCCAAACTACCATTCACTTTGCTTGTTTCTGTGTTGGCTGAACCTGAGCTTGTGAATTCCTAAAAGAAAAAAAAAAACAAACACAACAAAAACATATATATATAATATGCACTTGCAAGCAGGCAAATACCTGTAGAACATATTAGTCATTATAATTTGTGATATTATTCACAGCAGTGCAGAGTTCTCAGAAGGTTTAAAGACGTGGTTGCTAGTCCTTAATAGGAACATTGCTTTTCCCCCCCAAAAAAAAAGAGGAAAAAGGGAAAAAAGGCATTGCATGATAAGAGTATGGATACAGGACAGGAGTGTGGATAAAGTAGCAGCAGCGTAACACAGACCAAGGTGCTGCTCTGGTAACTGACTGCACAAGGTGTATCTGAATCAGCATGCAAGTCTGCAAACGCTTCCTAGCGATACTCTAGTTAACAACTCCACTACACAGCTACACCGCAGCTCTGCTTGTTTAGTGACTGCTAATTGCCTGCAGCACACTTAAAAACTGAATCCCTGAAGCTCGGCATGGTAGGGGCTGGAAGGGACCTCTGGAGATCATCCAGTCCAACCCTCTGCTAAAGCAGGGCACCCACAACAGCTTGCCCACAGGCACAATGTCCAGTTGGGGTAGGAATCTCTCCAGAGGAGATCCCACAGCCTCTCTAGGCACCCCGCTCCAGGCCTCCAGCACCCTCACACCGAAGAAGTTTCTCCTCCTGTTTACATAGAACCTCCTGGGTTCTAGTTTGTGAAAGCCTCCTCTTTCCCTGTGTCCTGTCCCTGGGCACCACTGACAGGAGTCTGGCCCCATCCCCTTACTCCCCACCCTTTAGTTCTTACTGAGGACTGAGAAGATCATCTCTGGGGCTGCTCTTCTCCAGGCTCAGCAGGCCCAAGGCTCTCAGCCTCTTCTCCTCACAGAGACACTCCAGGCCTGTCAGCATCTTTGTGGCCCTCCCCTGCATTCTCCAGTAGTTCCTGGTCTCTCCTGAACTGGGGAGCCCAAAACTGGACATGGTATTTCAGCTGCAGCCTCACTATGGAAGAGTAAAGCAGGGGGAGAACCTCTTTCAACTTGCTGGCCAAACCCTTACAAAACCTGTTTGCTTTTTGCACTCCCTGTGACCACCATCTCCACTCTTTAGATATTGATAAGCATTGATAAAAATCCCCGTATTTCTGCTCATTCAACTCAGTAAAACACTTTCCCAGAGTCCAAGCCATGGTGATGCCCTCACACAGCAACACTTTTCATAGCAGGTAACGATTGTGGTTGTGAAGGAGCCCTTCACTGTATCTCTAATTTGTGCAGTCTCATAAATTACACAAAATTATAAATGTACAGTAACTTGCAAGGTTATAATACATCTGAAACATGGTAAGAGGAGAATAAGGGATACATATTTCGTTTGAAACGCAGAGTAAACATGAGAATAGGGCAGTGTTTTGGATTTCAAATCTTTCCAAACTCACCAGTCCATTTTCAGATTTTGTTTTCAAATCAAGTTTTATTAACCCGAAACCTAGGAGTAAAACATATGAATTAGATAGGTGTTAATTTGAAAAGCATTTCTGATTTCTTTCTTAAAACTCCCTTCTAAATTACCTGTGAACTACTAAAACTAAACCAAGGGTACAGTCACAGACCATGTGCTTTTATGAAGCAGATCACACAGCTCATACTTCAGATGGCATCTGACTGATTAATCATAGAATCACAGAACAGTTTGGGTTGGAAAGGACCTTAAAGATCATCCAGTTCCACCTCCCCTGCCACCAGCAGGGACACCTCCTACTAGACCAGGTTGCTTAAGGCCCTATCCAGCCTGGCTGGCTTTGAACACTTCCAGGGCTGGAGTCTCCAAAGCTTCTCTAAGCAACCTGTTCCAGTGCCTCACCACCCTCCCAGATAAGATTTTCTTCCTAATGTGGAATCTAAATTCAGTTTCTTCCAGTTTGAAGCCTTTACCTCTTGTCCTGTCACAAGGCATGTGCCTTTGTATGGAGTCCCTTTCCAGCTCTCCTGGAGGCCTCCTTCAAACCCTACTGGCCTCAGCAATATAACTGGCACCAAACTAGGCAATAATGACTTTATTCATGCTGAGCAGCAGTTTGTTCATAAGCAAACTACTGCCATCAAGGATTCTATTCAGGACAAAGGGAAATGGTCAAAATATAACACACAATTTTCTTTCAAAACAGATGGGGAACAAATGTCAAACAACAGTAAGTTACTCTCCCTTCCCAGACAGGAATGGCAAAGTGAACCTACGATCGAAAGTTCTCTGGATTCTAATGGAAATTATTGGAATATTTATCAGGTAAAAATACTAAAATCCTAACAGCTTCAGTAATTAGACAGACAGTGACAGACCAAACTGATTTTAGCTTTATTTACCATATCCCTTGTTGAAAACATCTCTGGCAGATTTGCCCAGATCAGCATAAGCAGGTGGCACAGCCATTTTCTGAGGGGAAAAAAAAAGGGGGTGGGTGGGAGGAAATTACATCGTTCAGAAAGTCACTTAATTCATTTACACATCCAGAAACTTAAGCCTCTATCAGGCAGATTTATCTTCTATTTACCACCTATCAATTAAATACAGCCTGAAGAAAGCAGCTGTAGGAAATGGTATGACTTGATTTTGCTTTTTAGTCAGCAGAGGACATTACCATGCATTTGTAACCAAGGATGAGAAACAGGTTATAGAGCAGGTTATCTATTTAAAAACATGTCTTAGAAACATCCCCCCTGTCTCTTGCCACAGATTTGTGTTGTTGTGCAGAGCATTAGGCCCCAGAGTCATCTGCTCAGGAAACCTAACCAGGACAAGCATCCAGCATCAGGAGAATCTCTGTCCCCCTAGTTCAGAGAAGCAAAAGGATATAATTTATGTTAGCAAAATCAACATGTGGCCATTCTTCTGCTTCAGTTTCCTTTCACTTTGCTACTGCTATTAATGGGCTGAGGTGTCTTCTTAGATACCAACCTTTTAAGTGGTTTTCTGTTCAACTGGGGAAGAGTTTGCTGTGAAAAACAAGGACTGAAGGGGTGATACACCATGAAGTTAGGCAGTCAAAGGGTAGCCACAACCTGCTACAGCTGCCAGATGCAGACTGGAGCTCTCTGTAATTCCTGGAGACAGGCATCAGCTCCATCTTTCTCCATCGCATTCTGTTCAGGGGGATGCCCACAGTGTTGTGTAGGCCCTCACTTTTCCATCTTCAGCAGGCCATGACCATTCTTAATTCAGTGGCCTCCAAGAAATGTAATGCATTCTGTTTTCTCTGCCACTGAGAAAACTGCCTTATCATATGCAAAGGAAAAAACGGTAGGAGCAAACCAACCCAATCTACTTCCTTATCCAAGTACAGTCATTCGTTCTAGGGAAACGAAGTACAACAGCCCAAAACAGTGTATGCCTTCTGTCTTCATAGATAAGATTTCATCATTTGAGGAGATGAAGCACTCTTACAAAGCTGGTCCTCTCGATATCAAATGTTGCACTAAAATTCCATATTCCCAAATATTTTTGTTATGTCAAACTAACAAGCAGCTTATTACACAGGGATGCAAATGCTTAAAAAGTTGCCTGCCAATCCTTGCTCTAAAATATCCAATGTAAGCAGAAGGCTATTCATCTAAACCACACACAAAACAGCTAGCTCTGACCACCAGAGAGGCTCTTAAGAGCCTTGTCCACACTTCCCTGGGCAAGCACACCACCCCACACGCATCAGCCACACGATGCCTCAAGCAGTCCACCCAACAAGCTGCTGCTTGTTAAAGCAGGATGTTGCTATTGCATGAATGAAGAATTTCTGTCCTAGAGGAACAAAATAGATCTGGGTGGGTAAATAAAAGCAAACAGGCATCTCAGAACATGAAGTAGGATACATAGGGTGCATATGATATAGTTATAGTGTCAACTGCAGACTCTTCCCTCCTAGTTCAGTAACATCAGTGCCAAATACATGAGCACCTAAATTTAAACTTAAAGAAGAAAAAAAGAGAAAGTATTTCATATCCCAAAGTAGCTAAGTTGCTTATTTTAGAGCTAAATGTCTCTATTTTTTGGTGTAAACATGAAAGCAGAGATTGAATGCTTATACACAAATCCATCCTTTAAAAACAAACAAAAAATCCAAACAAACCAAAGCTACATGCCCCCCCCGCCCAAAACTAAACAAAAACCGCACAATCCCCCCCCACCCACCCTCCAAAAAAAAGAAAGAAAACATACGTTCACAGGATCACAGGATGTTAGGGGTTGGAAGGGACCTCTAGAGATCATCGAGTCCAACCTCCCTGCCAGAGCACAACCAGAGAATCTAGCTCAGGTCACAGAGGAATGCATCCAGACAGGGCTGGAAAGTCTCCAGAGAAGGACACTCCACAACCTCTCTGGGCAGCCTGTTTGAGTGCTCTGTGACCCTTACAGTCAAGAAGTTCTTCCTCATGTTGAGGTGGAACTTCCTGTGTTGCAGTTTATATCCACTGCCCCTTGTCCCAATACTGAATCTGGCCACCAATTATCTCGAACAATATCTCTTCCACCCTTTCCACACACACCCCAACCCAAGAACTAACAGATTTCTTTAAAGTAACTCCCCTGCTCCTCGTTGAAGTCACCAGAAGCAGAGTGCTTGGAGATGCCTGCGTGGAGATCATACCCTAGTCAGAGCCAAGGCAGCACTCAGGCAGTGCTCTGCATGTCCAGGAAATGCTTCTTCTCTCCTAGCCTGGTCTCATGAGAACCCTCTGATGGGAATTTCCATTTAGTATCATAAAATTTCAAAGTGTTAAAAATCCCTACACTTGACAATCAAATGAACAGCACTTTGGAAGATGATGCATTGCTCTGGCAGCTGCACTGTGGAATCCAGCAGACCTGTCTGATCAACAGGCCTTTTGACCACTTTGTCAAATCAAATCAAAATATTTGATTGAAAACTGAATGCTCTTTGCTTTGGGTTGGGATTTTGTAGGTTATGTTTTAACCTTCATCCAAGCCCATAAAGCCAGGTTTGGCTCCCACTGACATTTGTGTCTCTCCCCTGGACGCAGCCAGACTCATGGGGCAAATGAGCTGTGACAGGCTACTTCACTGCTGCCATCTGAGCTGTGGCTGCAGGATGGTGGGAGATGTAAAGATCTCCATTTAAACAATTACTATAATTAAGGGACAATATTGAAAGCCAAACCCCTGCTGGTTGTAAGGCAAATCATGCAAAGCACACAGAACAAGGTGGTAAAAGCTGCTGCATGTAGAAGACAGCACAAGATGGGCACATGGTGGTTAACTTTGCTGCTGTCAGCAAGACCAAAAATCATTTTTTTCTGTCTGTACTTTCTCATCAGGAGCCCCTTGTTAAACAGATGGAAAACAAAACTGATTACATCATGTGTAAGTGCAGGTTGTAAGACAAGCATGCTTAACAGGGATTCAAACTCTTAAAGGATCAAGGAATGGCTGTGACCAAGTGCCCTTGCTTTTCACCAGTGGGATTCTAGCCCATTAACTCAGATTAGGTTGAGGCTGAAGTGAATTCATTGCTTTTATCCTCATCCAACTGTGCAAATAGCTCATAGTGACAATGTCCCTCTGCTCCTGAACCAAGCAGGCCACAGAGAATATGGACTTTATGGAGGAAGATACTAATTTTCTTGAGTTGGAAATACTGTAGTACACAGAAGTCATGGCCGAAGAAGACCTGAACTGAGGAGTTAGCCACAGGTGCTGCTGTGAGTACTACATCCAGGAATTTATAACTGCCACAGGGAGGAAATAGGAAGCTTCCTTTGGAGTCTCCCAAGTGCCAGACCTAGTGAAGGCTTTATTAGGGATGAAGCACTTACAGCAGGCTACATTTGACTACTTTCCAGTGTCACAGATGACAAACCTTTCACCACATGATGTTGTTCTGGGCAATTAAATCAAAACCAGCCCAGTAGGCAGCAAACCCCTGAGGTGCTTTTGGCAATGTAAGGGACCGGCTGCAACCAAAGGACAACTCATCTCTGCTTGCTAACTCTTTTATGTGCTTACATTAAGGTTCCCTACAGAGACTTGGCAACTTGATGATATTTACACAATCTAAAAATGTAAGATACCAATAAAACACATGATAGGAGTAACTCCCTTGATGGGAGCCCACCAGGTTCAATGCTAAGAAAATAAAAAGGCTGGATTTAATCTCACTCCAGCCACATTTTTAACTAATAAATCTGGAGTCGTGTACAATTTCTTGCTGCTAAACAGTAGTTCTGAACATTTAATCTCTTCTGTCTCCACTAACAGGATGCCTGAAATGATGGCAAGTGCAGAGCTTGGGAACACATCTCACTGGTGTGTGAGCTGCGAGGCACAGATAGGATCAGATTATGAGACCAAGTACAAGCTGTCTCCATGAGGAAGAAAGCACACAAGGGCCTCTTGACTCAAGATACCAAAAAAACCTTTAATCATTTATTTCTTGTTTCTCTCCTTCAATGAAGGAAATAATATTCTTTGGCATGAAGCAACGTTTAAGTGCTTCTCTGGGCCCCTGGCCTGCATAGTGTCATTTCCCAAATGACATATGTTGTATCAATAAACAGACCGTGACGGATGCTGCTTTTGCTGTCACGCAGGGCAGGGTTTAGCTGCTACAGAATCATAGAATTTTTTCAACTGGAAAAGGCCTCTCAGATCATGGAGTCCAACCATCAATACAACACCACCATGACCATTACACCACAGCCCAAAGTGCCATGTCCACATGTTTCTTGAACACCTTCAGGGACGGTGATTCCCTGAGCAGCCAGTTCCAGTGCCTGACCACTCTTGGAGTAAAAACATTTTTCCTAACACTCAATCTTAACCTCCTGTGGCACAATTTCAGGCCACTTTCTCTCATTCTCTAACGACACTAGGGAGAAGAGACTGAGCCTTGTATCACTCCAACCTCCACATTTCAGGTAGTTGTAGAGAGCCATGAGGTCTCCCCTCTGCCTCCTCTCCCCACATGCCACAGCAGGCTGCCTAGAGCCACGAGCTCCACACACCACCAGTGTCTCCAAACTGCCAGATGAGCAAAATGCTGATTCTACAGTTTGAATTTTATGATCCAGATCCCAAATTCATTCAAGTCCTGACTATGGCCTACCTTGAATCAGGTTCCAAAGTCTGACTGTGGAGCGATTTAAAGCCACGCTTAACCATAAACGCATGAGTAGCCCTGCTGAGGTCAGACATCAATTGGGCACACTCACGAGTCTGGAGAAGCCTGCATGGGCACACAATTTGCAAATACTCTGCATCAACAACCCTTTTTGCCCTAACTGACTACTGTGCCGAGGTCCTATAATCTATGCAGCACTATGGCTCAAAAGTTGGAAGACTCTGGAGTCCACCATTTCTCTCCTGCAGGTATTAGTAAGCCCACGCAGCACCCCTCTGACATCAGCAGGCTCACAGCCTTCCTCCACAGCTCTGCCTCTGCACTACACATGCAAAGGAGCAGGTCTGGGTTTTAAAGGTTGGTTTATGTAGCATCTCCCTAGCCCAATAAACACCAGAGGAGAGAGGAGATAAACCCTGTGAAAGCCAATGTAAATATTACTATTGGGTCTCTGCTAATATTTACAGAACTAAAGAAAGACAGAGTCTGTTCTTAATTGTATGGGCACGAATTCTGAACAACAACCCCTTATTAAACTATCTCTTGTAAGTATCAATTAAGCCAAGCTGGGGGATATTGCTGTTTGCTGCAGCTACTACAGCTACTACAGCTGCAAGGGATGAACAAAGAGCCTTATGCTCTATAGGTTAAACTAAACATTCAGGTTAACAATCTGTTGGCTCTGTGGAGCTTTGAGGTGAATAGGTCCATGCTGACTGCAGGGAAGTTGCACTAGATGACATTTTAAGGGTCCCTCCCAACCCAAACCAGAGAAGCAAATAAGCAGTGCTGCTCTCCCACCCCATGCCACCAGCACAGTAGGGCAAGAGTAGCACATGCCCTGGCACAGCACTCAAGAAGGGACATGTCCCTCACTCCTGGCCCTGATGTGGAAACACCCAGCACCAGGTCCATGGGAATGACTAATTAAAAGGGCATTCTGTCTTCCAGCACAATTTGACAGCTTAATCTCTTCAGACCAAAGAGGAGCATCCATTGCACAAAAGCTCAGGAGCCAGTGTATAGGGTTTTCTCTACCTGCAGCAAATGGCAAAGCCAGGAGGGCCTGTGCTGTGCTTCCTGACTGAATCCCAGAGAGCCAGAGCTGAGGACATCACTCCTGGGGCTGTGGTAACCAATGGCCACGTCCCACACACCACCACACTACCCAAAACATGGACAGGAAGAAAAGGTGCAGACTGAGGATCAGCATAAAACTTCAGTGAGAGGTTCTGGGGGTAGGGAGGATCCAAACCCATTTTTTAATTAAGTAAAAGCCGTTTTTGGGGAGGAATCCTGACAAAACTTAATCTTAAAGGTCTCTACTAACTCAAACGATTCTCTGATTCTATGACACTGTTCTATGACTTTACAATTTCACAGATGAAATGCCACAAAGATAGTGACAATTCAACCATGCATTACTCTAAGGAAACTGAACTGCAAACACGCTTCTGATCCTCACCAGATCATCTGAGAAACAAGGTGGGATCTGTTTCAACAGACATGGCTATATTCTCCAGAGACACAACCCTGCCTCGATCGATAAGGATGAGTCACCTACTGCTTCAGTTTCAGAAAAGTTATGGGGGTTTGTTGTTCATTGTGGATCTCTTCCTTTCTTCCTTTCTTTCTCTCTGTCCTTCACCCTCCAGCAAGAGTTGTTCTCAGCAAGGGCTGTGACAAGGCAGAATGGAGGCAGTAGTTCTGCCGCTGCAGCTCCACCTGCTCCTCGCTTGGTTCAGGGGGGGAAAGCTGACCTTACTCCTCCCAAGGTAAGAGCTACATTTTGAGAGTAAGCAGAAAGAGAATAAAATTGGGGGGGGCGTGCGGGATGTCAGTGTGGCTGCTTGGAGTAGGGTTTGGCGTTTTGGTGCACAGTCAGGATTAATCTGCCAACCTGCAAAACAGATTCCAGGGGTGCAGACGAGTGAGGTGGCAGGGATGTCACCCCTAAATGGTGCCAAACCCAGGCGGGTGCGGCTGTGGCTGTAACCTTTGCTCCTTGGAAAGGTGCAAAATGACTCCGTCTTGAGGAAGCGTTTCTCAAGAACCCAGCCCGCTCCTCCACGCCCAAACGACCTTTAAATCCCTGTCATGGGGATATCTAACGCCCGGGTTGACCCGCGCTTGGCCTTCTCGGGACCGTGCGATGCGATGCCCACAGGGCAGCGCCCACAGCACCCATCTGCCACCACCTCACCTCCATTCCGTGTCACCCTCACCCCATTCTTCCACACAGGCCTTCATTTCGTAACGCCCAGCATTACGTAAGGGAGCAGTCACTGCCCTCCCGACGTGGCAAAAGCCCTTCTGGGTCGCAGAGGATTCCCTCCGCTCCCACCCGTGACCCGTGTCTCACCGTCGATCCCCCCTACCCCGAGAGGCGGCCCGGGAACGCACGCGCACACACACACACCCGTCGCCCGCCGCCGTCCTACCTAGCCCCGCCGCGGCGACAGCAGCCGGTAGCGCTCCCGCCTCGGCCTCCTCCGGCGGCGGTTGCCCCAACCCCAACCCCTGCCCGGCGCCTCCCGAGCTCTGCGGCGGCGGCTGCGTGACGGCGGGCGGGGACGGGAGTGGAGGGGAGGTGACCGGCGGGAGGGAACCCGCGGCAGGGGCGGGTGGCGGGGCGGGCCTTGCCGCAGTACCGGCCGAGGGAGCGGCTCGCTGGAGTCAGCCGGGATTAAGAGAGTCATACAATCATAGAACTGTTAGGGCTGGAAGGGACCTCAAGGATCATCCATTTCCAACTCCCCTGACATGGGCAGGAACACCTAACACTAGATCAGTAGGAGCCTTCTCTCCGGACCCTGCCGACGCTGGGCACGGAAAACTGCGGTGCAGAGGGAGCCCACCAGCCCCGGGGCACAACATCTCCGAGATATGATCAGTCCCAGAGTCGTCTTGGCTGGAAAAACTCCTTAAGCTAATCCAGTCCAACCATTCCCTACCAAGTCCAGTGCTAAACCACATCCCTCAGCACCACGTCTGTACCTCTTTTTAACACCTCCATGGCTGGAGTTCAACCACTCCCATGGGGAGCCTGGTCCAGTGTCTCAGAACCCTTTCAGTGAAGAAGTTTTTTCTAATGTTCAACTAAACCTCTCTTGGTACAACTTGAGGGCATTTCTTCTCCTTATAGTGAGGGGCCTAAAATTAAGCACAGTACTTAAGGAATGGCCTCACCAGCAGTTCCAGGACCAGAGTGATCCAAGGCATCTGCCGCCTCTGGCTGCAAAACAACTCGGTATCAGCGTCTCCAGCTCTGTCAGAATTTCCCCGTTTAGTTAGAATTAATTGCATTAGAATTACCTAGAAGGAATTTTCTACGCCGCTTCTGCAAGGTCCCATTCCCGATGTTCTTGCTGCACTGAGAGTGGTTAGAGTGAAAAAAGCCGAGTCTGAGAGGGAGCTCTCTCTGACTCCGCTACGAGGGCAGGCTGAGAGAGTTGGGCTTGTTCAGCCTGGAGAAAAGGCGGCTCCAGGGAGACCTTCTGAATAGAATAGAATCAACCAGGTTGGAAGAGACCTTCAAGATCATCCAGTCCACCCTAGCACCCAGCCCTATCCAGTCTACCAGACCATGGCACTAAGTGCCTCATCCAGGCTTGGCTTGAACACCTCCAGGGACGGTGACTCCACCACCTCCCTGGGCAGCCCATTCCAATGCCAATCACTCTCTCTGCCAACAACTTCCTCCTAACATTCAGCCTAGACCTGCCCTGGCACAGCTTGAGGCTGAGTCCCCTTGTTCTGTTGCTGCTTGCCTGGGAGAAGAGACCAACCCCACCTGGCTACAGCCTCCCTTCAGGTAGTTGCAGACAGCAATGAGCTCTGCCCTGAGCCTCCTCTTCTGCAGGCTGCACAACCCCAGCTCCCTCAGCCTCTCCTCACAGGGCTGTGCTCCAGGCCCCTCACCAGCCTTGCTGCCCTTCTCTGGACACCTTCCAGCACCTCAACATCTCTCTTGAATTGAGGAGCCCAGAACTGGACACAGTACTCAAGGTGTGGCCTGACCAGTGTTGAGTACAGGGGCAGAATAATCTCCCTCCTCCTACTGGCCACACTGTTCCTGATCCAGGCCAGGATGCCATTGGCTCTCTTGGCCACCTGGGCACACTGCTGGCTCATCTTCAGCTACTATCCACCAGTACCCCCAGGTCCTTTTCTTCCTGGCTGCTCTCAGCCACTCTGTCCCCATCCTGTAGTGCTGCTTGGGGTTGTTGTGGCCAAAGTGTAGAACCCTGCACTTGGCCTTGTTCAGTCTCATCCCACTGGCCTCTGCCCACCCATCCAGCCTGGCCAGGTCCCTCTGCAGGGCTCTCCTACCTTCCAACAACTCAACACCTGCTCCTAGCTTGGTGTCATCTGCAAACTTACTGATGCTGGCCTCAATCACCTTGTCCAGATCAGCAATCAAGATATTGAACAGGACTGTGTCCAGCACTGATCCCTGGGGAACACCACTAGTGCCAGCTGCCAACTGGATGTGGCACCATTCACCACCACTCTCTGGGCTCGGCCATCCAGCCAATTCCTGACCCAGCACAGAGTGAATGTGTCCAAGCAATGAGCTGCCAGCTTGGCCAGGAGCTTGTTGGTGGCCTTTCAGGACTTAACGGGGCCAATCCGCAAGAAGGGGACAGTTTTTTTTAGCAGGGCCTGTTGTAACAGGACAAGGGGTGATAGTTTGAATGACAAGAGGGAGAGTTAGACTGGAGAGATGGAAGAATTCTTTTTACACTGAGGTTGGTGAGACCCTGGCTCAGGTTGCCCAGAGAGGTGGGAGAAGTCCCATCCTTGGCACCATTGCAGGCCAGGTTGTCTGGGGCTCTGAGCAACCTGCCCCAGCTGAAGATGCCCCTGCCGAGTGCAGGGGCACTATGTGACAAAGGTCTCTTCCTTCCAATCCAAATCGTTTTTATGGTTCTATGGAGTTTTGAGCAGGTAAAACCATGTGTAATGGTGAGGCAGTGAGTCATCCCTGACAGGGACTAGCCACAGGGTGTGGAATTGCTCCAGTGAGATAGGGAGCTTTGCATCTTTCATAGCTCACTCTTGGTACATGAGTTGGCCACCGAGGCTTACAGCAAGCTGGAGCTGAGTCCAGAAAGACATTTTCCTGATGACAGCAGGTCAGGTGGTGAGTGCTCATTATCAAAAAGGAACAGAGGCTGAAGCTGTGATGCTTCCAGAATGAGGTATGAAACCAGTTCTTCACTGCTGGAGGCTCCTGGTGAGCTAAGAGCACCACACACAAGATAAATGGGAGAATCCTCTCACCCAGGAAACTGCAGGTGGCCTTGAGAGTCACCTTTCTGGTCCTAGACTAGGGGACCTGGAGAAAGCTTTTGTTAGTGAAAGAAATGGTTGCTTGGAGTTCTCATCCCATTTTTCACAGTGAATTCTTTCCTGCTCTTTCTGCCTCACACAGTGGGAATGGTTGGTAAGAGGCAGTTTCCCTTCTCCTGCCTGGCTCATACCTTTGCTCTCCTAGCACCAAGAAGGAGGAAAGGACTAAGAGAAGATCCTATTAATGTTTATAAATATCTGAAGTATGGGTGTGAAGAAGGAGGGGATAATCTCTTTTCAGTGGTGCCCTGTAATAGGACAAGAGGCAGTGGGTACAAACTGGAACCCAGGAGGTTCCACCTCAACAAAAGAAAAATTGTCTTTACAGCAAGTCTGATAGAATGCTGGAACGGGCTGCCCAGGGAGGCTGTGAAGTCTCCTTCTCTAGAGACTTTCAAAACATGCCTGGATGCATTTGTATGCGACCCGCCCTAGGTAATCCTGCACAAGCAGGAGGGTTGGACTAGATGGTTTCTGGAGGTCTCTTCCAATCCCTACCGTACTATGACTCTGTGGTTCTATGATGTCTCCAGAAGGGCACCACTCCCACAGCAGTGAACCCCATCCAAGACCCAGAGGAAAGAAAGGGAGCTGGCAGCTCAGAGGCAGGGCTCTGGAGGGGAACAGGCTTGTGGGACATCCCTCATCATCCCTTCAGCTCAAGCACAAGGTGCACCGTCAATCCAAGCACAAATTCCTTAACCTGTCCTCTGCCAGAGAGTATCCCCAGCTCTTTGCCCTCTGCAAAGGTAAATGGTACAACAAGGAGTGTTGCCTCACTGCCTTGCTCCTTTCCCTGATGCCATTTTCTCTGCAGCCTCATCTTCTCAAATATATTATTTTATTACCTCCAGGTGTAAAACCTCTTTTACTACGTGCGGAAATCTGAGCCTGCTCTCTACAGCCTTTCTCTATATCAGGAGATTTTTATCTCCTGATGTAGAGAAAGAGGAAATGTGGCATGGTCAAGGGCAGGACACAGGAAGAGATTTTTTCGAAGAAAGGCTTGTCAAGTGCCTGGAAGAGGTCATCCAGGGAAGTGGTGAAGTTCCCATCCTTGGAGGGATTTCAAGTGGTGTAGATGTGGTGCTGAGGGAGAGGTTTAGCGGTGACTGGCAATACTGGGTTAACAGTTGGACTTAATGATCTTGAAGGTCTTTTCCAACCAAAACAAATCTATGATCCATTACAGCTAGCATATGATGTAATCCAAACTGCACAGGCAGCTGCTGCCTACCTGTCCCTGCTGCAGGTCTCTGTGGACCTGGGGTCCAGATGGTCCATGGGATGTCGTGGGCACAGGGAAGCATTTGGCTGGCAGCTGCAGGAGCAGTAACAAGGCAGCAGTCCAGCCCTGGCCATGTTCTTTTGAAAATCCATCTTGCACACATGCTATTTACCCTGCTTTTGACTTTAGTGGTTTTCCCCAGTGTTTAGACTCCTCCTTCTGAGCTTTCAAGGCTGCAGTGTCTGCCTGAGCTTTTCCCTTTCACCAGCAAGACCAAAAAGCAGCCACCCAAGTGCCCTGACCCCATTAGCCCTTCCTTCCAGCCCCCCGGGCACCCTCAGGATTGTTAAGGTCTCCTTAGGGGTATCGTTGGTTGAGGTTAATCTTCACTACAGGATGCCTCTGTAGTGTAGAATCACAGAATGGAACTGGTTGGGTTTGTTGGAAGTGACCTTTAAAGATCATCTATTTCCAACCCTGCTGCCACGGACAGGGACACCTTCCACTTGTCCAGGGTACCTTCCACTAGGTCAGTAAGGGATGAGGGAGTGCGACAGGTGAGCTAAGAATAAGCAGAGGGAGATGTTGAGTATCTGCGCAGAGATGATTTTTCATTACCTTCTGAAACATGCATCTACCAAGAGATGGCAGCAAATCTCCTTGCATGGAACTGAGCATCAGTGGCATCTGCTCTGCTGGGCTCTATATTTCATGCAGACTATGGGCTGTAGATTATCCTGGTGAGTGCTAGATGAACTGCAGGATTACACTAGGTGTTCCCAAGAGAGAAAATATGTTCTTATGAACTCGGTTTAAAATTTAGACAGTCCTACACTGGTGTAAGAAATCAGCAAAATGCTCTAAATGTCAGCGCCCTCTTTTATTTTGGCAGCTGTGGCTTGGGTAATATGATGTTTAAATTTATTTTACCAAGTGAAAGTGAAATAAAAAGGAATCATCGAAATTAGGGTAAAAAGAGTCCATAAAAACGGATTTGACAAATCATAATGCCACAGCTAATTCAAGCTGTGAGGTCCATCTAAATGTTCCTTGCTTTAGGAACTGGGAGGAGCTCTGGGAGAAGCCCCTTGAACATCAGTTTGCTGGGAAATGTGTCACTGCCACACCCGTTGTTATATAAATCGTGTGTCAGCTGAAGGAGTGCTTTTAAGCTCTGTCCCATGTCACTGATGGCTATACCCATGACCCTGGTTTGATATTATTTAATACAAAATTAACTGGGAAGAAATGAGAGTTCAGTAGAATTTCAGTGTAGGTATCAACAACACAGAGCTGGGCTCCCCATTGTCCTCCGCCTCATGCTCCTACTGCTTTTACCTTTGTCCTGTCCAGCACTTGGTGGTAAGAAGGTGGGAGGCATGGGAGGATCAGCCCATTGGCATTTCAAAGTATGTTTCTGATTCAATTCCATCACAAAATGGGATCAGTAAGTACTATTTTCATGAATCGCTTTTACATAGCTTAACTGTGCCAAACTGTCATTTGCTCCCAAAATGATTTAGCTGCCTAAACTGAGTCTATGCAGAAAGAAATTACCTTGCTGCTCATTTGTAGCTTGTGAATTTTACATGAGCAGCAAGGTCTAATTCAACTGCAGCTTCATTCATATCACAGATTGTGTTTGAACAGCTGAAAAACTCATTAGCCATAGATCCACAATGTACTTGTTCAGTGGAGTCTGGTTTGGCCCTCATTAATGACAAAAAAACATTTGCAGCTTGTTAACTAGCAAGGAATTAATTCATAATCAGTCCAGAACACACTGATGGAATGATAAAATAAGAAGGATGCTGTTTGACATCACACTATCTAAAACCATCTTCACGCCTCTTACACTTCTAAACTCAAAGTAGGTTTGTTGCTCAGAGTCAAGCCCTCACTGCTTGCTATTCCCATGGCAGAGGACAGGTTGTTTCCAAGGCAAAAAAAACTGCACTGGGGATGCTCACAGGGCTCCAGTGCTCCACGGGGCACCTGTACATCATCACTAACAATTTCTACCTTGATCGGTGAAAATGGGCTGCTTACACTCTCTGAGACTCAGCATGAGCAGCTCTTTGTCAGCACTGGCACAGCCAGGTATCTCTGAGCATCAGCAAACAACCACTTGCAGGAGGAGTCCCAGGGCTGTAGGGCTTTACCCACAACCCTACAGAAGCCCAGGAGCTGTAGGCAGGCATCACCATCACAAGCCCATGTGCTGATCAAGCTGCAGGTAGACCAGAATGTGCTGTGCACCCTCATCCTCACCCCTACTCCTCCCCGGGTGCTTAGCCCCCTCACACCAACATACATCACTGCTCCCTGCTTCTCTGTTCTCTCCAGAACATAGACACACAGAATAGTTTGGGTTGGAAGGGACCTTTAAAATCCATCTAGTCCAATTAGCCTGCACTCAGCAGGGATGTCTTCAACTAGAGTAGGTTGCTCAGAGCACCAAGCAATCTGACCTGGAATGGTTCCATGGATGAAGCATCTCCCACCTCTCTGAGCAATCTGGGCCAGTGTTTCACCACCCTCATCATAAAAAAAACCCAAAGTCTTCCTTATATCTAGATGATCCAAGTATCTTTAAATCTCTTAAAAATAGCTGAGCGATTTCTGCTGGTTATTTCCACAAAACCAACTAACTCATATAATCAACTAGTTGTCCTTGATCCACAGCCTTGGGGACAAGCAGCCAGGGCAGTGACTGCATAAACAAGCCCAGCTGCAGCCCAGGACAGGCAGCATGAAGGGTGAACACAGGGAGAGGGATAAGTGAGTTCAAAATGTGGCTGTCCAGTGATGGTGATAGGTCAGAAAAGTCACTAGTTGTTTTCATTCCTGTTCATTCAGTCCATCACTCACCTGGAGTTTCCTGGCACTGCTCAACCATTTAATCAAGACACAGAAGTTTATATTCTGTCCTGGCAATATTAACCAGCCCAAGGCCTGGTTTTCCCTGGCACACCAGGCTCAATCCTTCATGATACTGACAAAACCATCACAGCTGGTAATGAAGAAAAAAAAGTGTCTATTGAACTCTTTGAATGGATGCTGTGAGGGTCAATCTGTCTCTGTCACCGTGGAGCCTTGTTCAGACTCTCTCCTCACTGCACCCCATCACTCACAGCAGAAACAACAGAAGACATCCCAGCCCAGAGCACAGAAGAGAGGCCTGTTTTAGTATTTCTGATGAAATGCTAATACAGCCCAGCAGGCTGACCAGCAATGGGCATCCTTGCTCAGTGTGGTCCACCACCGAAAGGCATCCCGTAACATCAGCGCCATGCCACTCAGTCTGCCGTGGGTTTGAAGCTAGTGAGGGCTGGGGGACACAGGGGTATTACAAGTCCAGAGAAACCTGTATTGATTTTTAGAGAAAAAAGGCCAAAAAAGCAGAAAGCCAAAGTGGAAGGCAATGAAAGTTAAACTCCTCCAGCTCCTTTTGATCTTGGAGAACAACAAAGAGATTGACCTGATATTATTAAGCCCCGTGCTCCCTCCTTTTGGGTTATGGTTTTGTTTCCTGTAACTAGCAATGATCAAAGCCCAGAGCCTCTCAGTCACTCTGTATTTTCCTTTTCACTCCAAATAAAAGTTGCAAAGGCTGTGACATTTTTTCTGGAGCCTGTCCTGGATCAGTTGTTTGCTTCAAACAGGGCTGTTTGCAGGAGCACCAGCTCCTGTGGTCTTGGTAACCTCATCTTCACACTGTGGAGGCAAACGTGGACCCTCCTGGGCAGGGGAGAAGTCAAGGTGGTACCCACCCTCGGCCTTGAGCTGACAAAGCAGTTGTCAGAGCTTTTACAATTTGAACTGCCTGGGGAGTGGTGGAAGTTTAACATATCAGCAGCCCCTGGATAAGTTATCTCTGTGAGGAGAGTATGCATTGTATCAGTGGCCACGGGGAAGTGGTGAGTGACACAGAAGCCTCAAGCATGGTATCACTCACTGCAGAAAGCTGTGACTGCAGGTAATAAAGAGATCTTGAGAGAAGAAGAGGGGAAAGAATCTGAAATTGTGCCCTCCTCGCATACATTGTTTCTGCAGATGCTGAAGGATGTGGAGCCCTCTTCACCTCTCAGGAAAAATCAAAACCAAAGCTTTCACGGGACACAGCCTTTTGTAAATACACTTGATTGTCTTGTCATGAAAGCAGCGCTGGAGAAGCAGTGAAGGTATGGTCTGTGAGACAAGTAGGTGATAAATTCATGCCAAGCAAAGCACTAGCCGTAGGCTGCTAAAATCCAGGAAGCATTGGTCGTAATTTGGCAGACAAGTTGTGGTTACAGAGCTGCAGACATGATAACTAGCAATAGATAATAACATTTCTTTAACATGTCCAAGACCAGGCTGCTGAATAAAGTTCGGGGAGGGGGGGGTTGGAATCTGTTTATCAAATGAGATACAAGCAGCAGGAATGGCAGAAGCTGGCTTGTGAATGAGAGAGTCTTCTGGCCACTGGCTACTGAACCTACTTGGAAAGCAGAGCATAAATAACATAAATAACTTCTCCAGTCCCACCCACCAAGAAATGTGCTTCCAATGAAGAGGGAACACAGAAGCTTAAAGCACCTTGCAGTGATGCCTGCCCTGTGGGGCTGGACTGTGGAGAGGGTCAAGTGGGCAGGGGGCCAAGGCACCATCCCAAAATGAACCCTCAAACCATGATGCTGATGAGCAGAGCCATTGAGCACAGCTTGTGCTTCTCTGGTGTGTGTTCTGGGGCAAGAACGTGGTCAGAAAATGAAGATATTCAGTATTTCACATAGAAAATGGGTCCAGACAAAGCCTAACAGATGAGTTAGGTATCAAAAGTGCAGTTGTGGCTCATCCTCAGTCCATTTGCCAGGGAGCTGCAGCAGAGAGAGAAGGGACAGAAGGCCAGAGAAGAAAAAAGATTCCAGAGGTCATTGCTGACCACCATCATTGGCATGACAACAGGTTCCATAGCCTTGTGGAATGTTTAAGGAAGATTCACCTTGGCAAGGAAGAACCTTGTCCTCTAGACAAAACCAAGTATATAAACTATTTTTTCTGTATCTCTAAGGGTTGTGACAAAATGTTTCTGCTGCTGCTGAGTGGATATGGCGGTGGTTAGTCCTGGAGGAGGTGGTGGAAACCACCATCAGGCTTAGAGAGTGGAATAAATTTGCCTATTCAGTGTAGTAATTAATATTTGTTAAACTATCAGATTCATGGATTCATAGCTTGATAGAATGGTTCATGTTAGAAGGGACCTTAAAGATCATCCAGTTCCAAACCCCCTGCAAGGGGGCAGAAATACTTTCCACAAGGCTAAGTTGCTCAAGGCCCTGCCCAACCTTGCCTAGAACACCTCCAAGGAGGGAGCATCCACAATTTCCCTGGGCAACCTATTCCAGTGTCTCACCATCCTCACTGTAAAGGGGTTATTTCTAATTTCCGGTCTGAATCTTGCCACCTCAAGCTTCAATCCATCCTTCCCCATCCTGCCACTACAATCCCTTGTAAAAAATCCCTCCCCTGATCTCTTGTGGGCCTCTTCAGGTACTAGAAGGCTGCTCTAAGGTCTCCCCAGAGCCTTCTCTTCTCCAGGCTAAACAACCCCAACTCTAATAGCCTGTCCCCATAGGAGAGGTGCTCCATCTCTCTGACCATCATTGTGACCTCCTCTGGACCCACTCCAGCAGCTTGATGTCCTGATACACTCATACAGAAGGAAGTACACATAGGATCATAGAATTGTTTTGGCTGGAAAAGACCTCTAGGGTCATTGAGTCCACCCATGAAAGCTGCCTATAAAACAGCTCAAATTCAACTTGAGCTACTTCTGTCTATGGCAGAAAGGGACATTTCTGGTTGAGGGAAAAACAGCCCATACCAGCAAGCTGTAGCTTTTAGTTTCCTCCCCACACAATACTGCAGGGAAGCAAAGCACCCACAGAGAGAACCAGAGGTGTGCAGTGTGTCCTTCCCATCTCACTGTGGGTTTAGAAGTCAGTGTTACACAGGAACAGACAGATTTTTCTGGAAGATGAGAGAAGATGGCTCAGCTGCAAGCAGGCGTTCCTCAGAGGACAGGATCCTGCTGTTGGGGGAGCAGGCTGTGCCATGCCTGAGAAAGTCTGTCATCACATCTGCTGCAGGCTCCTCGGAAAGGGGCTCTTTATGGGCCTTACTCTTCACACCTTCCAGCCAAGGATTCATGAAAAATGCTGTCTGGGAGCTTTCCTCTCTAGGCTGCTTTTTAGGGTGTTTAGAAACACCCTAAAAAAAAAGATTTATTCCTAAAGAAATATGTTCTGGACCTGGTGATGAGCATTGCCAGACACCTTGTGGTCACCCCACTTAGCTCTGCTGGGAGGATCATTGGGTGACTTAAGTTGAGAGTCCTTAATCTTTCTGAGTTGGTCCTTTTACAAAAGAAATAAAGGCAGGTGCAGGGTGAAAGCCCTGCAAAATGATAATGAAAAAGATTTCACAAATTAAATCCATGTGGCAGAGGTGAGGAATGCTTCCCTTCCACTTTGCAGAGAAGATTAGAGCAAACCCTCTACCTGCTTGCTCAGGTGTAGGTGAGAAAATGGTTCAGATGCTCCTCTGCTCAGTGCAGCCTTTTTACAGATCCCAGTGGAGTTTGGAGCAGACATTATTTCCCCAGCACAAGCCAAAGCATTACCCAATGTCTGACACTTCTGCTGAGGCTGGGAGCAGCCCCTTTCCTGAGGATGCTGGCCTTCAGAGCTCAGCAGAGATTTGTTTTCCCTATCTGGTTCCGGCTGGGATTAAGTCCCGCAAGCAGAAGAGTGATACCAGCTCACTGAGCATCCCAGAAAGATGTGGCTTTCCTCTTTTAGACAAAATTCTGCTCGTTCATCTACTCCACCCTAGACATCTAGTCCTCTCAGCCCTGAGAAACATCACTCACAGTTAAAAACACTAAATTATCATGAAAGAATAAGGCAGCAGCTGACTCTAAACACCAACTCCATACACACATGCACATACACATCCCCCTCCTTATTTCACTGGTTATAATTAGCACTACCACTTTCTACTCTTTTTTGACCCAGGCAGTTTATTTCTCTCTGTCCAAAAGCCTCTTTTTTATCTCTGGTTTTCAACTTTAAAAGCTTTAGTGAAGAAAACTCCTTCACGAGTTCAACACTTGGAACGCCAAGCCCTGGATGAGACACCCAATAAACAGAGTAATTCCTTTGGTTGTGACAAAGGTCTCATTAAGCAGCAGATGTTAACACTAGCCCAGTGTAGGAGCACGTTTGACACCCAGCTTCAGCCACTTCAGCACATAACTTAGTGCACATCACCCCTGTAGTGACAGCGAGGGGACAGCTGTGCCTAAGGAAGGGCACCGGCTGCACAGGGCAGTGGGACAGCCACCACCCTGTCCCCTGCCAGCACAGGCCATTAGACCATTGTTTTGGAGCATTTTTAGACTTTGATCACCAATATTTTGTCAGCAGTTGTTTATACCAAGATAGAATAAAATGTGCTAAAAGACCAATTATTTATACAAGTATATAATTAATAAATCATGCCAAGAGACGACTATTATAACCATAAAGTGTCTGGTTTGTTTGTTAGATGGCATTTCTTGGGCTTATATTTTGTGCTGGAGAAGAATGGCAGAGCAACAGCTCTGCCTCCATCCGTCCTTGGGATGGTGAGTAGAGGAGCAGGGACACAGCGGAGCAGGAGGATATTTAACGGGGCTCTAAGGCAGTTTGGGATGTGTTGTATGTATCCTGCTGACAGAAGGAGCCACAGAAGTATAAAAGCAAGATGCTTGGCGTGTCCTGCGCTGGCCAGAGACGAGCAGCTCACATGCGCCATCTAGTGATGCTGGTATTTTAAGAGAGCAGGTGCTCTCCAGCAGGACCAAAAGGACTCAGGAGGGTTTGATGGTCTGTAGGCATGAAGATGGCCGCTAATGAGGCTGCGCTGACAGCCCTATCTGACAGCCCCAGCCTGCCACTGCAGCCTCGCCATCCTTGGGCTTAAGAGCAAGATGAACTCAGACCACCCTACCTCACCCCCCCAAAAAGCCCAACCAAGCAACCAACATCAAAACAAAATGTAGTAGCAAGGTCTGTGTTCAAATCTATGCAAGCTTTCATGCGTGTACAAAAGCTACGCCTGGCAAAGCTAGAATAACTAAACAGCTAAGAGCTAAATCACAAAACTCAATGGTAGAACCAGAGAGCTAAACCATAGAAACATGAGCTAATAGGACTAACAACAACAATAATAATAATGCCAGCAACCACCGCACTCTGTAGCTTTCAAACACCATCATGCTGCTAGGCCCCCCAGTCCCTCTCATGTATTCACAAACACCAAATCAACTTCTATGATTTCGTTTCAGCAGTTGGAGGGAATTTTTTTTTATTTTATAAAGATGAAGACTCCTTTTTGACAAGGAGTCACATGGAAAAGAAGAGAGGTAAACCACACCATTTACTCTTGAGGAGATTCCCATTGGACACAGGGGAGAAATTTCCAGGGCAGTTTAGGTTGACCACTAGGAAAAGATTCTGTACCAAAAGGGTACTCAAAGGCTGGAACAGGCTCCTGGGGGAAGTGGTTGGATTACCATGCCTGGATGTATCTAAAAGCTGTCTAGATATGATGCTCAAGGATATGGCGTAGTAGTGCCCCTGGTAGAGTTAGATAATATTTGGACCTGGTAATCTTAAAGATCTCTTCTAACCATAGTGACTCCGTGATGGCAAAAACATTCAGCCATCAAAATAATCTCCCCAGAAAGATGTCTCTGACACCTGACACTTTTAAGATTCAGCTGACCAAGATGCTGGACTGTCTCGATTAGGCTGTGCTTTGGCTAGGAAAGGCTGGAACAGATGATTCTTGAGGTCTTTTCCAAGCTGGTGTTCTATGATTCCATTCGGTCACCAGAATAACTAAGAACTAAACAGCATGGAAAGCACCAATGGTTAAATGTGACGGAATGCCAAGATTCTGCAGAACTTCTTAACTAAAGATGTTCTGGGCCCATTGTCCAGAGGCAGAGCACAGATGTGGATCAAAGCCTTGGGGTGGTGTAGGAGTCAGAAGGGCAAATTAATAAAGAATGGCAGGCACTGGGATTACCATTTTAATTCTTGGAAGTGGGTTTGAAGGGCAGAGACTGGAGGAGGATGTGGGAATAACTATTAAAGAAAAACTGGAAATGTCTTGTGTCAATATATACCTCCTGCTGCATGGGTCACTTGGAGCAAGTTGTGCAGAGCTGCCCATCCAGGCTGAGGAGGAGGCAGGCAGGGAGACACTATGGAGCCCTTAGAACAGGCTCTGGCATGTTTTGGGGTGGATATTGGAAGAGCTCAAATCCAGCTGCCACCTCAGGAGGTTTGCTCAGTCCTGAACCATAGCTGGGCTGGGCAGCAAAGCTGGGCTAGTGGGGCAGTGTGCCAGCTATGCTGTGCCGAGGGGACCAGACTGCTCTTCTAATCCCCAAAACCTCATTAAAGCTGTGACACAAACACTTTATCTGCATCCAATCTGTCCAGACAAGTTGGCATATGTACTTAGAGCTGCTCTTTTGTGCTCCCCTTTACCCTCCTGATGGGTATTTTCACCTTTCACCAAGAAAGTTACATATCACACAGGATGGTTGTAGCCCACCCAAGAAATATCTTCTCAAAGCACAAGACTAGTGGGGAAGAGTGGATCATCATTCTACTTTGCTGCAGGCAGCTCTCAGTTTTTGTCCTCAAGGAGGAAAAGCTGCTCTCTCACACTTGTCTTCAGGATAAGTTCCTCAAGGAGCTGGCTCTCACAGGTGGGACCTGACTTTTCTCTTGGCTGGTTCAGATTCTGCAGTTTGCTGACACCTTGTCTGGGACCTGGAAGACAACCCCAGATTCTTCATGAACTGTTTAATTGCCCACTCCTCCAGTAGTAAGATGAATAGGTTACTCACTTCAACCCCCAAATGATTGCCCTTTTCCCTGAAACAACTGAAGATTTTATCTCTGTTTCCCTGTGCACCTACTCTCGCATTTCTTTACATTTATTCCTGAAAGCCCTGAATTCTCTTTCCTTGCTTTTCACGGCCTGAGGCCCCTCTTTCAACATTTAAGAGCATTGTTACTGGCAAGACATTAAGGTGCTCATCAGCTGCCAACCCCAAAGCCATAAATACAGCATTTACATTCACGTTTTGTTATTCTCTCCACCTCTGCTGTGCGGTGTCCCTCCCTCGCTGAAAAGCCTGAATGTCTCCATCTCCTTGGCTCAGGCTGGGTTCCTTCACCCAGATGGGATCACACCTTTCCTCCTTCCATCTGTGGTTACTTCAGCTGTCACCACCACATCGCTTGGCTTGGATTTCGGGAGCTTCAGCTCTCCTCTGCCTCAGGTGACTTCTCCTGCAGAAACTTCATCTGCTGGTGGAGAGTTTGAGTCTCCACAGAATTACAAGTTTGGAGAGGTTTTGGCAGGCTGCACACAAATTTGGAGAGAGTTTCTCTTTCATTTTGTGTGCTCTCAGGAAATCATGCTGCTCATTTCCAGCACAGCCTGGTGTTCCTCAGACAGCTGCACTGCAGGGTATGTTCAGCGTCACTCTGAGTTAACTGCAAGGTCTTAAATACATTGAATCCATCACAACTTGCCATGGTCTCAGTGGTTCCACATCCGCAAACACCCACTGCTTGTAGAGTGGAGTATTGCTTGATAGTCTTCAACTGCAGGCCACATCTCTGATCAGATTTAGCTCCAGCAAAGCTGCTGTCTTTTCCCTCTTCCTCTTTTTTCAAAGCTCTAGCAGTCTCCTCCCTGGTTTTCACCACCACACATGTTGCAGCCTGAGATTTCTCACAGTACAGACAAAAATCTCTTTAAATCTGCTTTAAAGTAGGCAAAAAGAGACCTCCACTGAAGTGTGAAATGGGACAAAGCCAGAACATGTCCCAGAACTTATGATTACTAGCTGATGTTTCTATGTCACTGGATTTTATTTGGTCTTGTCCCCTCTAAAATCAATTTTAGGACTTTGTCAAAAAACAGCTGGACAGTGATCTTTAAAGTCTTTTCCAACATACACAATTCTGTGATTCCAAGAAGACTGGAACTATCAAGTGCTTCTGCTTCAGTAATGGGACTAAGAACAGCCATCAAAACTTAGCAAAGCCCTCACAGAATACGGCCAGCATTGTTTATCCTGACACTTAACAGCTTTTTTTTGCTCTGGAGAGAAAGCATCACTTGATTTTAGCTTTCCTGCATCCCTTGGGAGATCAGCTGTCGTAGCCCTCCTTCAATGAGCTCTCAGTAGATGAGGGCACAAGTTAAAGAACTTAATTCTTTCCCATTTTAAGACCAGCTGCTCACTTTTGATGGGCATCCCTGTAGCTGCTCTGGGTTTAACCTTCTAGTTCAGAGATGACACATTAGAAATTGCCCAAGGAGCAGAACTCACACTCAAAGCTGTGGGTGGCATTTCCAACGATACAAACTCTTCCTCATTTGAGTCTGCAGCATGCAGAGGAACCAGGGAGAATAAAGGCTACCTTCTGTTTTTCCCTTGTGTTACTGTGGAAAAGGCACCTTCTGGGACTAGTTTTGGAGATGGGCACCAACACCAGCGTTCATGCCCCAGCCTTTCTGGAAGGCACCTTCTCCACAGGCTCTCCCAGATCATCTGCCGCAGCTGCTCAATGTGAACATGTGCAGTGCACGTATGACACTGTTTGAACCCCAAAGTGGAAATAGGTTGTGAACTTACCCAGCACAGATCACACACAAGGCACTAAGGTCACACACAAGGCACTTTGAAGCCAAGCCTGACCTAGTTTAGGTCTAAATTTCTCTTCTTTTAGTTTGCTTGGCCTAAACAAGCTGTTGTGGAGCAGTTCACTGATACAGAGATAACCCTGTTCCTCCTATCCCACCATCCTTTCCATCCGGCTCAAAGCCTTCAGCCATGAAGCTGTCTCTGCTACTTTTCCTGCCCTGACTCTTCACACCTCAGTCTCTAAACCAAAGACTGTGCCATGAGCACAGCCCAGGCTGAGACCAAGCAGCTGAAGCAGTTGCAAGAACCACCCTAAAATGCCTCCAAACCTCTACAATCAGCAAAGCATCAAAGTGAAGGTGCAGAGCACTGCTCTGTGTGGAGCTTCTCAGACCCAAGTAGGTCACAGTAGAAATAATGCAAGGTTTTATGCCTCTCAAAAGAAGAGCCATGTGCTTTTTATGTAGGCAAGGAAGCAGCTATTTTATGACAGGCTTGTACAAAAGCTACAGTCACAGCCATTTGTAGAGGTGGTATCATGTTAAAACAAAAGATGCTGAAAGCTTTTAGCTTTGTGGCAAGAAGTTGGGAGCTTTGGGGGTTTATTTCGAGGTTTTAAAGTCAAACTAAGACAAAATAGTTCATTTTAATTATGGTTATTCAATGGATTCTTCATAAAAGGCAGCAGTATCTGTGCACAGATCCCTTACAAACACCAGGTCTCTCCAGCCCCTAAATAAAATTGCTGCAGCTTTCCTCAGGCTAAGCCTGCCAGCCCAAACCTCATGAGCTGGGTGGCAAAGGCGCAAACGCTTTCCCTGTGACAAAGCAAGCACCTGGTGCCTGGCAGGGCTTTTGGGGAGGCTGGAAAAGGTCAAACAGAAAAGCTGAAGGACTACTTGCTCATACCATTACAGTTGAAGTGTTTTGTTCTGGGTCAGTCTGATGGTCCCACAAGATTCAGAGGCCCTTTTGCTCAGCCTCTCAGGAAAACCAAAAAGTGAGTTAGTGGCAGGTCTGACCTAGCCTCCCAAATTTCCCCAGTTCCCTATAGACTGAAACATCCCTTGGAAAGCAGGGAAATCAATCATAAAATCCTGCTTCTCTACTGTGCACACTTTCCCCAAAGGAAGCACAAGCAATTTCTCTCTCCAACTCTTTTCTGGCCTCAGCTATTTGCACTCCCACGAGTGGGAACAACAATCAGTCAATCAAGCTTGTGACAGAGACAGCTCAGGAGGATGCTGCTGACAGCAGCAGGTTACAGGTATGACACCTTATGAAGGTGGGATCCTACCCAAGGACACTCAAGAGCTGTATCAAGGTGTCCCCATATTGCACAGCAGCACCAAGGAATATTACTACTTTGCCTCTTTTTTTTGTTTGTTTTAATTTCCCTCTAATGGGAGCCAAATTAATTCCATACCCAGAGCTGAAGTGCATGCAGCTACTTCTGACACTTCAAAAAGCCAGTCTTGTGGTTCTTCGAACGTTTGCCTGGCATCTTCCTGAAGCACTTGACCTATATCCTCTTTCTACTCTTCCTTGTGCTTCTGTATATTCAAATTCCTTGCTCAAAGGTGCTACCTATTTTTTCTGTGCTTTGCAGCAGCACAATCTCTAATGATATGAAGAAAAAGCCTCACAGATCACGTTTTCAGCCAGCAAGACCTACCATACACCTTATTTATAAGCACATCACCTTCTCCCTTGATATGAGTTCAGAAATAGTTGCTGAGGCCCTTTTACACTACCTTATGCAGGAGATGTTAACTGGAAGCTTGAATAGTACATGCTTTTTGCAGGCTGCAGGAGCTAAGGAGCAGTTTCCATTGGATTTGCTCAATAAACACTGAAGCAGAGCTGGACACAGTTGTAGTCTTTACAGAAGTGTGGTTGTGTATCAGGCTACAGCTCCTCCACCCAACTCAAACCACATTTGCTGTCAGGAAAACACCAAGAGCTCCTTTTTTACCGTATTTCATCCCCTTCCTGTCTTGCCAGCCTGCATCTATACCTCACATCAATCAGAATACTCTTGGCTGTGGACATGTAGGCTTGAACCAGAATCAGACTTCCCAGATCCACCACAGATAATCACTGTTCTGAGAAAAGCTTCCACATTGACACTGGGTTTTGTTCAGAGGCCAGCATTGCTGGGTTCTGCTGGTGGTACTGAACCATCCAGGACACACTGCATCATCTGCTTTCTGCATCAGCCAGACATGGGTCCCTTTGCCCTTGTCTGATGTGTCATGCACTTTGTGATAAATGCTGAGAGCTACCAGCTCATGGCGAGTCTACCTTACCTCTACAGGCAGCGCCTGCCACTTACAAGGGCTGAGTGGTTCAGTTCCTCAGTGGTTGTGGTGGTCTCAGATGGGAAGAAGTACAGAGGGAAAGACCAGCCACCTCTACAAAGGGATCTGCTTAGTTTTGGTCCTTGCAGCATTTATGCACAGGAGATTAACATTGTTTTATCAAGTCTCTGCCGTGGGCAAAGCCAGGGCTCCATGGTTCACACCCAAAGGTGTTACCAAGCACCAAATCCACCACCACCTCCTGGGATGCCCCTTCTCCCCTTGATTCTGGACAAACACATGACCGTGAGAGAGGAGCAAGGTTTTGCAGCTCCCCGTAGCACATGTGGGTATCCAACAACCCTCTGAACAGCAGCAGCATAAGATGCTGTCTGTGGCGATCACCCACCACCACTGCTTTCATCAGCCACTGGACATTGGTAAAATACGCAGCTGTACCATTGCAAAACCTACTTCCCACATGCATTGGGCAACCTTTAACAGTCTCCCAAGTCAGGAGCCTGCTGGCGTTAGCAGTGTGGCCTGCCCAGTGCTGTTTACTCCGTTACAAATAAGCACTAATAGTGTGCACAGCCTGGAATTTTCTTATGTGTTACAGAAGCCTTTGGACTAATTAGCAACTTCCACAACAGAAACTGCAAGTTCCTGCTACCCCTCCCAGTTCTTTGTGAATGTGACATCAAGAGGTTAAAAACAGCCCTTCAAAGGTGACCAACACTTGGTCATCTGGCCCTAGGCAGTTAGTGTGACGCTCTGCAGAGCCTGTGTTAGAGACAGGCTCCTCTCAGGATGACACCGGTGGCAAACACCGGTGGTGTTCTTATAGACGCAAGCGTCCTGTGCCTTCAGCAGCAGCTTCATTTGCTGATACACAGAGATAGTCTCACTGGGAAACAGAGCAAGGTCACAGAGTCTGAGAAACTTAGGTATAGAATCACAGAACTGTCGAGGTTGGAAGAGACTACTGAGCCAATTGAGTCCAACTGCTAGCCTAGAGCTTGTGGTCCCACACCTCCTGCTAAGCCATAAGATCTGAATACACCTGAGAGCAGCAACTCATCTCCACTGCTGGCACAGCCACACCAGAAACTCAGCCAGGGCCAGAGAAGTGTATCAAGAACAAGGGTATGACCTTTTCAGATGTTTCTACTGACAGACTTCCACAAGATGGAAACACAGGATACCATGCAAGCCACGAGGTGCCCTTATTTAGGGTGGAAGAACCATTCCCATGGGAAGCTCGTAGGTGTGCACATTGCTCAGCCCAGGCATGTCTTCTGGGTCAAGCAGTGTCCAATAAAGGTATCCTGTCCATACCAGCCTTGAACTGTGTAAGTAGCAATTCTGCCTATCCAATTAACTGACCACCTACAAAGAAAAGTTAAAGCTTTATCAGTGGCACTAGAGCAGACACCTTGGGACCCTGCTCTTATGCACAGAAGTGGCAGAGGAGAATTCGTGTGGACAGAAGTAGGGAGTTGGATTTAGCCGGGCAAGCACTTTGCAGCTCCAAGAGCATCTTCCTGTGAGGCTGGTCATGTTAAACTCAGAATACAGTGAAAGGGATGCATCCTGCTACTGTGTTGAGGATCTCCTTGCCTGACTACTTGGGCACTGAGGATCCTGGAGAGGAGGGTAAGGTGACCCACTGTGTCCTAAAGAGGCATGTAAAGGGATAGTTTATTTTGATGTTTCAATATTTGCTCTCAAGAGATGCATGTGAAAATGACCACTTGTAAATACCCCTTCCAAGCTAAAGCATTCTATTAAGCATGGATTCCTACAGAAATGGGTTTAAACAGTGCAGCATTTGTGAAGAGGTTTTGGATCTGTTGTGTCCTGAGACAGATAAGCTTGAAGTGAAGAGCTTGAGCTCTTCTGCATCTCAGTCACCTGCTAGGCTCTGGATGCTCCCACAGACAGAAACAGCATCTCCTGGTGGGTCCTTCCAGAGATCCTGACCTTTGCACTGATTCGGTGGCCACAGAGCTAGTTTGATCTTCATCTTTGTGTTCCTTACAGCTTGGAAGTGCGACTGAACACTGGCCAAAGCATGGGACATTACTGCCGTTCTAAGTTGTTTGCTTTATGAAAGAATCTTTCACAGGTATCCTTAAAAACAACATTTAGGTGCTTGTCAAGAGGACCTCTATAAACTCCCAGATTACTTGCTCTTTGCTGACTTTCTTGCTGGCAACAATTATTGTGGTTTGCCTGTCTCCCAGCAGAACCTTTCTTACTCTCCTAATTAAAATTCCTTTGTGGCCACCATCTAAGAACTTGCAATCCAAAAAACCTCCAGCCATTGCACAAAGCAAATACAGCTCATACCTAATGTGGGCCCATTGCAATAGAATCAACAGTTACACCCAAAACCAAAGAAGCAAAGCATGTGAAGAGCTCCTAGTCTGCTCCAGACTGCCTTTCGCCCCCTGGGATTGTTCTCTATCAAGCTTCCCTGAGATTCATAGCAATGTGATGTTCAAGGGACTAACCTGGGCTTTAAAGATCTCATTTCCAAGGGCATATCCTCATATTTCATCTGCATTTTGCTTCTAGCCACTCTTAACTGTCACTCCATGCTCTGCATAATGAATGGTGGCATCCCCAATGCTGAACACCTTGACCATCGCTAGCCATGGCCACCTCAAGCACCACTTGGCCGAGCTCGCCATAGTTTGCTGGTTTAACCTTTCTTCTCCAACGTTCCGAATATATTTGCCCTTCTCACAGCTCTTAATTAGCTGCAGAAAACCCCAAACCCCAGTGATGCCCAAACCTGAACGCAGCTGCTGCTGAAGAATATGCAGCATCGTGTGGGAGTGGGTAATACTGTGAAAATGCCCATTTGTCTGGAAAAATGAGGTTCATTCCCAAATCATGCCTAACATGGAAGCCAACACACCACCCTAATGCCAATTAGCAGCTTCAAAGGCAGCAGCACAGACTAACGCTGTGGACAGATAATATCAGACATCCCTATATTAAAGCAAACACAAATGATTTAATTTTGTTTCAGATTCACCTGGACAATTCTGGCTCTCCCATTTATTGTGCTGGTCCCCACATGCCATGGGAATGGCATCGACTGGGTCACGCATCCTACCTCTATCCTAGATGTCATTTCTGCCTGTTTGCTGACCTGGACTGGGGCCACCACCCCTTGGCTAACAGTCAAATCTGTCACTGCAGCGTTAAAGGCCTTTTCCAACAAGAATGATTCTGTGTTGATGGGGCCCTGAGCAACCTGACTGAGGTTGCTAATGCTGCTCCTCACTGCAGGAAGCTTGGACAAGATGCCCTTCGAATATGCCTTCCAACCCAATGCATTCTGTGGTTCTGTGTTCTAATAGCAGTTACTGGATGCAATAAGGCAGACAAGTTGGGAGGAGAAGTTAATCATTAACTTTGGGTATGCAAAAGCACCAAACCAATCTCTGGGACTTCTCATCTATCTTCCGATTCAAGCCACTTCTAAAAAGCCACAGAGATGTGGTGCCGAGGGACAGCAGACTTGGTAAAGTTAGAGAGCGGTTGAGCATGATGATCTCAAAGAGCTTTTCCAACCAAAACGATCCTATGATTTTATTTTTCGGGTTAGCAGCATATCAGTAGCTCTGGGGAAGTTCTGACTTGGCTCGTTCCATGGAACAAGATGCTGCAACATGTGCTGGTTGTGCAGCAGTCTACATGGACTCACCCACGTGGGGTTGTTGGAGAAACCACTCCAGTAAGTGGGAGTTGTCCAAGCTGAACCCAGCTGTTTGTGCAGGGCTTTTACATGAACCTGGTTCACTTCAGGAATTAAGTCCCATTTGCTCTAGATCTCCTCGTCCCACAGTTCCTTGGGTTTGGGGATTTTTTTTTATCTGTTTGCTGAAGAAAACATGCAGGGAATAACCACAGCCCTGTTCCTGACCAGCAATCCACCATGAGTTACAGAGGATGAGGAGGAGCAGATAGAGCATGGTGGAGTCCTACAGCACACAGTTGAGTGGCAGTGCCAGGAGCGAGTAGAGTGCAATTTAAAGAGAATATCTGCATAACTCATGTTTACATCTAGCTGACGAGAACAAATTCCACGAGTGCTTTCTAAATTCCACGGATGATTTTGTGACTTTTCCAGCGTTCCTGGCTCAAGTTCTTTATCAAAAGACTGCAGATCTTTCAGCACAATCTTGCTCATCTGGTTTCATTCATTGAAGATTTTGTTTTCTCAGATGATAAAAACGAGTCTGTGCAGAGCAAGAGCAGTGGCCAGCTCAACGCTCCTGCATCTTGGAGGCGAGTCTAGACCTGACAAACTATTCCACAAGCCTCTTTCCCCTTTCTCAGCCAAGAGTTCATGACTGTGTGTGACAGCAGCCACTGCAGTGCCTCCAGCCCTGGGGAGCTGAGAAGAGGGTGGAAATTCATGGGCAACTCCAGCAGGGTTAGAACTCCACAAACTCACATTCAGCTTCCTGCTACCTCAGCACTGGCAGTAAGAAACCCTCACGCAATGTGGGTGAAAGCAGCACAGAGCTATAAAACATTACAAGGCTTTAGACAGGGCTGCAAAAAGATGTAGGCTGGTTTATATTCTCTTCTGGCACATCCTGTAGGATTTGATGATCCTTATTGTGGTTGTAAAGCCAGCAGAACTTTTGCACTCCTATTAAACTACACAATTCCAACCAACACCTGGATGTCAGAGGAACCCTTTGCAGGGCTGAACTGTGTCTCTCTTTATGGAACAGCAATCTTTAGCTGTAAGGGCTCTCTAGCAATTCCCCTTGCTCATCTGGAGTGAAATTCACTGCTAGAGTCAGCATGAGGTCTGTTTTCCTCTTAAAACGCCCTCAAACTGCAAAAAGAAGAGGGATTGCTCAGGGCTTTGGCAAAGCGGCAAAAATACCACTGATAGCTCCGGCTCAACCAGCCTGTGGAATAACTACTGATTGTTTTCCTTCCTCTCCCAAAATGGGAATTGCTATTTCCATCACTAACCTATTTCCTTTCTATCACTTTCACAGCCCCTTCTGTTGGCTTAATCAAAGTATTTTGGCCCAGAGCTTTTATAGGGCTCTCAAGGCTCAGCCTTACCCCTTAGACTTATTCTGGGAGAGATGCATGGGAGAGTATCTCCATTTTGGGGAGCTCACTCCATTACGTCTCCATGAGAGGCCAAGCCTAAATGTATACATCCACCACTGGGAATAGTCACCCAGACAGTAAACTGTAATCCCATGGTGTAGGATAAGACCGGACATGTACATTTCCAGCTCATCATGCTAATGCTTAGAAACACCTACTCCTGAAGAAGTGTGTCATGCAACATAACTCACCCAGTGAGAAACAAAGTGGATTTACAATCCCAAGACATCCATAAATTGCTCAGAACGTGCAGAAACACATCATCCACAGAACTGATTTAGTGGACAGTGTGGAATAAACAATATCTTGCAGAAAATTGTTAGGACCTGAACTAATCTCCTGCCTGTGCCTCTTCTAGGAGGACAGACAGGAGAACAGCAGGAGTCAGAACATCTCCTAACTGTGGTACCATCCCACAAGACATGCTGCACCATGCACTGGACCATGCATGGTTGTAGTGGAGCCTGCTTCTTCCTTGGAGTAAGAACAACCAGAGGAGACAGCTGCCCATTTCCAGACACACTTGGAGGACCAGCCTGAGCTCTACCCCAGCACAGGACCAAGCACCACAGTTCCATGCCCAGTCCTGCAGCGACCCAGCTGGTGAGCCCATCCAGGTCTGCTGCAATCCAAGCGGCCCATTTGCTTTCCCTCCTGCCAGTAAACTGCTGAGAAGTCCTCTTCAAAAGAAATCAAGTCCATGCAGATTACTTTTTAAACAAACATTTGGCAAAAAAAGCTGGACTGTAAGCTTAACTGGTGAGCAGGGCTTTGGGCAGTATGAAAACCTCGTCTCCAAGTGCTGAGGAACGAGGGAGTCTTTCTTCCTTTCACAAGAGCAGCGTCTGGAAAGTTCTCTAAAATATGGCAAGGACAAGAGGTTTTTTTTCATTTCTGACTTTCCAGAGATCAATGGGGAAAATTAACTGGGTTTTCCCCCCCCTCTTTTTTTTGCTTACTCTTGACTGATCCACAAGGCACCACTACACACATTGTTTTACACGACCCAAACTGGCAAGTCTTATTTCAGTCACCCAGTCACAGAAAGCAGCCCCCATGCTCCCATCACCAGCTGAAAGCAGGTCACCACAAAACATATTCTGACAGCAAGGTCTGTCGCATGGGCTCTGAAGCACATGGGCGCACTTTGCCTGCACAGATCTCAGCAGCACTCACTTTGTTTTTGTTTCCACCCCACAAAATTCTGCCAATTATTTTAAAAGAGAAAATCAACCAAATTATGAGAACGAGAGAGGAGAAACCGAACAAGTGACACCTACGAGTTTGGCCCCTGCTGTCAGAGCGTGCATCTAACGGGTTTAGGTCCGTTCACACAGGTCCTAACTGTGCCCTTTGTACTGCAGCTGTCCAGGAGATACACCGCAGCTCTGTCACGAAGCGGCAGCTGAAACCCAGCCAAAGCCCCTGACATCCTTTCACAAAGGGTATAAACCCAGATCCTAGAGAATACCTTTGTAAAGTACCATACCCCCTTGGCCTGGCTTTTCTCCCAGGGGGAGAAGACCATTTATGCCACTGTTTCTCTGTGGGTGATTTCAAAACATGCCAGTGAGCATCTCAGAAGCAAGTATCAGAGTAGGCATCCAATTAACCTTTCGGATAAAGCAGAAAAGGTGAGTGGATTTTCTCCCACACACTAAACCTGGTTTGCTGTGCTGGGTGTAAAGGATTGCTACAGAGAGATCAAAGCCTGAGCAAGACATTAACTGAAGGTTTACCATATCTGCCATGAGATGTAAAACCAATTTCCTGTGGTCAGTGGAGACCTCAGGACCTCTCACAAGAGTAGACCACAACATCCTGGTCAAATACTAAGAAGTTAATGAGATTTTGGCTGTGAGCAGCCTCTACTGTACAAGCAAACTGAGGAAAGTTCTCCAGCCAGGCCCAGAGAGTATCACTGGCACTTGGCACTTGTCTCTCCATGGGGAATGTACAGGAGGTAAGCAACTGATTTTAGCTGGTGAGGAGCTATTAAGGCATTTTATGGACCTTACAGGAATGAAGCTGAAACTGAGGATTAGTATTCCTTGGCCTGCTTGGTGAGCATAAGCCCTCCTTCCCTGTCCAAATATCCACAATGCTGGGACTTGTACCTGTAGTGGATCATGTAAGATTTCAAGGCTATTTTAAGGCAGCAATACATGGGTCCCCTGATGGTATTTCATGCAGGAATGAGGCTCTCCCCAAGGAGGCAACCTGGCCACGTCACCTTTTGCCTTTCTGGAGCGGAAACCTTCAGTCTAAGATAAAAACAGTATAAGTTACAGAATTAAGACTGAACATCGTTCCATTTTCTGAAGGTCTCTCCTACACCAAGATCTGCACCCAAGGCTGCTGTGGAGCAGGGGTAGCTGTAAGGGGTCTCACAGGGATGGCAGCAGAGTCTGTTGCAGAGTCCAATTTTACCCTTTTCCTCGCTACTTTTATGTCTCCTTCCTCAATCAAGCGAGCAAGAGATCACGTCACAGAGCTGATAACAATATTCCTCATCACACACCATGGGCCACCCATGACTCACAACCAAAGAAAACTCAAAGCCACACATGTCAAAGAAGCACCTAAAAATTGCATTATTCTGTAAAGTGAGCAGGATACATAGCACTGAAAATCATTTCTGAGAAGCCCACAGTACCAGCAGAATGCCACAACCCTTGTTCTCCTTATTGTCCCTTCTCAGTTTTGGCAAGGGGAAATTACTGCTTGGATTTACTGGCCTGTTGCTGGCTTCCCTGGAGGGAAATAAACTCTGTAGAATTAAGGCACTGCCACACAGCAAGTGGTACCACCCTCCAGGCTCTGGCCCAGGGGCAGCCACAAACACATCACCCACACATGAGACATCACAGTAACCCACTAAAGGCTGTCAAAAATACAGCAAGGGGTGAAGACATCCAGGATAAAGACATGACATTGCTCATCCCAGATTCCTGAGCATTACACAAAAAAGGGAGAGCTGGTCTTTGATCCTGAGAAGTGGATGATTCCTGCTGGAGGGGATGGCACAGAGACCTGAGCAGTGAGAAGGAGGCATCTTCACTGCGTATTTTCTCTGTGAACTGAAGCGAACCACTAGATAACTTAATCATCTCTGCGACTAACACACACCCTGGTCCCTGCTGCACTGGTGCCAGAGATTATTTTAGCCAGGCATAACTTCCAGCATTTCTACTTTGCAATACCTTGGGTGTTTGAGAACACAAAACTTGCACACAAGCTTCTTCTGCATTCAAACCCAACCCTCTGGTCTCCAAAAGACTTCTTACCATGGAAATCCTCCTCATTCAACCAGGCAGAGCTGCTCCCTCGGAGGGTCAGAGGGAAAACACAGCAGATAAAGCTGCCATCACCATTACACCCGCAGGCTTTTATCTGGAGAACCGGCAAAGCCTGGGTTGATAAGTGGGAGACCCATCGACCATGGGGCAAGCCTCACGAGAGGATACTGCAGCAGCTGCTCTTGCACACCGAGCGTGAAGTGCCAGTAGATGGTGACAGTGCCCACAGAAATTACACCAGCCAGGAGAGAGCCTCAGCTCCAGGGCGAGGCCGCTGTGAAGTGAGAAAGCTCCGTGGAAATAAATGGCCAGCACTTGTTTGTAAAGAAGGAGATTTATCTCAGGTGGTGTTATAGCCCCCAGCAGCAGGGAGTGGGGTTTGGTGATAAAGAGAAGCGTAGTGAGTTCACCTGCTTGCTCTAAGCGTGGAAAGCACCGTTTCTGACTGGCCCACATTGGCAGATAAACGCCGTTGCTCTCCATTTCCCCATGCCTGCTCCCCTCTGCCTCTGGTACCCACAGGCTGAGACCAGGCACAGTCTGGGAATTCACCCATCATTCCCAAATGGAGCTGCTAAACTTCCAGAGGGCAATTTTACAACAAAAGTAGTAAAACACTGGAACTGGTTGCACAGAAATGTAGTTGAGGTCCCATCCCTGGAGACAGGCTGGATGTGGCCCTGGCAGCCTGATCCAGTTGGAGCTGTACCTGCAACAGGGTTGGACAAGCAGACCTTTGATGGTCTCTTCCAACCCCGTGCAAGCCGTGAATCTGTGAACTTCAACTGCTCTACCCCTGTCCCCAGGACAGGAGGAGCCCACATCTAAGAGCTGTCACTGTCAACCTGCCTGGACGCTTGCGCTGCTTATGCAACACATTTCTGTTCCAAGCTATGGGTTTGCAGCACGTTCAGAGTAACATTTCAACAGCATCCTGGTAGTTCATTAAATAATGCTGAATTCAGTAAAAGTGAGCGAGTCAGATAATGCCTGAAATCTGTAAGCACCACAGTGAGAAGCAGGAATTGGACTGCAGCTGGTTTGCAAACTCTCATGTTAGGGGCCAGTTTATGTGTGTAAAAGGCTTCTGAGACACTTTGTGGAAGAGTGAGCAGATTGACCTGTTTAATCTGCAGCTGTAACACTGTATAAAACACTGGATTTCACTTTCATTCTGTGTTAGTCACCTACATGATGCATTCTAGAAAATGAGAGTTTTTCTATACGTGGGTAGCAGAGAAGAAATGTTACCCTGGCATTTAACAATCTTTGTCACCTCTGGTCAAATACAATTAATGGCTCATTTACATCTGGGTGCTTATCCTGTTACTGTAGCTCTCTCCTCCAAACACCAGCTGAAACATGGGAAATCCAAGTCGGAAAAAACACTACAAATCCATATGCATGTTATGACCTGCTCTGTGACTTGGGTGAGCTCTCAGCTTGCTGCACTGCAGCAATGAGCAAAACTGAAGCCATCACCTTAGTTTTGGCCGAGCAGAAAGCAAATCCACTTCTCTTCTGTTAAGTAAAGCCACAGTCATGACAAAAGAGTGAACCAGCTGGAAAAAACAGAAGAGCTTGTAAGAACAGTGAAGAGATTTGAAAAAGTATGGGGGAAATAATAGTCTGTTAAAGATGTAAAGATAAAAATACCTCTGGTAATTCTGAAGAGCAAGATGACTGCTAACATGCCACTAATATTTGACTTTGGGCTTTGTTTAGCTCCTCCTTAAGCCAGCAGGAGATTTCTCCTCTGCCCAAAAGCAGCAATCCCATAGATCATAGAATGGTTTGCGTTGGAAGGGATCTTTACAGCTCATCCAGTCCAATCCCACTGCAGCCAGCAGGGACAGCTGCAACTGGAGCAGGCTGCTCAGAGCCCCAGACAACCTGACCAGCAATGGTTCCAGGGCTGGAACATCTCTCACCATTCTGACCAATCTGCGCCAGAGTCTTCACCACCCTCAGTGTAAAAAACTTTTTTCTTCTCTCCAGTCTAAATCTCTCTAAATGACTCAAACCATTCCCCACCTTGTTCTGTCATAACAGGCCCTGCTCAAAACTCTTTCCCCAGCTTGCTGAGCAGTCCCTTTAAGCTCTGACAGGCCACCAGAAGGTCTCCCTGCAGCCTTCTCCTCTCCAGGCTGAACACCCCCAACTCTCCCAGCCTGGCCTCACAGCACAGCCCTTCCAGCCATCACTGTTGTGGCCCCCTCTGGCCCCACTCCCAACAGGCCCATGTCTCCTGTGCTGAGGACTCAGTGTGGGCACTGCAGACCAGGGCTCTCTACAAAAGCAAACGAAGGAGAGATGTTGTCAAGTTCCAAATCGAGAGCAAGGCAGATTCCGCCACCCATGGAAGCCACACTCATTCACTCAGAGCAGTCTGGGATGCTGGGGAAGCATGTCTGGTGTTCCTGTAGTGAGTGATGGAGCATTTCTGCTGTCCAAGTGCCCAAAGAAAAGAAAAAAATCTAGACAACCACAATTTGTAGAGGGTAAGAAGCATAAGAAAATGTAGAAGAGATGGATTTCTTCTGCGACTTGGGAAGCAGCCAGTGAGTGCACCTGCGGGGCTTCTGCACCACCCCTCTTTAGGTGATGCATCAGACACCATGGCCCAGCTTTGGCTTTCTGTTGTGTCAAGCAGAACTGTCACACAGTAACACACACTCCTACGGCACTGCACAAGCCAAGATATTCCCGTTGCAACCCCCTTCTGCTTAAAGACAGGACTAATTGTACTCATTTCTACACGAGCCTTGTCTTTTTATCTGAAACGGACGCACTTCGGAATGGAAAAAAGAGAAAAGCAGGCAGTGATTTTTTTAACACCATCTCAAGAAATAAATCAGATTTCAGTTTTGCAGTGGGTGTGAAACACCCAGCTCTGACAGTTTTCACTTTTCTTATACACTACATTTGTTTGCACAGCTCTTCTCTTACCCACTCCAGCAAGTGACTGTAAGGTCAGCATCTCACCTCTCCTAAGACCACATAGCTCGTGAGAGCAGAAGCTGCCAATGTCCCTCTTTATTACTGGGATTTAACTAGGAGACTCAAAGGTCTCCCAGGGGAGCAGGCACTGAAGGGACATCTGATATGAGTGAGTCATAGAATCATAGAATCAAGCAGGTTAGAAGAGACCTCCAAGCTCATCCAGGCCAACCTAGCACCCAGCCCTGTCCAATCAACCAGACCATGGCACTAAGTGTCCCATCCAGGCTTCGCTTGAACACCTCCAGGGACAGTGGCTCCACCACCTCCCTGGGGACCCCCTGCACAGGGATGGAGGGTTCTCTGAGGGCTACCTTGAGGGTGTCCTCAGCCAACAATTTGCAGAATCGTGGAATAGTTTGGGTTGGAATGGACCTTAAAATCATCTAGCTCCAAATACTGTGCAAGGGGCAGGTTGCTCCAGTGGAACCATTGAGCCAGTGGTGCACAGCACAGCTGTGGAAAAAAATGCCATGTTAGAAGGTGCATATAAAACAAATTCCTTTTCAAAGCTTTCTCCAGCTGTACAGGCATTCTTGTGAAAACTTTAGACCAAAAGTCAACTCATGTATGCAACCACCTGCTCTCAGCCTGGAAACAAAGGCAGTAAAGAAATTCAAGTACAAAATAAAACCGATTTGTGTTCGCATCGTGGAGCTTCAGCAGGGGTTTCTCTGCTGCCCCAGAGCAGGGCAGCTTTAAACTGGACATCAGGAGGAAGTTCTTCACAATGAGTGGTGAAACACTGGAACAGATTGCTCAGGGGTGTGATTGAGGCCTCATCCTTGACAACATTCAAGATCAGACTTGATGTGGCCCTGGGCAGCTGGATCTAGTTGGAGATGTCCCTGCTCACTGCCAGGGGGTTGGACAAGATGCCCTTTGAGGGTCTCTTCCATCCCAATGCAATCTGTGATTGTGTGATTAATATTAATTTTGTGTTCCTCATTTGGTGCCAGTGGCTTTAAAACCTGCTGGGAAAACATACCAATTTACAGATGGGTAATTAGGGCCAAGACTGAGGTCAAGGCTGCATTGCCCTTCATGCAGAAGCTGGGATAGAAAACAGCTGCTGGCTCCTGGGGTAGCAGCCAAGCCTGGGGCCAAGCAGATACCTCATGGATACAACCAGATATCTGGTGAAAATACCTTCAGTCTTTAATGACTAAGGACTGGGTTTCAGGAGCAGCAAGTAGGTACTCTCAGCATCTGCAGCTCCTCAACTGGCTCTTCATGAGCCAGGCACAAGGCGATTCCTTGGCCAGGGCTGAGGTCTTGACCTTGGAGTCCCACAGCACGTTGAGGTGTCAGATGGGAGAGGCGATGGGAGGTCTGTGGCCATCAGCCCACTGCTACCCCGGTACAATAGCTGAAGTGCTTCAAACAAACTGCCTGTAGTAAGTTAAATGGAAAATATGCAAGACCATTCCCTTTCCCAGCACGTGCTCACCCTGAGACCAGCTCCACAGCATGGGCTGAGCAGCTCCAGTGCCCCACACCTTCTACAGGGCAGTAGGGTGCCCAGCACATCCCCATCGCCTGTTCTTGTGTGTCTCACATCGATGTGCTCTGGTGAAGCCACACCTGGAGTACTGTGTCCAGTTCTGCGTCCCCCAGTTCAAGAAGGACACAGAACTGCTTGAGAGAGTCCAGAGAGCCACAAAGAAGATGAAGGGAATGGAACATCTCTCTTATGGGGAGAGCCTGAGGAGACTGAGAGGTGACCTCAATATTTCTAAATATGTAAAGGGTGAGTGCCAGGAGGATGGATCCAGGCTCTGCTGGGTGATGCCCAATGACAGGAGATATTAAAACCTGCCTGGGTCTGTTCCTGTGTGAGCTGGCATAGGAGATTCTGCTCTGCAGGGCAGTTGGACTGGATGAGGAGGTCCCTCCAGGCCCCTGACATTCTGTGATTCTGTAAAAAGAGGTTTGTGATTTTTATTCCAACTCACAATCCCCATTGCTAGCATGAGGCCAGACTCCAAAATTCCCTCCAGGACCACCTTGCTGCTGAGCAGCCTTGGCAGAAGCCTTGCACCCACATCAGCTCATCCTCATTTTGGAGAAAAGTCCTTTCCATATTGGCCCAAGCTTACCCAAGCTGCCCGTGCCACCAAGAGGACAAGCCTTTTTCCAGACCTGTGAAAAACTAAACATTATTTCAACACTGCAGCATATAAACAAGCCTGATTCTCAAGTGTGGGCTCATTTCTTCCACCCCAAAACAGATGTGCTGTGGAAGATGACAACACAAAGGAAAGGGATCACCAAGCAGATATTTTCTACAAGCAGAGCATTTATCCAGGTTACACTGAAATACTCCGGTGCATCCCAGCAGCGAATGCTGCAAACTCTCAACAATTTCCATGCTTCCACAACTTTCTGGCAGGCAGATGGAAAGATGTTATTACAAAACACAAGCAAAACTTTCAGCCTAATTAAAGTGATTTTATCTTGTTAAAATCACATCTTGTGCTGTAATAAAAGCAGACATCTCCTTGCCCCTGTGTTGTAAAGAGCATCTCAGACTATGAAAGCAGAGGAGCTCTACAAAGCTAATTTACATCACGCTCTTTACTGTCTCCTGCTGATTTTTGCATGTCTCCCAGTTTGCTCCTGCCTTTCTTCCCCAGCACTTTCTAATCAATGGCATTTCCTGAGCGTCTGGCCCGAAAGCGGGAGACAGGACGGTTCAGTGGTTAGGGCACTAGGCAGAAATACGGCTCCCTGTGCCAGCATCCCGTGGGATCCCGAGCGAGGCGCTCACCTGCTCTTTGTCTCAGCTCCCCGTCTGCGAAGCACCATTCCCTAACTCACAGGGCTGTCCCGAAGCACACACCGGCTTTTGCGAGTAATGAGCTGAACCAGGCTTGGCTATGCCTCTGTGCATGCTGCCGCTCCTTATCAGAAAAAGAAAAGGCTGCCAAGTGATTGAGGGGAGCTGCACGCTGTAATTGAGGCAGAAATGAAGCTCTAGGTGAGGCCAAGAGACGACTTTGAAGAAAGGAGGTAGATGAAAGTGTGCAAGGGTGCTCCAGCCCCTGCGGTGGAATGTAAATGCCAGCTTTCCAGGCAAACACCCTGCTCCAGAGCTGGAGTCACTGCTCAGGCATAAAGACTGCTCTAAATAGCAGGGCAGTGCCTTGTCTCCCTATCTCGACTATTAAGGCAGCCTTTGTTTCTCCGCACATCGCCACTGGCCTGAGTGCTGGTCTTGCAGCATGTGACGGCTGCTGCGGTGAGCCTGGAGAAGGCTCCAGGGAGACCTTAGAGCTGCATTTAACTCTCTGAAGGGGACCTACAGGAGGGCTGGGGAAGGACAGTTCAGAAGGAGCTGTGGTGACAGGGCAAGGGGCAGTGGTTTGAAACTGGAGCCAGGGAGATTAAGGCTGGACATTAAGAAAAAGTTCTTCACAATGAGGGTGGTGGAACACTGGAACAGGTGGCCCAGAGAGGTGGTAAATGCCCCCTCACTGGAGACATTGAAGGTCAAAGTTGATGGGGCCCTGAGCAACCTGATCTAGTTGAAGATGTCCCTGCTCACAGAAGAGGGGCTGGACAAGATGACCTTTGAGGATCCTTGACAATCCCTTCCAACCTGATGCATTCTATGGTTCTAAGATAGTCACCAGAATAGGACACAGCCTTGTGTTCTCAAGGCTAAACAAACCCAGTTATCCCAGCCTTCCTGTGGCAGCTTCCCAGTCCTTGAATATGAAAATCTACACCAAGATACAGAGAAGAAAGATGTGGACAGAGTGGATATGGTCCACAGAAAGACCACAAAGATGACTCAAGGACTGAGAAGCTGCCCAGTCCTTACTCCTTGTAAAAAAGAGAGACCTCATCACCATGTTGCAGTGTTGAAAGGGTGGCTATAAAGACACCAGAGATTCCCTTTTTGACAAGGAGTCACATGGAGAAGACAAGGGATAATGGATACAAGCTGCTCCTGAGGAAGTTCTGATTAGAATCAAGAGGAAAATGTTTCACAACAAGGACACTCAGCCGTTGGAAGAATCTCCCCAGGGAAGTGATGGAGTCCCCAACAGTGGATACTTTAAAGCTTTGGCTGGAGAGAGTGCTAGGCCAGCTTGTCTAGACCATGGTTTTCCCAAGAAAGGTTGGACCAGATGATCCTTGAGGCCTTTCCAGACTTGGTAGTCTATGATTCTGTGATCTACCACTCAGTTACCAGCAAGTTTTCATAACCATCAAAGGACACACTGCACACTGGGAACTGGAGTGCCTGCAATTACTAGGTAAAGCCCAGTTTGCCCTAAAACAGTAGGTGATCGACTGTAATTACTTACATTTGCATAATTGCAGGTCATCACACCCCTGACTAAATGGGGATCAGCAGCAGCTTCAGGAAGATGCTGCCAAACATGGTGGTGCACATAGAGCATTGAGTTGCCTTTGGGGAACTTGAGCACCAAGAACTAATCCATTTAATCAGCACCCAGATCACACCAGCCAGCTCCCAGGGTCAGACCACCTCTTACCACCCTGCAGCAAAGGAAGCCCAGCCAGAGCCATCTGTGGAACCCACGTTCCTGTGCCAGAGTCAGGCTCAGCCTCTGGGAATCAGCAGCAGCAGGCAGAAGATCCTATGGGTAACATGGGCCACCAACCAAGTGGACACATCTAGATATTTTGTAAAGTAGGAGGCAAATAATTAAGAGCCTGTAAATGCTTTAATACTGCTGATGTGAACCACAGGTGCTTACTTCTTCAGCAGAATGTTACAACATGTACTTGACTTTAGCCTAGGCATGCATTTCTTTTCTGAATTAGGCTTATTGGGAGCCCACACCTGGAGTATTTTCTTTCCCTACTGAAATCTCATGGATTATTAAGAGTTAGAGAAAAGATTAGAAAGGAAATATTTCTTTTGCTGAATGCAAAGAATTCCTTTCCTCTTGCCATTGGCCTGCAAGCATCGGAGGAGTGGGAGGTGAAGGTCTTTTCATGTTGGCAGCTGAGCAATGGAATCCTGATGAACACCATCACCAACAAGGACGTTTTCTTGGAGCCTAAAGTTAAACAAAGTGCTTGGCTGCTGAAATGGCTACTGGGGAAAAAAATGCAATGGCATCAGAATAACTTGGTTGTGAAGGATGATCCAAGGTCATCAAGTCCAACCATTAACACAACCTTGCCAAATCCACCACTAAACCATAGAATCATAAAGGCTGGAAAAGACCATCAAATCCAACCTTCTACCCAACACCTCAGCAACACATCTACGTTTCTTTTGAACACTTCCATGAGCAGGGATTCCACCACCTCTCTGGGCAGCCTGTTCCAGGGCTTACCAACCCTTTCAGTGAAGAATTGTTTTCCTAATATGCAACCCAAATCTCTCCTGGTGCAAGTTGAGGCCATTTTGTCTAATCCAGTCACTTGTTACCTAAAAGGAGAGACCAACCCTAACCTCACTCCAACCTCTTTTCATTTGAGCAGGAATCCTACTGAAGTGTAGTAATAAAGAGCAAGCAAAGCACACGACCAGAAGGGATTTTAAGGGTGACTTGAAATAGCCATTTGGCCACTCAGAGGTGCCCACCAACACACACTCATCTGCCCCAGCACACGACTAATAAACTCCATGGCCCTATCCCTGCATCTTAGAGTCATGGAACTGTTCTGTTTGGAAAAGAGTTTTAAGGTTGTCTACTCCAGCCGTTCCCTAACTCTACCAAGTTTGGTGCTAAACCATGCCTCTCAGCACGACATCTCTGTGTCAAGATCCTACAGAATCAGATTGTTTCAGTTGAAAAGAACTCTAAGATCAGAATCCAACTGTCAACTTAAGACCACCATGGCCATTAAACCATGTCCAAAAGTGCCATGTTCACACGTTTCTGGAATACCACCAGGGATGGTGACTCCACCACCTTCCTGGGCAGCCTGTTCCCATTCCTAGCCAATGTAACTATCACTTGTGAGTCTGTCCCCACCATTCAAAAATGTGTCATCATGTTATCCAGCTGCCTGTCATTTCACAAGAAGATGACAACTCTCATATTTCACTTGATGGATGTTTTGTTGCAACAAGACTTTACCATATGTTCTACCCCTGTTTTGCAATGACATAAATATGAAGCAAGAGGAAAGTCATGGAGATGCCTGTGTGTTCTTTTCTTAACACAGCTGTATTTGAGAGGGGTTTTGCATCTGCCAAGCAGAAATCAAAATCATCCTCAGACAGACTTCCTTGGCAGAGTCAGTGTTTCTTAAACATTGGCCCACATCAAGAACCACTCTCCATTATAAACCTCTGCTTCCCACTAAGTTAAATATTACTAAAGCATTTCCAGCCCTGGACTGGGAAGTATTGAGAGTTTTGGGTTTGGCTGCATTAATCGATCAGTATTATGAATGATAACTAATGATGAGCAAGATAAGTAAATCCAACACATGCTGCTGGGGGAATCTGTCTGAATCGTAATCCGTAATTGCCAGCAGTGCCGAAGCAGCCAGACCTCTGACTCGAGCATACACACATAGAATCACCTCAAGATCATCGAGTCCAGTCAGAACCAAACATCTCCCTGTACACAACTGTTACAGGATGTCAGGATATTAGGGGTTGGAAGGGACCCAAGGAGATCATTGGGTCCAACCCCTGCCAGAGCAGGACCACACAATCTAGCACAGATCACAGAGGAACACATCAGTGACCATGTCCCTAAGTTCCTCACCCAAATGTCTTTAAAAGACCTCCAAGGACAGTGACTCCACCAGTACCTTGGGCAGCCTGTTCCAGTGCCCAATGATCCTCCTGGTGAAGATTTTTTTCCTAATACTGATCTAAATCTCTAGTGCACCTTGAGTCCATTCTTCTCATCCTATCACTTGTTACCTGGGAGAAGAGGCTGGCTCCCACTTCACTCCAACCTCCTTTCAGGGAGTTTTAGAGCACAATATGTCTCTCTTCGTCCTCTCTTCTCCAGATTAAACAACCTCAGCTCCCTCAGCCACTCCTCATAGGACTTGTGTTCAAGATTCCTCACCAGCCTTTTTCTGGACATGCACCAGCACCTCAATGCCCTTGCACTCAATGTCCTTCAACCTCAGTGAGGCTTTTTGCATGCTTTTTGGGGACCTTTCAATCACTTAGAGTTGAGATGCTCAGATGAAGCTTCCTCTTTATTTATTTATTCTGTTTAAACTCTTCACATGACCCCTCTGGGGCACTGGCAAGCAGGATGTTACAGAACTGACAAACAGGCTGAAGTGAGGAAAAAATATTACTGTGTAAGCACAAAATACAGTGGGACTGGGAGAAAGAGAACCCTTTTAGTTTTACTGACCTTTCCCGAGCAAAGTGCTGCTTGCAGCGAGCCCTGGGATGCTTGTTACCTATATCCTGTATGAATGAATTCCCTTCTTGTGTGACTGTTCAAAGCCGGTCTGTGTTTCTCTAGAAGCACCCACAGGATCACCAAAACCCACATATTCAGCTCTTGTTAATGTCAGCAGTGACGTACCAGAGTAAGGACTTGTTTGTCCTGAAGAGACACAGGACTTCCACCGCTTCAGCCTGCTGCCGAACGCCTGCTCAGAAAAAAGAAAGACAAGAAGAAGAGAACTGTTGACATGAGAGGAAAAACCAGGTTTCCTGTTTGAACTCCGACAGGTACTGGAAGATATGAGTAACATCAAATCTTGGTCTGCTCTAAAGGCAGTCTGTGGTCAGGGGGTTCTCACATTTGTTTGTGTGGAACAGCTTTGAATTGTTTGCAGATACCACGCAGAAGAAACTCAGAGATCTTTATCAGGGCACAGGGCCTGTTATGAAATACAGGCTCTTGTGAGCAGGCTACAGGAGATCAAAACGGCTCCAGATGACATGCCTCACACGCCGTAAAGTGTGGTAGATGCTCCCAAGATACCCCTGGGCATAGGACGAGGCGCAGCGTTGTCGAGTACAGGCAGTGGCCACCTTTATTTCCATTGCTCAGTGGGTGGCAGGCAAGAGGACTTTGGGGGATTTTTTTCCAGATCATTCTTTTTTGTCTGTTTCTTTTTCTCTCTCTGTGTGTGTGTGTGTCTGTTTGTTCAGATTAAAACTTCCCTTTAGTACCATTTTCATAGACTCATTTAAGCTGGAAAAAAATTCAAGACCATCAAGTCCAACCATGAACTCTGACCTCCCAAGTCTGCCTGTAAGCCACATCCCTGAGCACCTCATTAGGCAGCTCTTAAACACATCCAGGGATGGCGACTCCACCACTGCCCTGGGCAGTCTCTTCCGATGTCTGACAACTCTTTCAGTGCAAAAATTGTTTCTAATGTCCAGCATAGCCCCTCCCTGGTGCAGCTCGAGACCATTCCACCTTGTTCTAGCATGAGTTACTTGAGAGAAGCAGCAATTTCTTGACTAACAGAACTACCCAAACAATTGCAAAGGAAATGAGATGCTGGAAAAAATGGCTGAAGACATCCTGGTTTCCTCCCGGCTGGGTGACACCCTGCAGGGACAGGGATGATGGCAATGTGCTTTCTTGTCACTCCTCTGAGCTGCAGAGCCCAATGGTGAGAGCCAGGATGGATTCTGTATCCCTGGTCCAGGCTGTTTTCCAGCAGAAAGGAAAGCAAAGAGATTTGGGTGGGAACACTGCAGGCAGACCCGTCAGAAAACAGAGAGGACAGGACTGGACTATGATGTCCACCTCAGCTCTAAGAGATGCTGGTGAGAATTGTACCATTGGTAAGAGGCTTCCTAGTGTACTCTGCCAAAGCAATCAACACAAATTGCAGCTGAAAGTCCATTTCCCTCATGACACAGCCTGTGCAGCTGAAAGTCCATTTCCCTCATGACACAGCCTGCCACATGCTGCTTCCTCTCATCTCAAAGACCAACCTCTACAAACTCCTCTTTGGTCATACCTTTGGATAAACTCCAATCAGCTGACCAACCAGCTTACAAGGGGCACTGTTGCCTGCAGAGCGGCAGCTGACCCTCCAGCCCAGGTCTCCAGGTATGAAGCAACAACTTCCAAAAGCACTGATCAGTCCCTTCCTCATGACTAGCAGATCTCCGACTCCAGCATCCTTCTCTCCTCTCACTCCTTGAAGCGCCCCTAGGGTCATGTCACAGTGCCTTTGTATACAGAAGGTTGTTTCAACTTCCCTTACACTCTAATACAAGCCATCTATCTCAAAAACTCTGCTAAGAAAAACCTCCCAAAGCTCTGCTAAACTCAAATCCTGTCACAGGATACGCCTAGTTCACAGCTCCACAACACAATTTAATAGGCGAACCACTTAGAGCTGCTCCAGGTCATTCATTGAGACAGAATTCTCCTCAGAACTCTGGATGGTTGCCACCTTTCTCATACCTCAAACACCAGGTGCTCCCCCGAAACCAGAGGCAGTTCTGCACACATACACAATGAAGAGGACACAATCTTCCAGAAGGAATGCTCTCCTCAGAGAACATCAACACTGTGAACCCTTATCGTGAAACCACCAAGCCAAAATGCCACCAGGAGATAACTGGGCTGTACCCTGTGCAGTGACAGGATGGAGTACAAATGCTCGGCACCACATAGTCAAACTTCAAACCCATTGATTTTAGGGCTACCTACATGCAGCTGTGATAGACAGAGAGCTCTTCTCAAAAACCCCTGGCAGCACAGAGCTCAGCATTTCACAGAGTGCAGACGCAGGGCTGTGTCACAGCTACAGAGACTTGAAGACAGCACCATACAGAACTCTTAGCTGCTTGAGCCTGCCTGGTTTTGTGATTACTTCAGCTTTCATCATTTATCTTTCCAGCTCAGGTGTTGTGAGCCTCTTCTACTAGAGCAATGCTCGCAGCAAGCAACTTTTCAATTGCACACTGAATACACATGGACGTAAATCGGAAAATTAAAACCAACCAATTGAGGAGCAGAACAATTCCCTACAACACAGCTGTCCAGCTGCAGCTAAATACTAGCTGGGGTTTCAGATCTGAAATTCACTTTGCTTGCAAGTGCTTTCCCTGAGCTGCTTGCAGTAACTAGCATGTTTGAGGCAGGAAGAAAAGCTGCAGGTTCTGCAGACACCTAATGCACATCTCAACCCCTCAGAGGAGGAACACGTAATTATCCCCTTAAAATAATGGGTGTTTGTCTTAATTTCTGACACAAAACTAAGATAAATTCCTGATGTTCTGTATTAATCTTTGTAAATTTATCAACCTTCTGCCTCCCACACCCAAAAAAAAAAAAAAACAAAACCAAAAACTGAACGGATTCTACTGTCTGGTGCAGCTGATGCTGGTGCAATATAAACAGCATATACCCAATGATTTAGTGCTGAAACTTCCCTGAAGTTAGTGGGGTTGGCTTAACGTGTTAAGAACTGTCTTGTGCTTAAGAACTTTCCTGAGTCAGGATTAAAAACCACAAGAGAAAGCTGGAGGAATCCTCTTGTCACTGAAGTCTTTGCCCTAGTCATTACTAACGTGCGGATATCAGGATTAAGCCACTGTTTTTGTAATGCTCCTACCAGTGTAATTAGACACGAACTGACAGAATTGAAAGGAGCAATAAGATAAAACGTCCCAGCATGAAGAATAAGAAAACTCAGCAGAATGGTAACTAGAAATAAAAGCAAATTAATTATTCTGTGACACACCAGTGAAATAAAAAAAAAGGTTAAAATGGGTTCCTCATATACAGCATAATCAATTTACAAGGAGAAGGGTTTAATTAAATACTCAATTTCTCAGCTTGCAATGTAGAATTGTTATGACTAAGACATTACAGGTGCTTTTTCCTTCGAGTCCAACGTGGACTGTTACACTCACGGCGCTCTCCCTATTGATTCAGTCTGGGGGCAAGAAATTCTGAGGCCAGGTCTGCACATGCTCTTTGCAGGTTTCCAATATTCGTGGACAACCAGGAAGATAATCAAATTGAACCATGAGGCAAGAAAGTCAGATTGACTCTGTTAAATAAGATTTCTGTTCATGTGGTACAACTTCATTAAGGAATTTTCCCCTTAATTCTTTGCTTAAGCGTTGCTACCAAACGTTTCCATCCCTACTGGAACAGCATTATGGCAAGGAATACTCTTAATCATAGTTGCATTTCTTTTGTTCAACTTATCCTTTTAGTTTGGATTTTGACATAGTTAATAAGATGCAGCACAGCTCAGTGTGTTCTGAGCAAAAGCTTCATTTATTACACCCAGCTTTTTCTGGCAACAAACATCTGATCCAGCCCTGCTCTGTAAATCGCGCCGCATACTCTTACGGTCCAGCCATCAGCTGCCACACTGCATCTGACTCCAGCTCTGAATTAATGTTTATCAGCAATTACCAAATTTTATGCAATCAAACAGGACATAGAGAGGCTGGGGATCAAAATATTGTTGACTGTGAGGCCACATCTGGAGAATTATGTCCAGTCCTGGGATTCCCCAGTTCCAGAGACACAAGGAGCTACTGGGGAGAATCCAGTAGAGGCTGTTAAGGTGCTGAGGGCCTTGAGACATCTCTGTGATGAGCAAAGGCTGAGAGCCCTGGGGCTGCTGTGCCTGGAGAAGAGCAGCCCCAGTTAAAGGACAAGAGGCAATGGGCACAAAGTGGAACCCAGGAGGTTCCAGATGAACGGGAAGAAAAACCACTTTGCTATGGGGGTGCAGGAGTCCTGGAGCAGCCTGCTCAGAGACGTTGACGAGTCTCCTTCTCTGGAGAGAATCCAAACCCACCTGTCCATTGTGCTTCTGGGCAAGCTGCTGTGGGTGCCCTGCTTTAGCAGGGGCTTGGACTGGATGATCCCCAGAGGTTCCTCCAAACACCACCATGCTGGGGTTCTTGGCTTATTAGAAAATAAAAGGCATTTTTAACAAAGCAACTGATTTTCAAAGTGTTTGAATCTTTTTGTCTTTCTCTTTTTCTCCCTTTTTGGCTTCTACAGTTTCAGATTATCTAACCACAAGCATCTGAGCAAAGCAGAAAGAAGAAACTGTTGGCAATTGGCTGTGAGTTTCAAAAGCCAGCAGGATATACTCGCTGCTTTGTGTTTCTATCTATAGAGACCTGCAGGCAAACGTACAGTGGAACAAAGATAGACATCTAGATACAGTTGTACCTGCTGTTCGTGTGCCTGTATGGAGATAGATTCTTAATTAGATAAGTAAACAATGGAAACTTCTTTAAATTTACTGTTTGAGTGTACTGAACTCTCCGTTTCTCTCTCTTTCTTCTTTAGCAATACATTTCTTTACCTGCTTTCCATGAGTTACAGCTGATCACAACACATCCAGCACTGCTGCACAGTACAGCAACCGTGGGCTTCTGGACTTGGCTTTGGCCTGCAGTAAAGCACAAAGTGACCTAATTACTTCAGATTCGCATATTTCTGTGGCATTTAGCCTCTGATTTGTTTATATTTTTAGCAGACAAATAGAATCACAGAATCCCTTTGGTTGGAAAAGACCTGTAAGATCATCCAGTCCAACAAGTATAGCAATGAGCTACCAATCAAGGCTACTGCTTCATGGAGGATCTTCAGCAGAACTAAAGTGGCAAGGCAAAATTTGAGAACTCCAGGTTTGATAACTGATGTAATGATTAAGGTCCTGCATGGAACCTCTGGTCATGGATGGACCTTCTTCGAGTAGTCCCACTCTCCCTCATCCATCCTCCCTTTCTCACAGCTATCAAATGAATATTCAGCAGAGTTAGGCTCATTCTCCAAGTAATTCTAGATGAGAGGAGTCAAACTGGAGAAAACAGATTACAAACCAAACAAATCCAGGCCTCTCATTTCTCTTTTCTTTTCTCCCAGTCTTGTATTACTATGCTGCTGCTTTCGTCCAGCCCCAGGCTTCATGTCAGCACCCAGCAATAGCTGTTGTTGCTGCAAGATGCTTTGATACAGGACTTGGCTTGTACACCCTGAATCCAGCAGCCACACTCAGGTTAGACGTTGTTATTACCTATACTCTGGCAGGAGGCTGTCCCCTCCAGAAGCATTCAGGGAACTACTGGAGAGAGTCTGACAAAGACTGCAAAGCTGCTGGAGGGTCCTGGAGCAGCTCTGTAAGGAGCAAAGGCTGAGAGCCCTGAGGCTGAGAGCCTAGAGAAGAGCAGCCCCAGAGGGGATCTGATCAACGCTTAGCAAGAGTGGAAGGACCTGTGGGGGGCAAGTGTATGGGGCCAGACTATGATCAGTGCTGCCCAGTGGAAAGACAAGGGACAATGGGCACAAACTGGAAGTCAGAAGGTTCCATCTGAACAGGAGGAAAATCTCCTTTGCTGTGCGTGTGCAGGAGGCCTGGAGCAGGCTGCCCAGAGAAGTTGTGGAGTCTCCTTCTCTGAAGAGATTCCAACCTCCCCTGGCCATTGTGCTCCTGGGCGAGCTGCGGTGGGTGCTCTGCTTTAGCAGGGTGTTGGACTGGATGATCCCCAGAAGGTCCCTTCCATTGTTCATTGCACTGGGATTCTGCATAACTCCTATTTCACCACTCAGTCCCCACAGCTCTGGAGATCATTCCCTTGGACACGTTACACTAAACCCCAGAGCTCAGGATACGCCTGCAGTGAAGGTGCTCCTTCAACACACCTAATGATTCAGTCTATGAAACACTGAGGACTCATTTAGGGGGAAAACACCACATCATCTGCTAGCCGGAAACAGGAAAGCTCTGGTGAGGTCAGCAGGACTAGGACCTCACACAAGATTCGCTTCAGACCACAGGGCTCAATTCAGAAGCCCATGAGATGCCTGCACTGGTTTGCCAGCACTGCTGGAAGAGCCATTCAAACATCCACAGAAAACTGAGAAGCTCTTTGCTTATTTTTATTAAGCTTTCTTTTCCCCCTACACTGGCACAGCTTTAAGGCAGTAGATGTACGAACCAGAGGTATTTAGTATTAATTTTTATAGTGAAATTAATAAACCCAGTAAAACTCAAATGATGATTCTGCCTAACTTTGCTTTCTTAAAGAAATCCAGTGGTTTCAAGAGCCACCTTCTTCCCTCACGGTCAACAGAGTTCAGGTTTAACTACAGCTGATGATTTCGTGGGCTTGGGAAAGAACAAAAAAAAAGGATACTCTTGGAGAACACCAAAAAGGGCACGTGTTCTAAAACCCTGTCAAATCTGCAACTGCTAGTGGGTGAAAGAAATGAACTATCTAATGAGAAGCAAACTCCAGTGGTAATGCTAAAATGCCACACAGTAGTCTGGCATGAGGAGATGCCATCTATAGATGGTTTATAACCTCTTCACCAAAGGCTTGCGGGAGGTTTGAGGCAGTACTCTGAATCCTCAATTCTTCTTGGACATCTAAAACAGTCTCCAAGTGTGGAACAAAATCTAGCATAGAGCAAAGTACACAGGCGACAAGGTCAGATCCTTCAGTATACCATGGAGCTGTGTTTCACCTTATGCAAAAAGTGAATTTTGAGTGTTCACTAGAATTGGAAGTTGGCACTTGGATGAGGCCAGCTAAGTGTCTCCTGTTAATGTCTTCCCTTCTACAAGGTAAAGCTGCACAGATTTTGTGACAATCCCTCTATTTCATTCCAGGCTGCAGCAACAAAACAAAAAGGAGACAAATAAAGCAAAAAGGATTAATTGAGACCAAACCAACCGACCCACCACCTCGCTTTCAAACGCGCGAGGTTACTCCTTGCTTGTAAATGCCAACTCCTCATCCCTAGCAAATGTTTCTGTGATTTTCACTTTCGGGGTCTGTGTTGTATAAATATTTCCTTGCTGGCCACAATAGAGGTTGTTCATAACCCGCTGGTGCGCTCCTGGGACTCCCACTGCTGCCATTCCAGGATTCTCTGCAACGACACATTTCTGGCCAGTTTTACACAGCCTAGCACGCAGCTGGTAAACAAAAGCACCACGTGAAATCCAGTGCCAAGAAATCGCTGTGCAGTTCTACCCCCAGATTTCAACGCTGACTCCCCACTAGGCGGAAATCCAGGCCAAAGACAGGAATCCTGTTGCCACAATACAACAGAAGTGGGTAAGGGGGTTGAAATACCCCTATCTTCAGTCGGCACAAAGCTTCCACTTCCCCAAACCAGATAAAGACAGAAACGATTGAGAATCGTCTGCAAAGTGTACTAGGAGAAAGGAAGTTCCACAGCCACTGTTAACAAAGGTAATAAGGGGGACCCTGGGAACTGCTGTCCTGTCAGCCTCACCTCTGTGCCTGCAAAGATCATGGAACAGATGGTCCTAGAGGTGATTCCAGACAGCCAGCAGGGCTTTCCTAGGGGCAAACCCTGCCGACCAACCTAGTGCTTTCTGTAGCTTTCTGTGATAGAGTAACTGTGTCAGTGGGTAAGGGATGACCTCCGGATGTGATCTATCTGGACTGCTGCAAGGCCTTTGATGCAGTCCCCCACAACATTGTGCTTGCCAAGTTGCACATCTGCTGCATGGACTGTTCAGTGGGTTAGGAATTGGCTGGATGGTCACATCCAGAGGCATGCTCAATGGCTTGAAGTCCAGATGGAGAGCAGTGCCTCTGGCGTCCCTAAGAGGTCCATACTGGGACCTATGCTGTTTAATATTTGTATCAGTACCATAGACAGAGGCACCACCAGCAGTGTGCAGATGACACCAAGCTGAGTGGTGTTGCTGATACACCAGCAGGACAGGACGGCATCCAGAAGGACCTACCTGGACAATCTGAGGAGGTGGCCCAGGTGAACCTCATGAGGTTCAACAAGAGCAGATGCAGGGTCCTGCACCTGGGTGGGAACAATCCTCACTATCAATACAGGCTGAGGGATGAGGTGATAGAAAGCAGCCCTGTGGAAAAGGACTTGGGGATGCTGATGAATGAGAAGCTGGACGTGAGCAGACAGTGTGAGCTTGCAGCCCAGAAGTCTAATGACAGCCTGGGCTGCAATCAAAAGATGCATGGCCAGCAGATCCAGAGATGTGGCTCTGGTGAGACTTCCCCTGGAGTACTGCGTCAAGCTCTGGAGCCCTCAACACGGGAGGGTCATGGACCTGACGGAGTGGGTCCAGAGGGACATGAAAACGATCAGAGGGTTGGAGCACCTCTGCTATAAAGACAGACTGAGGGAGCTGGGGTTGTTCAGCTTAGAGAAGAGAAAGCTCCAGGGAAACCTAATAGCGACCTTTCAGTACCAGAAGAGGGGTACAAGAAGGCTGCAGAGAGACAGTTGGTAGAGGTCTGCAGAGACAGGACGAGTGCACTGGCTTCAAAATAGAGCAGATTCAGATTGGATGTTAGGAAGAAGTTCTTCACTATGAGGGTGGTGGAACACTGGAACAAGTTGCCCAGGGAGGTGGTTCAGGCCCCATCCCTGGAGATGTTCAAGGTGAGGCTCAACAGCACTCTCAGCAATCTGATCTAGTTGAGGATGCTCCTGTTGACTGTGGAGGGGGTAGGACTGGATGACCTTTGGAGGTCCTTTCCAACCCAGACCATTCTATGATTCTATGATCCCAGCTGCACATGGTACTGCTGCTCCTGCACTGAGGAGAACTGGACAGTTTTCTTTTGTGCCACCAATTATCTGCCCACCACCCAGACAGAAGAACAGAATCATAGAATCAACCAGGTTGGAAGAGACCTTCAAGATCATCCAGTCCAACCTAGCACCCAACCCTATCCAGTCTACTAGACCATGGCACTAAGTGCCTCATCCAGGCTTGGCTTGAACACCTCCAGGGACAGTGACTCCACCACCTCCCTGGGCAGCCCATTCCAATGCCAATCACTCTCTCTGCCAACAACTTCCTCCTAACATCCAGCCTAGACCTGCCCTGGCACAGCTTGAGGCTGTGTCCCCTTGTTCTGTTGCTGCTTGCCTGGGAGAAGAGACCAACCCCACCTGGCTACAGCCTCCCTTCAGGTAGTTGCAGACAGCAATGAGGTCTGCCCTGAGCCTCCTCTTCTGCAGGCTGCACACCCCCAGCTCCCTCAGCCTCTCCTCATAGGGCTTGTGTTCCAGGCCCCTCACCAGCTTTGTTGCCNGTAAATTCAAGGCAGAAACTCTAAAACATGGGGAGGCTGGCCCACATCACCTGGAGTTTCAGAAAGTTAGCAGCTTGTTTGGTTTATTTTTTCTTAATTTGTTGTATTTCTGTTTTGGCTTTATTCTGTTCCAGCTCCTCCTCCTCGCTTTTGGGTCCTGTGTTACTAGTTAATGGAAAGGGCTTTCTCTATACATTTCCAAGGAGCCTTTGGAAGACTCTCTTTCCACAGCCCTCAAAGTTTCTACCAAAACCTATTTTCCTCTCCTATCTGAATGACCTTTGTGCTTCAATGCTATATTCTTTCTTTTCGTGCTTTTCTACCAGCCTTCCCCATGGCCATGAGCTGCCAGTCAGAGAGTTTCCACTGACTTTGCTGAGCTTTAGTTTGCACTGAAACATTCTCTGACCCTTCTCATCTTCTGATCCCTTCACCACAATGCTTCCTACCCACATAGAATCTAGTCTATATGAGCTGACAATCTCATGAGATTGTGGCTCTTGGGCTGTTTCAAGCTGCCAGAGAAGGCAATGTTTTTATCTCAAGGGATTTCAACAACTCCTGTTGTATACTAGAAATTAACGTAATTTTTCAGGCACAAAAGGCCCTCAGATTTGGTCAAGTCTAGATCAAAACAGTTTTAGCTTTATTGGTTTCATAAAGCTTGGGTCATTCTTCAGCATGGGTACCAAAGTGGCCACCAGTTCCCAGGTACTCAGAACCAGTCATGCCTGTAGGGTGAATGGCAACAACTCATCATCACGCTGATTTGTCAGAGATCTGCAGGAAACCACCTCTGTTCCTGCTGATTCAGCTCTGCTCACCGTTTTCCCTAAAATCAGGGATGAAAAATCATGCTCAGGTCCATGGATGATGTGAATGTGGAAGCCACTGCAAACACATCAGAGAACAAAGGTGAAGTTCAGCCTGATCTGGATAGGTGGCAGATATCATATCTGGAAGGAGCAAGCACTAACAGATGCCTGCAGATGCCACTTGTGAAAGGGTTGCAGTGAACTGGAGTCATTTATTGCAGGCTGTTTCCAAAACAGTGGCTAACAGACTGGGATGTAGATGCAGTCTTTCCTGTAGTACAAATGATGAAATGATTCTTCTGTGTTCAGCATTAACGTGGTCCCAGATGGACTACTAAGTCATTTTGGGGATTTGACTTCGAGAAAGATACAGAGGAGGAGTTGGAGAGGGTGTGAAGGTTAAAGAGAGGAATGACCAGAATCTGAAGGTATAGCCCATGAGAAAATTGAGGCTGCTGAGTTCAGCCACAGAATCCCAGTGTGGTAGGGGTTGGAAGTGACCTCTGGATATCTCTTCAAAATCCCCTGCTAAATCAGGGTCACCCACAGCAGGTTGTCCAGGACCACAAACTAGATTCCTGGTTTGGATTCTCTCCAGAGGAGACTTCACAACATTTCTGGGCAGCCTGATCCAGGGCTCCAGTACCCCCAAAGTGATCCCCTGTTCAGCAGCTAGGAAAACAACATGATCACAGTCCCTGTAAGGCATCCAAGCAAGCAACTAGTTCATCGGGCACATCCACAGATGATACAATGAGGAGGACAGAGTTTGTCAGGAAAGACTTAGGTTAGGCTTCAAGAAAACCCTCTAGTGAGAGAGCAGAGCTGGAACAGGCTGGCCGGAGAAGCTGTCGAGCATCCTGCCAAAGCCAAGAACAGATTAACAAGTTTTTCACTGGAAGGACAAAGGTAATGTTTCCTCTAGTGGTTCAGAGGATGGGTCAGAAGACTTGAGAAGTTCTTTCCTTGCTTATTAAACAGCTAGCTCTGGTTAAGTTCTCCAGGAAGATCAAAGTGAACACTTAACCAAGTGCAATGCAACAGCAGGCTTATGGGTGTTGTAATGACACTATTTTCTGGATCTTTAAACCCTCAACAACACTTAGTGGCCAACCTTGCCCTGAAGGTCCACAGAGATGATGCAATTCCACTCTGCTGACAGATCTATGGTGGGAACACGGAAGAGTCCATCTTGATTGCTTCTCACTTCTAGACTCAAAGTTTGCCAAGAACTGTCTTGGCTGGAGCGAGAAGGATGGAGCTCCAGTGACAGAGCACTTTTCCACAGAAGGATCTTCAATATGTGTTCTTAGTCTATGTCTAACAAAAACAAAGAGCACAGACAGATCTCTTAAATCTTATGTCATCCTGTTTCCCTTCCCACCTACCAGATGGCTGTCCATTGAGCTCTCCCACCACCTTCAGAGCTCCCCCATCGATGTAACATCAGATCATTGAGAAGAACACTAAGACTTTGTCCATCGTGGAGAGGTCACTTCTGAGATCAGCCTTTCCAAGCACCAAGAAGAAATTAAAAAGCTAGGGCGTGAGTGACAACTGCCAAAGAGGCAGCAGAATTGCATGGTGTTTGAGCAAAGCAAATTCTGTCCCAGAAGCTCCTGCCCATATCCTTCTCTTACTCTTCTCAGCACTAGTCAAGGCAAAGCCAAACAGCCCTCAGAACATCCTGCACTTTGATAAAGACCCAGGACATAGCAATCATAAACCCTGGGCCAAATCCTCACGTTATGGCAATCCCGAAGGAGGGTCAGGCACCCATTTCAGTCAAGATCTGGTTCCTTGTTCACACAAGGCCGCGTGCATGAGGCTCACTCAAGTTCTGCTCCCTTAACCAGCTTGACATTTACTCACTCAATTATTTAATGTGAACTTATCATCCAAGCCTTTTCTTTTGTTCTTGCAAAGATTAACTTTTTCAGAAGGACGTTCACCAGCAAAACATCGTGAGAGATATTTCTCTGGTGGTCTATTTTCAGAGCTGAAATACTTGGTGGTCACTATATTTTACTACTAGCACTTAGTGGTTTTAAAAGTTGCTTTCTGTTCTACATATTAACATATTTCTTTACTATAAAAAGACTCCTAAACATATATTTCCCCAATTGTCCTTATCCATTACAGAATGAAACCTGAAGGTTATGACAGAGACTAAAGCAAAGTCAAGTCTCAAAATGTTCCTACTCCAAACCAACATCACTTGCAGACTCTAACTGCTTATTTTCCCTGATAATCTTCAAAGCCCTTAAACCAACAGCACAGGCACACGCCCCATACCCCACCAGAAGTGCATCACGTTCCGTTACTGTCACAAGAAATGCCATGGTGGCAAGAGTCACAGCACACAGCAGACAGACATGCTGAAAGCAGACTCCGGTTTTCTGCACTCAGATGACCACATTGATAGAAAATAGTGATTGAAAATCAAGTTGCTTGGCTCCTCTCTTTGTCTCAGCAACTGCTCTTGCTCTCTTCTCCTGCCTGGCTTAAAAAAAAAAAAAAAAAAAAAAAAAAAAAGGGAAAAAGGCAGGCAGGCAAAGATCTCAGGCTCTGGAGGAACCCTCAGGAAGGGTTACGTGACCCCTCATCAGCCATGCTCACCAACATTTTATTCTGGATAAATATTTGACTGCAAGTCACTACACACCACACTCCTGCTTGCAGAGGACATGGTTGCGTGAGGGGGTGGGCTATTCTCTGGCTGTGAAAGCTTCCTTAGCTAAGAAAAGGGGATCACCCTTGAGCTTTGTGAGATGTGTGTCCATGGGAAGAGGAGAGAAAAATGCCAGGAAGGCAGCATGAGCAGTTCAGAAATCATCATATAGTAGTACTCATAGATTCGTAGAATGGCTTGGGTTGGAAGGGACCTTGAGGATCATCTAGTTCCAATCTCCACCCCATGGGCAGGGAAACCCTTGACTTAGACCAGGTTGATAAAAGGGAAGCAGCACAACAGAGGGATAGAAAATAATGAAGATCCTCAGGGAATAGAGCTGGAGGGAAGATTAGAGGAACTGCATTTGTATATCTTTGACAGAAGGAAACAGTCCAAAGGTATCTAACTTGTATTAGCTTCAGAGAAGGAAGGGAAGCATCTGGTATGGGATAGGATGGATAACTGGGAGCAATTAGAGGAAAATGAATAAAAATAATTAAGGTTCAATATGAGGGAAGAAAGTTAAAGAAGAAAAAAATGGAATATGAAATAGCTTGGGAGCGAAAAGGTCATTTGTAGAAGACTCCTTCACTGTAGAGTTAAAAAAAATCAAGCATAGTAAATCCCTAATAAATATTCAGCTGAGAGAATCAGCCTCTGTGGAGCAGGGAAAGAGTCTAGTGACCCACTAGTGCTTTGCCAGCTCTGAGGTCTAGCATCCTAGTGACACCTGACAAGACTGGGGGATACGATGCAGTGAAGTCACACACTCGCTCTTGGGGGAGCCTTTCTTGATAGCTTCACTTTCACTTTGCCAGTCTTGCTGCAGCTCCACAGGCTGCAGCCTTTGATGTGCTCCAGGACACCTGACCACTACTTCTAGCGACAGCAGGAGCCAAGTACAAGTAGTGTACCCTAGAAGGGTAAAGCTCTGGAGCAACACGTGCCAGGAGGTCATTCTCCCATTGCCAGAGTTTACATCCACAACACAATAGTCTCACTCTGACATTTACTTCAATATACACTGGGAGAGCTTCCAGAAGGCTCTTGCAGACAGTTACGAACACTACCCAAGCCATTCAACTGCTACACAAATGACCTACCAAGCTTTCTTAGCGTGGTTACTTTTGGACAGTAACAAGACTTTGAGGGGCTTCCACAACAGCACAGGTTGGTCTGTGATGCCAGAGGCTTCTGGTTCAGTCTCCTCCATGCACGCATACCAGAACCAGCCTAGCTCTGACGGAATTGTGAGACACTGGGGTTAAAACCAAGCACTGCATCGAGGTTAAATACATCTGTTATGAGAACCTTCTGTATTTTGCATACATAATTCAATAAAGAGTCTTAGCAGGGTAATTGTTTTGCCCAGGTTATTAACCAGAATTTGCTTTACCTTTTTTTTTTTTTTTTTTTTAGTATTATTATTACTCCTCAGAATAATGTTTAAGGTAAACAACTCATAATTGTGCAAGAATTACATTAAGTGGAATGCTCTATCCTGAGTGCCCACTCCCGGATATTATATTCTATTACCAAAAGTCATCCATGCATTAGGAAGTTAATTTCAAGAAGCTAAAGCAGACAGTTCGTGCATGTGAGACATTAAAACAAACACTGGAAATTACATCTTGAATATCAAAGGCCATGTCAAAGTGCAAATTAGGTTTTGACAGAATCAGAAGTCATTGAAAGCACCATCAGAACTAGAGATGTGTGCTTTGTCCCTTCATCCCTTGGGGCAGGCAATGAGCAGAGCTCTCCACCAGCCAGCAGTGTGCCTGAAACAGTCTGGACTGCAAGCCCTCTCCAGCAGGTGATCGCATGCTTGTCCTAAATTTGGCTGTGGGAAACAAGCTGCGACAAACAGTAGGAAGTCATAATGACAGAATCACTGAGTGATTCAGGTTGAAAAGGACCTTGAAAGGTCATCTAGTCCATCCTCTGCAGTCAGCAGGAGCATCTGCAGCTGGACCAGGTTGCTCAGACAACAGCCTGACCTGGAATGGTTCCAGGAATGGTGCATGCACCACCTCTCCGGGCAACCTGGGCCAGGTCTCACCACTCTCAGTATAAAAAAAAATTCTTCCTTCTCTCTGGTCTAAATCTCCTTCTTTTACTTCAAGCCATCATCCCTCATCCTGACACAACTGGACCTCCTCAAAAGTCTGTCCTTAGCTTACTGATCAGTCACTTTAGCACTGAAAGGACACCAGAAGGTCTCCCTGCAGTCTTCTCTTCTCCAGGCTGAGCACCCCCAACGCTCCCAGCCTGGCTTCACAGCAGAGCCCTTCCAGCCTATGCTGGGTGACTCCAGAGCTGCCCCAGCACTGCAGGAGAGGTCTCAGCAGAGCAGAGGGGTAGAATTCTCTCCTTCCACCTGCTGCCCACGCTCTCGGTATCAGCCCAGGGCACAGCTGGTGCCAGGGAATGTCCAGCTTTGAGCCATATCTTCAATCCTCTTCCTAACCCTCAGCACCCGGAGCTCTGCATCCTCTAGTTTAGCCCAGCAGCTGAGGCAGGAACGAGTCCGGCCGCCAGAGGGCGCCGCAATTCCCGCGCTGCGTCCGCTGCCGCCCCACGGCAAAGGGAGCTGCAGCAGCCCCCCCAAAAGCAAGCAGGGAGCCCGCACAGAGCAGGCAGTATCACTCACGGTGCTCGCAGCCTTCAGGCAGGTCCTAGCATGGTCTCCCACACCTGCCAGGGCAGGTCAAGTATTAAAATAGTTTTTTGGGTTTTTTCATTAAGTGGAATCGCGTTCACACCCTTAAGTAAGTGGCTGTGTTTAGAGCCGAGGAGATGGGTGCGCGCAGAGCGGGCAGGGAGGAAAGCACGGGTGAATTTGACTGTCTCTGTTCTCAGGTGATACAGAGGATATAAAATGGAATGTGAAAATAGAATCATTGAATTGTTTCGGTTGGCAAAGATCTCTAAGATCATCAAGTCCAATCCACGGTGGCCATTAAACCATGTCCCAGGGTGCCATATCTACACACTTTTTTAACACCTCCAGAGAGAGTGATTCCACCACCTCCTTGGGCAGTCTGCTCCAATGCCTGGCAAATAAAAGCAAATGCAAAGTGTCTCAGTTCAAGAGAGCTGTTGAGGTACTGGAAGGTGTCCAGAGAAGGACAAGCAAGGCTGGGGAGGCGCAAGGAGCACAGCCCTGTGAGGAGAGGCTGAGGGAGCTGGGGGTGTGCAGCCTGCAGAAGAGGAGGCTCAGGGCAGACCTCATTGCTGTCTGCAGCTACCTGAAGGGAGGCTGTAGCCAGGTGGGGTTGGGCTCTGCTGCCAGGCATCAGCCACAGAACAGGGGGACACAGCCTCAAGCTGTGCCAGGGGAGGTCTAGGCTGGATGTTAGGAGGAGTTGTTGGCAGAGAGAGTGATTGGCATTGGAATGGGCTGCCCAGGGAGGTGGTGGAGTCACCGTGCCTGGAGGTGTTGAAGCCAAGCCTGGATGGGGCACTTAGTGCCATGGTCTGGTTGACTGGATAGGGTTGGATGATCTTGAAGGTCTCTTCCAGCCTGGTTGATTCTATGTCTTTCAAGATATACAGAACTCAAGTGTTCTTCTCAGTGATACAAAGGCTATAAGATGCTTGATAGATAGAGAAGCTTAAGTATTGTGGTCAAAGAGGGAACAAGAGTCATAAAATGGACTAATACAGACAAAGCCCAACAGCCAGCATAGGAACACGCAAAATTCCCATTCCTTTGGAGGTAACTAAATTAACACACAGACAAAGCCATGTCCAGGCTAAAACATTTCAGTATCTAGCTCAACATGAGCGTTCAAAGCCATATAGCACTGATTGCTACTATTTTTCCTGAAAGATTTGATCCAGAAGAGGTTTTGGAATTATTCTAGATCAGGTATTGGCAGTATTCATCTCTTCCATAGAAGAATTCTGAGATCAGGATATTGTTTTGGGATGCCAGGAGCACAGAACCATAACTTTCACCTCCATGAGGTCTGCAGGCACCAAACCACAGGTCTGGTGGCAAGAGAGTCCTTCTCCTGGTGTTTTACCCTGACCTAGTGTGGAACATTTCCAGATTGATAAGGCTGGAGGAAGGGAGCAGGAGTGTGCAGCTCCAGGATAAGACCCTTATTCCAGTTTATCCATCTTGGAGCTTTTAAGAAAAAGCATTTCTCTCAGTGGAGAATTGCTGCAAAGTGATTTTAGCTCTCAAGGGCTTCAACACCCTGTCCTGCATCTGGGGACAACTGTCATTTTGCACAGAGTCCAGTTCATCACAAGTGTTGCTGGAGAAGTCCTACAAGTTTCAGGCCTTCTGCACAGACAGGCAGAACTATACCTACTCAGCAAATCCTGCTGGGGCAGAGGACTTAAATAACTACCTTGAACTTCAGTGTCGCAATAATCTTGGTACTTAGTCAATTTCCACCTAACCCTAGAGACTTCTGGAGCCTGTTAGTGTCTTTTCAGGCAAATTTATCTTGCTCCAGAACTTGAACAACACAGGAAAGTGTCCTGCAGTGGCCACTTCCAAACACATTTCAATAAGGGTAATTAGTTGAGTAGCCAGAAGGCACAAGAGATAACTGGGAATGTCACAGGGCAGGCTGAGAGTGACCAGCAGTCAGCATTGCAGGCTTTCAACAGAAAACACACTGTTTTCTGCTATGTGGACAAACAGGTTGCAGTCATTACCACATATAATCATCATTATTTATGCTCTACAGACATCAGAGTTTTGTCTGTAATGAATTTATAGAGGGGCGGTGGGGGGGAAGCCAAAGCTGAATAATCCCTTTAATTATACGCTTAAAAATCCTGAATGGAAGAAATTAGGAGACACAAAGGAGCAAACACAAACCAATCATTCCCCGCTTTGCAGCTAGCATACTTCTGTGGTAACCACCACAGGCTTCGAAGAAAGCAAATGATTTCTCACAATCAATCCATCAGGAAAGTCGTCCAGTAAAAGCTACAACAAGAGCCAAAAGTCTCCCAATTCATTCTAGAGATGGAGGAGAGCTGCACACATCGTCCCAGCTGTTGATCATTAGGAGCTCGGAAGCGGCATTTTGGACGAAACCACCAAGCGTGCTGCTGGGGGGGCTTGGTGGGATGTCCATAAGCACACAGGCAGATATGTCTCTATAGCAGAGACCATTTTCAGCTCTTCTGTACACCTTGTGTCCACATGGCAAGGTGAACAGAAGACACGGATCTGTTTCAAAATGCACAAGCAGAAAGTGCAACTACTTTGAGACTGATTCCAGAATAGTTCTTGCACAACCTCTGGTTTGCTGCGATCCTGCGAGTAGATAAAATGAGGATTGAAACGTGGAGTGTCCCATGCCCTGTCTCTCTCTGAGGTACATGGAGAGCCATGTCAGGAAGGCAAAGAAAAGGTGTCAAATCTTGACAGTGAACACAGAAAATGGTGTAGTATTCACCAGAAAACCCCAAGTTTACACATTGTTTTGCCCTTGAAATGTAGTGGATTAATCAAAACCATGCACTCAAAGCCTAAACCAGCCTGCTACCAGCTTCACATCATTAAACCGGAGCTCAGTGGGGTGTTCTGCCAAAGGAATAATTCAACCAGAAAGGCCCACAAAGCAGGCAGATTCTGGCTCTGTGGGAGGTTCAGGCTGTGCAGAGCTCGTTAGCCAGAACGACAGATCATGCAAACATGCCTTACTGCTCCTCTGACCGCGCCACAGAAACCAATGCTTTCCCCTACTGCCTCTGTGGCCGTGCTGGCAGCTACAGATAAAGAACTTAGCTGAACGGGCTCACATCAAGGGATCCTCAGGTTTCAGTTAAGAGGGAAGTCCCTGCTCTTGAAGGTGAAGAGCACAGTTCACACTTTTTCACTCAATTCTGAATTTCTTTCTGCCCTTTGGGCTCTGCTTGGCACTATTACTATTACACTCTCAGACATTTACCTTTCTTCATTGCTGTAATCAAACCAGGAACTTTTCTGCAGAAAACTGAATGCTGCACTCAATTTGTCTCCCTACGCTGGGATGAGTTGTCACAAATAGAACAAGGACACCAACAAGGTGTCCACACTGGCAAGGACCAAAAAGCTGCACAGCTCCATGCTGTAAGAGTCATCATCACCTTGACCTTTCTCTTGGATGCATTTTGCCGCAGCTCTGTAGGTACACACAAACATGTCACACATCCCAGGCACAGTCCAGCAGAAGATTCATTCGTGCTGTTGGTTACCACAGATTATTAATATTCCTAATAATAGCAATAACAGCTCCTATTAAAACATCCTGCTGGCTTCAGAGAACAGGTCTCTATTTTCCTCAGGTTCTAATTTTAGACACTTCTGGGGCCTATGTAAACACGTGAGCTAGGAACATACCAAAGGACCGTGCAGGTGATTTGCTGGGAGCTTGGGGTGGGTGATCAGATCTAAATATCCTGCGAGGTTGAATTCACTGCCCTGAACTTTCACAGAACTGCAGAACAAAATGCAACACAGGAGTAACACAAGTCTGACTGGGCTGCTGCTAAATAGAGGAACTTTGCCACCTGCTTCACTAGGAGACAGCAAACTCGATGCTGAGATGTACTAACATCAACCAACACCAAGCACCAAATGTTACCAGGACTGGGGAAAGATGACAAAGACAAGTGTCAACCCTGTCTAGCACCTCACCACAGCAGGAGAAACTTGCTCCCAATTGCAGCAAGACTCTTCCACTGTGGCCCCATTCTGCATCTGCTCTGCCAAATCTTTGTGCCCACTGCTCATGCTCCTTTTGTAGTAGCAGTTTTATTCAAAAATAAGGAAGCTTTTCACACACTGAAATCTCTGAAGTCAACCATATTCACATCTCATTTTTCTTTTACATTAATCCAGTACAAAATATCAAAACTTACATGACAAGTTCTAGCAGGCAAAGGAGCTGAAAAATCTTCATAAGATCTTTTTGGTGCTTGATTCCACAAAGCACTTAAGCAGGAGTTTAATTTACTGTGGGCAAGTAGTCTGTGGCTCCAGTGGGACTACATATCCAATTAAAGAATAAATGTAACTGTCTCTATAGATCAATGCCAGGATTTACTCCTCCTTCTTTATCAGATGGATCCTTATAGTCCCTGATAAAGTCTTGAATGCAAAACTTCAAATGGCCAACCTATGAAACCACACAGAGTACTCAAAATCAATACCCAGGTACCTATTAACACTGCTGCTTAGGTATTTATGTATCCTTAAATAAAACCATTGCTTTCTTCAGATCTCTACATCATGAGCTCATAAAAGTAACCCCTCACCTTCTGCAACAATGTCTTGACAAATTTCAGAACCCCCCCAAAATATTTTTTTTTAAATTAAACATTTTTTTTTAAACACTTCTGTGGGCTTGGAAAAACAAGGGATTTAGAGAAAAAAAAACAAGGGATTTAGAGAAAAACAAGGGATTTAGAGGAGCACAGGAATTTCATAAGCCAGCTATGGGGCATTCTGTCAGATACCAGAGGTGCTTTAAGCCTAGTGAACGAGGGTCCATGAAGTGTCTCGTTAGCAACAGAGGCACGGTTTAGTGGCCCTCCCAGCAAACCATGACCCGGCAGGAAGAGTGAGTCTGTGCAGGCTGCTGAAGGCGAAGGCATGTTTTGCACACATGATGTCACTCTTGCAACTCAGGAAGAACTAATTGCTCGCCTTGTTGCAGTCTCATGCTTGTTGGGTTCACTTGCAAATTATAGTTGTCTGGAGAGCTCCAGCCTGTCATCAGCACACAACAATGTTGTCTGAAGCATAATTAATGTTTGTCTTTCTTTTCAAGTTCCTTATTTGCCCTCTTTCCCCCATGACGAATATGTTAATGACCTCTCCAAAACCCACAAGCTGCCATTCTCAAAGAGCCCCATCTTTCTGCCTTGAGCTGAGCACTTTGGACTAAATCACAGTGAGCCTGTTCTTGCCACCATTAAAGCTATTGAGGGTTTTGTCCATGACTTCAGTGTAAGCAAACTCTCACAGGCTGTAATGGCAGGAAGACCACAGACCTCTTTTGCTTCACACCTGCAGTCAAAGAAAGAAAACAAAATGCACCAAACAATAGACAAGGATTGCCTTATTTTTCCAAGACTTTGAGTTGAACCGGATGCCAGAACAAGATGAGGAATGTCACACTGTCCAGTCCTATGTGTTGTAAAGTTTCTGTTGGACTAGAGAGCCCTAAGAGGTTACTTATTTTGCCTTTGGTCTTGAGCATGAGATTTATATACTTGAGTTTATTTTCAGCAATGTTATCACAAAATCAGAATTATTTTGGTTGGAAAAACCCTCTAAGATCAAGTCCAACCATCAGCCTAACAGCACCATGGCCGTTAAATCATGTCCCAAAGTGATCTGCTTATTTGCTTCTCATTAAAGTACTTATCTGCAAAGGGTAGAATGCTGCCTAGTGTTTAATACAGTTGCATGTGAAAATAAGCATACTGAAGATGTAAATCAGTGGCAGCAATAACTGTACTGGTAGCCCAGGCCATTATGGGGGAACATCTTGATGCCAGCTTGTGAAGCGCTGTTCACACTCATAGAAGGACTGGGATAATTCTGAGTGTGTCCCCATTTTTTGCATGTGTGTCTTTACAAATGAGTCAAGTTTACAAATAAGAAATGCATTCAGACTAAACCCAGAACTAGGAGCTCCTATGTTTAATTACCCACATCTGTAGTCTGCTTTTCCTTTTTTATAATCAGGGGATTTCTTCTTTTTCGTGAAGTCATCTGCCATGCAGCAGCAATCTCGTACAACACAAAGTACTGCTTCCACTACTGCATGGCCACTAGTTTCAGATGTGAATAAAACATTTCCTTTTCCAAGATGTAAGCACACAGCAGTTCCCTGAGCCATATTTCTCAAGGCTTTACATTTTCTATCCTTCCACAAACACCAAGGTAGATCTTCTGGACCCTGTTACTGACTTAAATGTACTTGCAGGTAATAAAGCACAAGCTACATTATAAGTTACTTTCATAGATGGTGCAGTAAAATAGAGATTCACAGAATGGATTGGGTTGGAAGGGACCCTAAAGATCATCTAATTCAAACCCCTGCCATGGGCAAGGACACTTTCCACCTAGCCCAGGTTGCTCGAGGCCTCATCCAACCTGGCCTTGAGCACCAGGCCTCGAACAACCCAACTTGGCCTTGAACACCATCCCTGTCCAGGGATGGGGCATCCGCAACCTCCCTGGGCACCTGCTCAAGTGTCTCACCACTCTCACTGGCAAGAGGACATTCATAAACTTTTTTTTCCCTCTAAAACACTCAATCATATCCATATTCCGTCATTAGCTGATGCTTGGTGCTATTGATGCTATTTACGTAGAACACCCTGTAGATCCTCCTGGGACCATGACTGTAAACAGATATTCCTTGCTGCCAAGCTGTATTTGACACCTCTGTGCCTCAGCTTGCTAAGTTCATAAATGGGGCCTGCAAAAACCTGTCACATGATGTTAAAAGGTTTACTTAATTGCTGCTCATAAATCATATTGAGAGCCTTGAAAAAAAGAAATATAAATATGCAAAGCAGTTTTGATGTTGTAATAGAATTGTATTGCTGTCAGATGCAGTGTTCAAAATTAAATTCTAAGAAGTTCCCTATTTCTTGTATCACTTTGCTACCTGTTAGCATTAAGGATTACTTCCAGAATATTCAAAACCTAGGTGCAGTATCAGTGCAATTCGAGACAATGTTGCTCATGACAGTCACAGGGAAAGATGCTGGAACAGGAACAACTTTCTCTATCCATCTCCCATTGAAGTTGGGTGAGGTTTGCATTCATTTAAAGGACTATAGGATATAAACCTAGTCACTCTTCCTAATCAGCCTTGAAATGCAACACTGACACTTTATAAGACACGAATCCTACATTTAATAACTCAGTTACAAATAAATGCTTCTCCTCCCTCCTCTTAACTAGCACATCGGAAGGATTCAAAATTAGGCACCTTCACTCAGCAAAGCAGTTTGAGATCTGCCGAGTACAAAGTAGTATTAAGATTGTATTTTCACTTTGATCCTGCCCCCCCCCCCTCCAATTACTTGCTATCAACTACAGCTGCTTTGTAGGCAAGAGGCAGAGGAGGGCTTTAGGAATGAATACTGTTCCTCTCAGTGTATACTACAAGTGTAGTTTGCAGTAGCAGAAGTAGAATCAACCTGTGAAGATCAGATGAGATGAGAAATTCCCTGTGTAGACTTCAATGATTTCTAAAAGCCTCAGCTTCCCCATCTGCTTGCTAGAAAGACAAGGGAACATTAAAAACTTTCAGCCCATGTCCAGAATGCAGCAGAATCCAGACAAGCTGTCATTCCATGGGCTCGTGGGTCAAGTGCAGCTCTAAGAAAGCCAAAGTACGTAATTTATGTGCCTCTTCCATGCTTCAGCAAAGTGGCACAAAAGCAATAAGGATTCACAGATGAAGGTGCCCATAGCAACATGACTCCATTCCTACACATCTCCCACTGCTCACACCGGCTGAGCACTCCCTGTGCTCCAGGCAGCATACGTGACCACAAGTGGACCTTTGGAGGAGAGAGGACTTGAATCCCTGCTGACCTGTTTCACCCTGGTGTGATTTCTAACCACACAACTACGACAAAATCCCAGACAACGAGACCGTTTAGAGACTCATCCTTCACCCCTACCCAAGGCACTTGGGAACAGAAGCTTCATTCCCGAAGCAGCTTGCTCAGTCCTACAACTCACGTCAAAAAGGCAGGCGAAGGAGCAGTCTTTTACCTAACCATTTCAAACAGAACTATTTCTGGCTCTTCCACTGGTTTGCTTCACCAAGGAAGCCTGAGCTTTGCTAGTTTGGTGTTATTTTTCTTAAATCTTATATGTGGGAAAATAAATTATTAAGTTGGAAATATGTAATAAGCTTCACAACATGAACCTGATGCCTTGGTGATATGACAACTTGTCTTTGGTGCTGAATTTCATCTTAAAAGAAAAAGGCAAGTGAGGGCATCTTAATATTTTAGTAGCCACCTGCCACCGTACAAACAAATCAAGCTGCAGGAATAGATTGCAATTTATTCCTTGTCTGAAATCAAAAGCAGCAGCAGGTACACTCCATTGCCTAAATTCTGACCCAAATATGAAGCAACCAGGTTTTACAAGAAAGGGCCTGGACACCAAACAGTCATCTCTGTGCTAGAGAATGTAAGTGGGGAGACAGGTACCATAAATAATACATAACTGCAGGATCCAGCCCTCATTTGGGGGCAGAACGCTGAAACTAATTGCTCTTGCAATGAATGGCTGATGAATGAAAACAATTAGTCATTTTATTTAAGCTGTTGCTAGTCCTGCCAACACAGTTTTACAAACCTCCTTAGTCAGACTGCACACAAACCAAGGGGGAAAAAAAGAAGTTTAGTTTTAAAAAAAATAAAAGAATAAAATAGTCCCAGAACTGAGGAAGAAGTTCAGGCTTTCTCTTCCTTTCTGCCTGGGACACCAGGGTTGTTTTCTCCAAGCTAGATGTTCGAGTGTGATTTTTCAGCAAGACAGAAAGCCAAGCCCTAGGAGTGCAGAGTGAGGACTTCAAATCTTGTGCACCTGTGAAGTTCAGAAGCAGCACAGGATGGGCATGGTCAGTGCGGGAGAAGGGCACAGTGGCTGCTGAGGCACATGGCATCCCCAGGCCAGCGTTGCAGTCCAACAGCCGGCTGGAGGTGGCAGGAGGCCAACACAAGCACCATGAGGGCAGGAAGAGGGGGACAGGCCAGCTCGACTCAGCCCACAGCAGGATAGAGGAGCATGGCTGTCCCTGAGCCTCCTCCTTCGACAGCCCTGTGGGGACAGGTGGCACCTCAGCAAGTGCTGGCCACCCAGTGAGCATCCACAGTCCTGCCAAGCCCACAGCACCAAAACCAGCAAGAAACATTCACTTTTCTGCACTTAAGGTTTGGAGAAACAGGGCCAGTGTGAGTGGAGGCCTGTGTATATTTGTAGTCTTCCTTCCAAACTGGCTGTCAGCAGTTTCGTCTTCCTGTTCTGGAGGTGGCAGGCTCTGGCCTGGAGGGGAAGGCTGGACGTTTTGCCAGCCTCAGCCCCACACGCGGCCCTGTGACGTGACAGTGCCCCAGCTGGAGTCTGCACAGCTTTGGACAGCTAGTGTGAGGCAAGTTAACCACAGATGGCATCACCTGGCACCACCAGGCACTCAAGCCCCACCACAAGACCTGCCTGGATGACTGCTGCCATGAGGTTTGCCCCAAGTTCCGTCAGGAGTCTCCTAATCCATAAGAACACTACCAAAAGAACAAAAAGGTATTTCATGTCCCAAACACTCCGTGCTTAACGGACAAGAGTGGGTCAGCAGAGCAAGAAGGGGATCAGCAGTCCTGGCTCAGACTCATCACAGGTCTCGGCATAGGAAGCGCCTCCCCATTGCCAACAGGCTTTCAGCATAAGGAATGCAAACCAGAGGGGAACTTTGTGCTTTCCAACACCTTAAAACAATAAGGCTGACGAGACTGTTCCCCTTCCCTACTTAAAGTAGTGGTTGCAGGTTTGCCTCACAGCTGTTCAAGGCACCAAAGGGCTCATACTGGGCAACAGCAATAACACCAGTCGAGGAAGAGTATGTGCTTCTTTTTGGTTTTCCTCCTTTGAAAAGCCCAAACTGTGGCAATCCAGACACTGTGAAATGCTGAAGCGCATGGCCAGATTCTGGAGGAGGCTGAAGAGGCCCACATCCCAGAGGGACAGGCATGCATTCATTTAACCACAATGAAGGAAAACTCCTAACAGATACTTCCACTGCAATTGACAAAATTATCTTGATGTCATCTCTACATGGCCAGCTCTGTGGGCATCCTCATACTGCTATGGATGCTCCAGCCTCAGTTATTTTTACCTCTGCATTTAGTTTCTGAGAGCCTTTGTGCTCATCTCTTGCTAAAAACTGATATCTTACTGCAAAATATGCCACCAAGACTGCAAAGCTGCTGGTATCCTTGGCAAGACTTGCACAGATCATGGAGGTCTTCTTGCTGCTCTTCAATAAAGATGTGGCACAGCAAAAGGCAAGGCCTGTGGTGGTTACAATTGCTGCTAGCAACCACTCTAGCTTCTCCTTGCCACTCTCTTCTCTTTGGGATGTACACACCTCAAGGGAACACTTTCTACAAACCTCTAACTTGTTTTGGCTTGCAACACTTCTTCCTAAGAAAACTGCCACAGTGCATGGTCACACTGCACAAGAAACCACTCAACTCCTGCTGCTTTACAAATCCCACTGAGGAGAGACACCAGCACAGATGGAGTCCAGAGAAACAGCCAAAGAGGAGCACAGCAAAATTGCACAGCTAGTGACAATAGCACCTGTGAGCATTTGAGCTCTCTGTAGTAGATACATGTTTGAAGGTGGCAGATGCTAGGCAGAAATGAGACTGACTCGTTTAGCAGATTATAAATTGCACTGATAAGAAGCAGACACATGTTGCTAATCTGAAAAGAAAAAGGCCTTTGGAAGGGAAGAATTTATCATAAAATCATGAAGGGTGGAAAAGACCTCTCAAGTTTAGCCCTTTCATGCTTCAGTTCATATGTCAGAATTTTATTGATATGAACAAAACCATTTTATATAGAAGCCAGGAAAGGTTCACACTGAGCTCAGGAGTTGATGTGCTATTAGAAGTGGACAAACCCAAATTCTCCTTGCTCTAACAGTGGTGTGCACCAGTATCAGTACCAGAATAAAAGCTAAGGAACTTATTTTGTGACTAACTGTACAAGCAACATCTAAGCCTTGTTTTCCCAATATATAAAATGGAAGTACTCAAAGGCCTTCACTGCAGAGTACCCAATAAGCAATGGGGGTGATGTGCTGGACTAGACCTTCATATCATGGATTCACAGTCAAGGGAGAAACCCCAAAGACTTAGACTTAAGCCTGATACACCACCTTGGCACATGGAGAGGATCAGAGTCCATGACAAGTTAAAATCTGGGATCCAGTTGTTCATACAGCAATTGAAAGTGCTGCTGAGGAAGAGATATTCCCCCACGTCCATTAAGGATTACAGCCCAGATGCATTTTGCATTCAAGGTCCCCCCTGCAATCACATACTCATTGTTTTCGTGCCTCTATTCAATGTGCCTCAAGCCCTCATACCCTAGATTTTAAGCAGAGTTTACAGTTAAGCAGAGATTAATAGGGAAGAAAGTTTCATGTGCTTAGTGGTTAGAAAGAGAAGTCTGCTAGAGTCTAAACAAGACTAATCAGTAAATGTAAGAAAGGATTCAGCTATGGCATCTCACGTATCACCACAAATATCCTCTTCTAGGAAGCTTCGGATCGTTCCACCTGCTTCCTACATGGTACATATTGCTCGAGAAAGTCAGTCTATAGGTTACTCCCCAGCTGCATTTCCATACGCCACATGCTTAGAAGCAAAAAGGAGCCGTTCTGTCATCCTTCTCTTTGACTGAATCCCTGAATCTTCAGGCAGTAGCACTGCATCTCATCAGCAGTGTTTGAACTGGCACTGCCAGAACATGCTGTCATCGCTCCCTTTCATTTTTTAATGTATCTTTCCAAAATCACAATGCCTACTTCACCAATTATTTTACTTGGCCACCTGGAAACAAAAGTAATTGCAGCACTTGCTCCTAGCTTCTAAGAAGAGCAGAGGATCAAATCATTTGGAGGAAAGGAAAAAAAATAAGTTAAACCTCAGACCAGCAGTCTTAGTTATCTTCAAATTGGAGCCTCCAGAGGAAACGTGTGGTTGTCTGTGGAGTACTGCTGGCAACTTTGACAGCACTCTTCCTTTAGACCGGCACTGAACCAATGCTCCAGGATGACAGCAGAGACACTGTAACTCTGGATACGCAATATTTCCCAACGAGGTGTTGAACAAATGTCTTTATGACATGTGGTCATTAAAGATTTGATGTCAAGATGAAAGGTGCTAACCTTGGCAACCTGGCCAGACACCAAGAGCGCTAATTATATTCTGCCTCCCTAAGCAGTTCTCTGTAGAGTTTCAGTTGGACTTTTCAGATCTGAAACCGTTACACAGCCTTGATGTGAGTGGCATAGGAAAGGGCTTTGCTTGATCACTGTGACAGCTCAGATACTCTGCACTAACAACTCACCTTATGGAGCTGCAAACCTTGGAGCACATCACAGAAACACTACTACTGTTATTGTGCATTGCTGCAGCCCTTTTACGCACGACTAGCTCTAGGAATGCAGTGAAACCTACTGAGCAGATAACCGTGGTGGGGTGGACCTTCTGAAAAGGAAAAACACAATTGCATTTTCACTCACACTGCCTGCCTTGGAGGAGACTCACAGTCACAGGCCAGGGCTGCTGTGGTTAATTGTTCAAGTTCACATTCTGTGACAGTTTCATTATAGAAATAATCCCATTTGGATCTGTGAGTTATGGGAAATTTTGCAGTCTTGTAACACCACCTCCAAGTGCAGGCTTCACATTCACAGCCTGGCCACTGGATGCTACCAACACATTACTGCAGCACCAAGACCTGCTCTGCAAGCAGAGCATTTGCAATTCCAGATGCTCTTCTGAAGGAAGACTCCCCAGAGGCAGCATGTGCGTTGATGGGCAGAGGCTCCCTGTAGTCCTTTCCCTGGGTGCTTCCCATCACCCCACACCGTGTCCTTTTCAGGAGCAGATCTGCCTGCACAGCCACCCCCCACATGCACTGGTCTCCTCTGTAAGCAATGCAGGGCCTGCCTGGGGGTGGGAGCTGAGAGCTCCCCGGGGGTATAGTCTGGAGAGCAGGCCAGCGGGCAGCAGAAGTGCTGATGCTGCAGCCTGTGTTTGGAGGGCAAGCACCAAGCAACACAGTATTTAGCACAAGTTTCCCGAGTATTAATAAACTCCTTGTTGTTAGCATCCTCATTACTGCCACATCCACCTCTTCCTTACGTGTTCTAGCTAAAGCAGACAATCCCTACGAGTCCCTTACTGAACTCAGCTGGCCTCATCCCTGGAACCATTCCAGGTCAGGCTGTCTGGGGTTTCTCAGCAACCTGCTATAGTTGACGATATCCTTGCTGACTGCTGAGGGATAGGACTAGACCTTTAAAGGTCCCTTCCAACCCAAATGAGTCTAGAGTTCCATGATTCTAAAACCCTAATTCAGAGGTTCACTGAAGTCTGTCACAGGACTGATGTAAATGCAAGTGACTTCAAAGACCGCAAGCTCAGGCACAGCCTAGGACACTGTTGTAAACTGTGGGGACCATCTTGTGAATGCAAGAGTCCAAAAAAATCCTTATTTATGTAAAAAGTCCTGAGTCTGCCTGCTCGTGCCTGGATCGCCACACTACCTCAGACTCCTTTACTCCGGAAGGCCTGCAACAGTACTGTGCAGGGACCAGAGGCAGGGATGATCTCTCCTCAGTGCTAGGTTTCTGACACCACGGAGGACAACGCGGATCACTTTCAAAAACGCTCCCAGTGCTCGACACACAACTTATCAAATCCCCTTCGAGCCTTCATCACACCCATGCAAATAATTTATTCTTTCCCACAGAAACTTCGTGTTTGATCACAATGACAACTAAGCGCTGCTGCTCTGCAGCAAGCATGTTATGGAGTTGCAAACCTCAGAGCAAGAGCTAAATCACGAGGAGGATATTGAGGCAAAGTCCCACAGTCCTTGCGCACAGTAACACCCCATGAACCATAAGGTTTAATTGTCTGCAGAAGCAAGACCAGGCATCTGAAAAGCGAGTTGTTAATCCTCCTCAGAATTAACATGTTGGAAGATAAACAAATACCCAGCTCAAGATTGTTACAAGAAAGGCACTTTGATTATAGACTGCATTTTTATCATGTAAGAGTCACCTGTCCTGCAAATACACAGGCACTAATTTGTCCATGAAATCCCTGGGAAAACAGGAACAGGTTTCAGAATCTGCTGATCAGTGTAAGCAGTCTGCCAGAGCAGCTTTAGCAAATAAAAGAAATGCAAAACACTGGAATATACCTAGAGGACAGAGTCTCCTGCACGAGTAAGAATGCAGGCTGAGACCCAAATAGCTGGTAATTTGGGGTGGAACTGCTTCCACAAATCAATCAGTTCAGAAAGCCAACATCATACAAGCTACACATTTACCAGGCAATGTTTGGCAGTGAGAAACAAGCTAGGACACAGAAAATTTCTGTGCGTTTTCAGTCTCCATCCCAAACTGAGCCCTCATACAATTCATCTGCAGGCTGTAATTTACTAAATCCATCTGTTGTTCCTACAGCTTGCTTTCTGGAAATGCTGCATTTGAAGGGTCTGCTAGTTAGACAAGGTCAAAGAGTAAAGCAAGCCCTTTCATTTCAAGTGACTTGAAAGAAAAGGAAATTTATATTTAGAAATAGCAATGATTAACTAGGGGAAATACATTAAAATATTAAAATAAACGACATAGAACAGCTCTTACTTCCAATTAGGCTGACTTGACTTCAAGAAAAATATTTATATACAAATACAAAAAGCTGGGGAAGGCTAACCTATACCAAGATGAAAGCACCTTATAGCATAATTCATGTTTAGCCATTAAAATGGGTGATCACCTTTTTACATACTTTTTCCCTCTTATCCTTCTAAAGTTGATGCTTCTTTGCTTTCTTCTCAAGCCACCAAAACATTTAGCAACCTCTCCTTTGCCAGTTACCAAGCTGCTTATTTCAACTGCGCCCCTTCCACATCTCCACAGCCTTCAGAAATGCATCATCTGATACCATTGCATCATTCCTGGATCTACACATGTCACATACAGACAGCTAACAGATTCACCCCAGAATTAAGGACACAAACTCCCAGAGGCACGAGTCCAGAACTGAAGGTCTCAAAAGCTAAAGTCTGGACCAAGATTCAGTAAGACATACCCCAGAGTCCTGACTGTGTTCAGGGCTTCTGTTATCAGCCCACTTGTTGGACAAGATAAGATGCTCCAAAGCCACTTTCAGAAAGAGAACTGTGGATAAGTCCTGAGCATACCCCATGGTCAGTGAAGTGCTGGTGGTACCGTGCAGAGCCACACAAGACACCTCAGAATACCAAGGTCTGCCTCCGGCCCCTGGAGATATATGCAGGCTTGGTTTAGATGAGTGAGCCCACATACCACTGGTGCTGGAGCCATTACCAGGAAGAAAAGGGCCCTGAGTTCCCTGCCTAAGTACTGAGCAGCTGATGATGTCAATACCCAGGTGTTGTCTCCCACTGCCTAGTTAAAGGTGCATCACAACCAGCTACAGGGTTGAAGCTAGGGTATAGACCACAGTCACAGCCTTAAAGGGGGCAATAATTGACACCACTTGAAGCAGTTACCAAGGGAAAACACAGTTAACACAGCTCTACTTTAGCCAGGAGACTGGAATCACCATCTGAATGAGTGCAAAAGTCTCCCAAGGCTCTTACTGTCAGGCTTTCAAGGCTGGAAAATATCCTAAGATCAGGTGTGCTAGCATCATGCAAAAGCACTGGTTCAGTCCTGACTCAGAAGAACTTTTGTCACCTACTGAGTTGCCACAACCATCCCTTGCAGCATGGAGTTCCTTGGAGTCCCCTTTGTAAGCCCTGCTTAGGCCTAGCCCTGTTTTCCCTGCAAGGGGAGTCATGATGCAATGAGCTGCATAGTTTGTTTCTCTTCTTAGGGGCTCTCCCTCCCTCCAACTGCTACCCTTGAAGGAGCAGGATAAGGAGCATTATAGTGTTTGCATTTACTTATGGCAGAGCTTCTCCAGCAACTCCTCTCAAGCCTCTGAGGTCAGCTCCAGTACAGTTATTTGGCCTAGGTTCATCTGAAAGAAACGAGCTGGCTTTGTTCACACCTATTGCACAACCAAATGATAAACCTGGGGGGCGGGGGGTGGAGTGGCTGGCGATGACACATGTGTTCAACGCTGCATGTCTCCTCTTTCGGATTAGGAAGAGCTGGCAGGCCTGGGTCTGTACACGTGCCAGCAGCGGATGTCGGCACACACACAACACTTCCAGAACGTGCTCTTGAAACATGTAGTTCAGCTCTGAGGCAGCCCTCCTGGTCACCCAGCTCCAAACAAAAAGAAGAATCGTCTCGGTGGGGCTTGTAGCACAGCTTTTAGCGCCGCTTTAGTCTGTTTTTCCCTCTGTAGTCACTTCAGAAGTGCAGAGAAGTAGATAGGAGCAAGCAGGCTGTGCTTTGCACGAGGTATCCCCACATCCATTTGAACTAGGGGAAGTGGTGGAACTGTCTGCAAGAGGGACATGGAAAGGACGGAATGGGGTGGCATAAATGATGCAGCAATACAAGCCTCCTGCCTTTACCTTTCCTCACTTTCCTTTCATTTTTCAGTCTGAAGTACAGAGAGCGATGATGCTGACAAGCTCAGCCTGGCTCCTTGTCAGTGTGTCTGGAGAAAGCCATCAGTAAAGATCTGAAAGAAACAGAATCTGCAAAATAAATACAAATCTATTCCCAGTAGCAAAGGAAGTGTTCTGCTTTCATTAGCCAAGAGCTCTGTCCTGCTGAAGTCAGGTTTGTAGATGTGTTCAGCTCTTTCCTCCTTTTCTCTTCAATAATTTTGGTGGGAACATTTATAAATGTAGCATGTGTGTGTGTCCCAGTGCCATCTTCTTTTCCCTGCTTCATTTTGCCCCTCATCTCTTCAATTATTTTTCATCTTTCTCACAGCATGCAGCAATCACAGACTCAAAACAATGCAGAAGAAAACCAGTGAAACACTGGGAAGTGCAGAGAAAGACACATTTGCAGTGGGTCTGGAGCAGTGCTGGATGCATCAAAAGGGATCAATACACTCCACAGGATATGGGTGGCTTTCAGACATTAGAATCATTCTTCTTTGGCTTCTGACACGGGTGCCCTATCCCACCACCATTAACCTGACAATTTCTTTTATCAGTCTCACTTCCTACCAGCTGTTTCCATTTCTTTACCCCTTTCTTTCTGCATAGCTTTCTGCATAGCTCCAGCACTGTGAAGGGGATGATCAGACTGCAGAGACTTGGGGAAGGCTTCCTGCAGGGGGACTCAGACGCATGTTGGTGTAAGGCAGGAGACTGCCAAAGCTCTGCTCTGCAGGAGTTTGATGTGCTGATGTGGGGACCACAGAAAGAGCTGCAGCCAAGGTGGTCGTAATAATCCCAAACTCGTGAATTCCCTTTTCCCCAGCAGCACCATTCCCTGAAGGTGTTCTCAGCAAAGCAGCGTCTGTGTTCAGTTTTAGGGAATTCCCTAGAAGGACACTGACATTCTGGAGAAGAGCAGCAAAGCCAGTAAAGGGTCTGGAGAACAAGTCTTATGAGGAGTGGCTGAAAGAACTGAGGTTATTTAATGTGGAGGAGACCAAGAGAAACCCTTATTACTCTCCACAACTCCCTGAAAAGAGGATGGAGCAAGGTGGGATTTGGTCTCTTCTCCCAAGTTACAAGCAGTAGGGCAAGAGGAAATAGCCTCAAGTTGCACTAGGGAAGGTTTAAATTGAGTATTAGAAGGAACTCCTTCACTGAAAGGGTTCTCAAACATTGAAACAGGCTGCCCAGGAAGGTGATGGAACCCCGCCTGTGGAGGTGTTTAAAGAGGTGGAGATGTGGTGCTGAGGGCCATGGTTCAGCACCAGGCTTTGTAGAGTTAGAGGGTGGTTGGAGTTGATGATCTGAAGGGTCATTTCCAACTGAAAAATCCTTAGTTTGAGCCTCATTCCTCTCACTGCTCTCTCGAGCATCCAGAGACAGCAATTCTCCATTCAGGTGTCCCAAGTCACAGCAACTAACTCATTTCACTGTCTGCCACTCAGTTCAGCAGTTCTCTGCCACTGGGCAGCCCCTATGTCAGCATTCTTATTCAGATCTGTTTCAGTCAGGGGTTTGGAAATGATTCTTGTGAGAAATGAGCTTCCAGAAATAGGCTTCTAGAAATGGGGTCATCAGGAGAGAAGGCAAATGGGTGATGCCTCCACCTGAAAATGTGCTGCCCCATCTGATGGAGCACCCGCGAGGTCTAAGAACAGCAGAAGCAGAGGTAAGGTGGCTCTTAGGCAGGCTCAGCTGCAGCCGGGCAGTACGTCTAAGCAGAGCCTGAGCTAAAAGAACAATATTTGGATTTCTCCTGTACTTTGTTCCATCCTGTGTACAAAGAGGAATCCCAGGACAAAGTGTACGTCATGTGAATTGTACCATACGTACAGCCAGAGACCTCTTCTATCCCAGAACCCCAGCATGGTGGGGGTTGGAAGGGCCCTCTTGGGATCATCCAATCCAACCTCTGCTAAAGCAGGGCACCCATAGCAGCTTGCCCAGAAGCACAATGTCCAGGTGGGTTTGGAAGCTCTCCAGAGGAGAGTTCACAACCTCTCTGGGCAGCCTGCTCCAGGGCTCCAGCACCCTCACACCAAGGAAATTTCTTTTCCTGTTCAGGTGGAACCTCCTGGGTTCCAGTTAGTGCCCACTGCCTCTTGTCCTGTCACTGGGCACCAGTAGCAAGAGTCTGGCCCCATCCCTTTTCGCCCACCCTCTATCTCTTGCTGAGCACAGATGAGATACCCTCTGGATCTGCTCTTCTCCAGGCTCCACAGCCCCAAAGCTCTCAGCCTTTGATCCAGACCCCTCCAGGCCCAGAGATGCTCCAGGTCCCTCAGCATCTCCATACCCCTCAATTGCCTTGTAAGGATTTTGTTAAACCATAAAGGACACTGGCAGAGAAAAAGGGAATCCAGTACTTCGGGTTGGTAAAAAAGGTTTTAGGGACCTGAAAATCAACATATTTTTCCCTTTGGTTTATGGAAAAAACAGTTGTGGAAGCAACAAGTGTGATTCTGCAAATCCATCTTCATGGGTCCTTTTAATTTAGAGCCATGAGTCATCAGAGTGGGGACGACATGGATGACTGCATGACCACAGGATGCAGCTCTGGAAAAGTGTTTTTGTAAACAAATAAACATGTTCCTTCCTGTTTGAAACTCAGATCTTTCAGTGTAGGGCAAGCCCCTGAGAACCTGCCGGTGAAAGTAATCAGAAATACTCTCACCAGATGTCCAGTTCCAGCAGCAAGAGGAGAACAAAACACATGGGGTGAAAAATACGTGAGTCTCTTAAAATCCCTGAGGAGGAAAGAAAAGACTTGTTAAGTGAAAATCTCCCTGAAGAGATGGGCTTAAACCTGGAAAAATCAAAACCATATTCTCTAAACCAAGGAAAAGCCAAAAGGGAAAGATGTTGGGAGACTTGATGATGGCTTTTGCCATGCTGTGCTGTGCTGTGCATGCAGGGAGTTCTCTGCAGAGTTATCTCCAAAGTGGATTTCAGATTATAGCTTGTGATATCTGAGTCCTTTGTGAGACATCCTCTTTTCCTGGAGAAAGCAGGATGCTGGCCCCAGTCAGCAGGCTGCAGTGCCTTTGCTCCTTGCCTCCCAAGGGAGAAAACAGGATTCTCCAGCCCTAACAGCTGGAAACGTTGCCAGGAAAGAGTGTAGACATCTGAAAGCAACCCAAATATTGCAATGTCAGGGATGCAATTTTCTGTTGGTGTTTTAGAAGCAATTTTCTGTCTGCTGCCAGTGAACTCTTTAAATAAGTTTAGATCAATGTGCGAAGTCAAATAAACACTTAAAATCATGGAAGATTAAGATGGGCAGTGTGAGTCAAGTAGGGAAGCAGCTGAGCAACTCTTTGATCCCTTTTTTCTGTTGCAGACCAACAAAACTGTGGGATGCTCCAAGAGCCGGCACAAAATCCTGCTACACTCAGGCACACAGGAGTAAAGGAAAGGCCAAGTGGAAAGAACAGCAAGCTTTGCTGGGTCGAGATGCTTCAGTTGCAAACGATAGATCTATTTTACCTATTAGAGCTTGTCTAGACTAAGGAAATGTTCCTGCTATGACTGTGTTGAAGTAATTACACCAGTGTAAACCCCTTTGGGCAAAACAGAGCTTTCAGTGGCCTGATTTACTCTGGTGCTTTGCCAGGCTTAATTCAGCTGGTAGAAGCCTATCCTCCAGGAGCTCCTGCCCTTAGCTAGAGCCCCACACAGAGGTTTCCATCCCTCACATCTGAAACGTTTGCACTGCCAATCTATCAATCAGGCCACCTTTACAGGACAATGGGTCAAATGTTCTTCTCCAAAAGAAAGGAAAATGTTTAGTTGAGAGTCGATGAGCTGAGTATATAACAAAACCACCTTGAAGTAATTCTGGCTTTACACTAAAGCACACTTCGATACATGCAAACACAATGAAATGGGAAGGCAGGTGTCGGACGGTCAGTCTGCCAGGGATAGATGCATTCTTTGCTCACGTTAAATGAATTTGTGGGAGAGGAGAAACTGTGGAGTAAACCAGGAGCCACTCATCTAGTAAATGAACAAAAAAACCCGAACAACAACCAAATCAGCTAAATGAAATAAAGCCAAGTGCTTCACTCTGAAGCCCCTTCTAAAGAACAGAAGATGAAGTTTTAGCCTGAGAGAAGTTAGTAGCAACGTTTACATTGAGTTTAAAGGAGAGGCTTCACTTAATCTAATGTGTATGGGGAAGCCACATAATGCAGTAGAGGAATACATGTGCTGAGTTTCACACAGCATTCAGAGAACATGCTGATAAATGCAGGAGGAGGGACAGACGGACTGACTGGCAGGCAGACTTGGTTATAATTTAATCTGCTTTACTGTTATCTGCAGGTGTTACAGTTAAGATGTTCTAAAAAGTTCTTATACACCTTTAGTTCTCAACAGTTGCTGGAACGGCAAATAGAAACTCTAGCAGCAGCAGAGGCATGCTCCTTTAAAAGTATTTTCATTTAAAAGAAAGGGGGGAAAAAGTATGTCTGAAGCACAAAGATGACATCAGAAAAGTTCCTCAATTCACAGACGGCTGCACCTTTCCAAAAAATTCAAATAGGAAGCCCAGGTTGATTTAATCACCCGTACAAGCGAAAAAGCGTAATGAAGATCCTTAGCGCCAAATTGGTCTCTTGGGACCTTTTACATGTAAATAATACAAATCAAACCTTGAAGTTCAGTGCAGATATGATCTGACAAGTGAGCCAGGCTTTTGGGTTTGCTTTGATCCAGCTCCAGAAATATTTTATCCAAGGCAAAGTTGTTTTCTAAGTGTTCTCCATTTCAGTTTTTCATTTTGGATATTCATCATATAAGAAAGTTGCTTAGAACGCCTCTAATACCAGTCTGGCTGACCTGACTCGTGGCAGCAGACATGAAGATTTCCCTTTATTTACACAATTTCAGCCGGCTTGGTGATTTTCACTGGTGCAGTGAACGTGCAAAACCTGAGCTGAAGATTTCCAAGCACCAAGTTAGGTCACCTCCAACATTTTTAGCACTGTCCCACTCCTAGGTGTGCTGGTGGATAACTCTTCGAAAAGAAGGTCTCCGGGCCTTGGTTTTCTGAGTGATTCTTTACATTCCCTCCCTGCTGGCATTCCCTCAGGACACTGCCTGGAAGCAACAGTGCCTCCACCTGGGAAGAAAACCTTATTCTGGTATTTTTGTGTGTGTTGTACTCATTCTATTTCAGTTTGGGTTTTTTCTGTTTTACTCACTCTGAGTTTTTTCTGTGTTTTACTCCAGATTTTTGTGTTTTAGCTATCCTGGGGTTTTGTGTGTTTTACTTATTCTGATTTTTTGTGCTTTACTTGTTCTGATTTTGTCTGCTTTATTTATTCTGATTTTTCCCAGTTTACTTATTCTGATTTTTATGTGTTTTATTTTCTCTGACTGTTGTTTTACTTATTCTGATCTTTTTTGTGTTTCACTTTTCTTCTTCTCCTTGTTAAAAAAACAAACAAGCAATATTTTTTTTACTCCATTCTAAAACCAGGATGAAGATTCTGCAGTTCGCAAAACTACATATATAATAAACCTCTAAAACTAAGCTTGTTCCAAATTTTGCCTGTCGTGTCTCCCCACACAGATTTAGACACCCTGCTGCAGGCACCCTGCTTTCAAAGATTCATCACCTGTGAATAATGTAAAATCCTCTGGATTCTCTCACTTCCCACAAATGGGTACTCTGTATATGTAGAGCTAAGAGAGTCCCCTTTTCTGTTTTCCCCTTGAATACATGGTGTAAGGTTAACAAAAATAAGATGGATCTTTTATTTTGGCTCTTAAATATAATATTATTAAATGTGCCCACCAGAAATGTAGGCTAAAATATTTGCTCTGCTTGAAGCTTATGTGATATTTGTATTCTAAGCCTCACCACAGTGGGTTTCTTTAAATAGAAGCTATACTTTACTCCTAAATTGCTTAAGGCAAAGGAAGCAGAGATGATGTTTTTATGAATGTTTAAATGCAAATGGAACTGAGAGTGAATGCTATGCTAGCTAACATCAAAGGCTCACCAAAGTCTCTGCATTAATGAGGCTCTTTGTTTCCTGGATCACAGATTACAACAGGTTTCCAACTCATTGCCAAGGCTTTATCTCCATTTGGGAGGGCTGTAAATCTCAGACGATTTTTTTCACATGCAAAACAAGAGGATCATCTGAAAGAAGAGGGGGGGAAGAATATAAATCTTAAAGTCGCAAATATTTCATTCAAATGATTATTGCTCAAAGTGGCTGCAGCTTGTTTTATTTTGGTAGTGTTGAGAAGAATGGAAATGTGCAGACAGTTTTCTATGGGGTAACCCACTTCTTCATCTAGATGGGAGAGTGAAGCGGAGGGAAGGGGGAAACAGTCAAGAGCATCCCTTCCCTCTCCCACCTCCTTTAGCCCAGCCTAAACTGTCTTTCCCCCTCTTAAATCAGAACAATAATTCTATGTCATGCAAAATCAGCAATTAGCAGAAAGGTGGATTTGGGTTCATTTAAATATATTCACTACTTTTCAAAGTAGCTGCAACTAGTTCTTCTCGTCCCCAAAAAGTAATAAGATTATATCCCTAGTAATAATACCCTAACTACCAAGAAAAATAGCGACCAAGATCTTCAGCTTCCTATTCAAGGTCTGGATGTGACAATATGTAGTATATTGGGTCATAAAAAACAATTTACATGGCGTCATTACAGTCTGTAGCAAAGCCTCCAGGACCCAGGGCTATCTTATGCAATATTAATTAAGGAAAACAAATATCGGGGTGTTGTTTTAAGCTACTGGAGACATGCACAGGACCTGTTGTACGCGATCAGAAGAGATGGGGAGTTTCCTTTTCCATGGGAACTGCTTCAGAACAAACTCCGACGCCAACACACAAGTGTCTAGTGCCTTAGAAATGGGCTGCAAAGTTGGCATTTCCATGTTTCCTGGCCCTCCGGGCCACTTAGGAAGACTAATAATTTTCTGCCGTCCAGTGTTGTGTCTGTGCTGGCAATGGGACCGAGGATGAGGGAGTGATGGTGGGGAGTTGCCCAGAGAAGTTGTGGATGCCTCATCCCTAGAAGTCTTAAGACCGGGCTGGATGAGGCTTTGAGCAACCTGGGCTACTGGGAGGTGTCCCTGCCTGTGGCAGCTGGTTGGAACTGGGTATCTTTCAGGCTCCTTCCAATTCAAGCCATTCCATGATTCTATGAATATTGTCCCGTGCCCAAAGGTGCCATGAGCGGCTGCAGCCATGTATGCCTCTGTCATCTGTGGCCACAATGACACAGTTGTTGTGGGCACATGTGAGTGTGCACATACATGTGCTGATTTGTGTCTGTGTGTACCTTTACATGTATTGATGTGTGTGCATCTCTGCACATCTGATATGTGTCTGTGTGCACACATACGTGTCTCAATGTGTGTCTGCAGCTCCACATGCAGACCTCTCTCCACTGTGTTTAGTCACGTGCTGCTGATGTAGTCACAGGCCAATATGGGCATGCAGATGTGTTTGTGCGTGCAGATGCGTGCCATTGTGTCCTTGCCTGTGCTGATGTGTTAGGAGATGCTCATGGATCTCTCTGGTGTGAGCATGGGTGACTTCTCATATACGCCAGATGTGGAGCTGTGCATGCTGATGTGTACAGATATGTGTGCAGATGCACATGGAGACAACTGCAGAGCCACATGTGAGTCCATGCACGTGTACAACTCCACACACCGAGGTGAAGACAGAGCTACGTGCAGACACATGTGATGTGCGTGTGCAGATGTGCATGCAAATAAGCACCTACATGTGCAGATATACGCAGGTGAAGATGTGTAGGCAGATGAGTGCATGGAGATCACCGTGTGTGCACAGATGCATGTAGGCACTGTACGGAGATAACCGTGTGCATGTGTCTACAGAGATGCGGTGTGCCTACATGTGTGTGTATGGATGTGTGTGTGCACAGCTGTATGTGTAGCCGTGTGTGCACACATATGAGCACAGGTGCACAGAGATGCATGTGTGTACAGATGTGTGGGCAGAGATGTGTGCGTATACACAAATGTGTACAGATGTGCGCTCAAACAGTAGTCTCTGGTGGCATGATGTATACACATGTGCATGCATCATAGATTCGTTGAGGTTGGAAACGAACTCCAAGATCATCAAGTCCAATCTTCTACCCAACACCTCCACGATCTCCATGACATGAGTGTGTACAGATGTGCGCTCGCACAGCTGTATGTGCAGGCACGACATGCACACGTGTGCCTGTGTGGACAGATGTGTACTCAGACGTGCAAACTTATGAGTACCTCTGTGGATACAGCCGTGCACAGACTTCCGGGGGCTGCACCGATCCACCAGAACCATCCCACATCAGACCACCCCTAACCCTACAACCGGCTCAAGCTACCGCAGCGGTGGCCAGTGAGACTCCATCTCCCCATACCGAGCCGGGCCCAGCCAGGGGGCTCACCTCACCCCACCACACCACCGCAGCGCGGGGGCCACCGAGTTGAGCCGTCGGTCCCTTTAAGGCAGGCTGGCGTGCGCGGTGTGTACATACGTGAGTGTGTCTGTGTGTGTGTGTCTGTGTGTCCGTGTGTCCGTGTGTATGTGTGCCCGCCCCTGGCCCCGCCCCGCCGCTGCCAATCACCCGACGGCCGCTTTGATGTCGCAGCCCTTGGCCGCCGCGCCGCCGCTTTCGCACACAGGCACTGGGCGCTCCGTGCTTTTGCCTGCCGCCGCCACCGTCTCCCGCTGCTCCCGGGGAAACTTTTCGGGGCTCAGAAAGAAGGAGAAGGAAAAAGAGAAAGAAAGGGGTTGAAGGGGCGGCGGCGACGGCAGCGGCACCGGGGCGGGGGGTGGTAGTGGGGGGGGTGGCTTGTCGCTACCCGGCATCCCGCAACGCCTGCCCGCCCGCAAGCCAGCCGAGCCCCCCGCCAGCGGCCCGGCACGGAGTGGGGGTGAGGAGGAAGGAAGGAAGATATTTTAGGGAGGAAAAGGCAATTCGAGTTAATTCGAAAATTTAAAAGGTAGTTGGAAGGGGGGGGGGGGGGGGGGATTGGAAAAAGTTTTAAAGTTGAAAGAGGCAAAAAACCTTAGAAAAGAGGAAAAAAAGGGCGAAATTTTGGCGGGTTTCTGTTTTCAAGGGAAAAAAGTTTGAGAGAGGTTGAAAAAAAAAATAAACTGGGAAGGTCTCGGTCCGGGCGGCGCGGAACAACAGCAGTCGCCGGGGAAGTTGCTGCGCGGCGCGGCGGGAAGATGCCTCAGCTGGTCAGCGGCGGCGGAGACGACCTGGGAGCCACCGACGAGATGCTGGCCTTCAAGGACGAGGGCGAGCAGGAGGAGAAGATCCCCGAGAACGCCTTCACGGAACGCGACCTGGCCGACCTCAAGTCCTCGCTGGTGAACGAGTCAGAAGGGAGCGGTAGCCCGGCCACCGCCACCGCCGCCGCTGTTGTCGCCGCCGCCGATCCCGAGGTGAGCCGGGACCAGGCCGAGCGAGCCGCATATCCCCCGCCCCGGCTTCGCGCCCTCCGCCCTGCCACCCACCGCGCTGCCCTTCTTTTTTTCTCTCCCTCCAATGCAGGCCATCAGACGTGTGCAGGATCCACAGAGGGTTTATCAGGAGAAGCTCCCGGACCACATGGATGATGGTTAGTCACGGTCAGCCCTGGGTCTGTGTGTTCCTCATCACCACCCTGCCACCCCATCCAGCCCCTCAGTCCCTAACCCACCGCTCCGTGGTCCTCAGGAATGAGGGCTGCCAGCCTGCCCTACACAACACCCCTGGGGACAACTGTTCCTGGCAGCAACGAACCACGCCAGTGCCCCGTATGTGGGACCCAACATCTTAGGGAACTGTGGCACTCCCCTGTCACCCTCCCCAAGCACTGTGAGGCACAAAAAGTCCCCAAATGTGCTGTGACCCCTCCAGGGCCTCCCATCAGACAAAAGAATCACCTGTTGTAAGGTGAATCTTGACAGGGAAATGGGCTTTTCACAGGTATGAAGCATCAGGACCCGGGGATGTACAAAGGATCCGCATATTCTGGCTACCCATTCCTCATGCTCTCAGACCCTTACCTGCCAAATGGATCTATGTCACCACTGGTGAGTGCAGCCTCTCCTCATGGAGAAGTTTTATGGTCTCTCTCACTGGTGAAGTGTGTCACAGGTATCTTCAAGTACGTGCATGTGCTTTTAATCCTGGTTTCTAAGATGCTCAGTGCTGTGCTGTCCAAACTGGAGGGAGAAGGAGTGGGAAGGGGGAAAGGTTCTCAGCATCAAACGTTTGCTTCACTCCAGATTCCCTGGAGGAGCTTCTTTTTCATCCTGCCCATCATCTGGGTTTTCCTTTACCCTCCCAGCAGCCAAGCCCTAATATCTAATGGAAGAACATCGCTTCCTTTCACTGGGCCACAGGATTTGGAGGCAAGCAGCTTCTGGTGTTTGTGTTCAGGGATCTGTCCTGCAGCTTAATTGCAGTTTGATGTATCAGCTTGTGCAGCAGCCAGGTTTTGGTCTGCCTTCAGTTAGGGCTCTGTCCTGTGGGCCAAAAAGTGGATTTTGTGCTTCAAACATGGCAACTGAGGTTTTTAGGAAAAGGCTTAATACTGCTGGAGGATTATTCCTGTCTTCTTCCTGTAAAGTTTGTCCCTCTAGGGTCAAACCAGCTTTAGTGATTCTATGTCTTGTATATGTTTTTACTATATGGATAATTAAATTAAAGGCTTCTCTACAAAACAGAGTTATCAGAACTTTGGAAAATAGTGTCAGAGCATTGCAGCAGATAGAGGTTGTGTTGCTCCTGGACAGCTGGCATTGCTGCCTTCCTTTCTGCTCTTGCTCTGCATGTGCAGTTGGCAAATGAGAGCAGAACATCAGACACTTTAGTTCCGTTTTAGTTGTTAACCTGTAAAGGGAGAAAGTTTAAAAGAATCTGTAATGTTCTTAATTTCAACACTTTGCTCACTGGAGGGCTAGGATGTTAAACTGGAATGATCAAAAATGGATGGATTGTGGAGTATGAAACTCAAAGTATAACGAAATACTGTTCACTGGAGTCACTGCCAGCTCCTGCCCAGCCTTGCTGGCTTGGGCAGCAAAAGACGGGTCCCTCCATGATCCTGGTCATGCCTCAGCACAGCCCTTCTTGGAGAGTTGAGTCCTGGCTGCGGATTGCTGTAACTTTGCTGAGATTGGTTTGCAGGTACTGAGAATCAGTCCCTAAATTCAGCAAGAGCTTAGTCCCCTTCCTTCAGAAGAAGAAAACATGCATTTGCAAGGCAGGGCCAGTGTACATTATTATAATCCAAATGACCATTTATTCTGTTTCTTCTCACCTCATGTCCTTTCCTCCCTATCAGGGATCCCTCTAAAACATTAAACTTTCTGCATAAATTTGAAGTGGCTATATTGAATTATCGTATTTGAATGCATTTACTTTGCTGCCTGGTGTAGAATCTGGGTAAACCCAGAGTTACGTTAGCCCAGCAATCACTTATAGTGGAATATTACTTTTAATCTCAAACCCTTACTAGATGGGCAACAAAGTGCAAAAGACTGTTTATTGGCAAGTAAGCTAAAAAGTAGGCTGTGGTTTGTGAGTCGCCCTTGTCTTTGATAATGTAATAAAAACCTGAGAAGTTGCTAGTTGCTGTCAGAGCAAGTAGAGTGTGCAGAACTCAAAGAGGAGAAAACTGAATAAGCAGAGAAGAGGAGATCCCATCCCCTTAAGAGCCACAGAAAACACCCATCCCTCGGCCAGCTTCTCCTAGGCCTGTTCAGGTCCTGCTGTAGTTTGCATTGTGTGAATTAAAAAGCTGGTTTGATGTTTTTAGCTGAAAATCCAGACTGGCTGAGTCTAGGCTGGGTGATTTTCACAAGTTGGAGGGGGCAGATAACACTCAAACACTTAGCAGAAAGCAGGAAGATTTCCTCCTTGATTTGGCACAACAGCTTATTCTGATGTATCTTTCTGGGCAATTCTATCCCATGTTTTCGCTGACCATGAGAAGTTCATCATGACCAATGATGTCTTGCTCCCATATAGATTTATTGCTGCTGTGTGTATGAGGTGAAGTGCGGGCTATAATCTGGTGGCTGCTTCCAATAACTGAGGAGGTCAGATCTGTGACTGGAGATTGCAGATACTTAACTAGCTATAAAAGTGTCTTTAATTAACACTTGAGCACAGGCAGAGTTGGGGAGGAGGGCTCATGTGAGTGAGCGGGGTTACATATCACTGTCGTGCATGCACTTGGTAGTGGTGGCTGTGTTTTGGTTAATGAGGCTTCCTAGAATGGCTGTTTGCAGCTGGGATTAACTTCATAATCTCCAAAAAATCAAAAATGTAAAACCATTAACCCAGGAGTATTTTGGCAAGCAGTCAGGGCTTTACATCTACCTGACAAAAAGCTCTCATACAGCTCCCTGAAAGGTGAAGGGGAAGCAGCACCGATGCTGTGGATGGAACCCCCACCTTGTAACACCCCATAAAACCACATTTTCTTTCCATGGTCTCCCCCGTAGCCCTACTGAGGTGCTGCGAGGGCAGCTGGAGCCATCCCAGAATGCCTGCCCAGGTGGAAGTGCTGCTACTGGCATTCCCACCATGCTGCTTTCCTTTGTGCCTGTCTTCTCAGCAGCAGCACTTTTGTTTCTCTTGAGGTAGCTGGAGTCTGCCAACTGTTCTTTGCTCCCCTGAGCATCCTGCTAGGCTGCCCACCATGTCCCCAGACAAAATTGTGTCCTTTTTGTAGCAAAACACATCCACTTGTGTTATTTACACGCTCTGGTGTTGCTCTGGGGTGATGAACTTGTTGGAGATGGTGGAGTCTCCATCCCTAGAGGTGTTCAAAAACCGTGTAGACATGGTGCTTAGGCACGCGGTTTAGTGGGCATGGTGGTGTTGGGTCAGCAGTTGAACTCAAATCTTAGAGGACTTTTCCAACTGAAACAATGCTATGATTCTATGTCCAGGTACCTGACAGAAGTAGCAGCATCAAGCCCAGCTGATGTCCCCAGCAAGCAGTGGGACATGGCAATAGCCTCCCCACAGCAAGCAGATCCTGGTGACCCATCTTTGCTGCAAACACTAGTTTAGAGTAGTACATAAAGTCATAGAATCCTTTTGGTTGGAAAATACCTTTAAGATCTTTGAATCCAACCATTGTCTAAGTCTGTCAAGTCTGGTCCCATCATGTCTACAGGACATGGGCCTGCAGGAGGGTTGGGGAGGGACTACTGACAAGGTCTTGTAATGAAAGGATGAGGAGGAATGGGTGTGAACTGGCAGAGGGGAGATTGAAACTGGATGTTAGGTAGAAGTTCTTTACAGTGAGGTTGGTGAGACACTGGCACAGGTTGGCCAGGGTGGTATTCAAGGCCAGGTTGGATGAGGCTTTGAGAGACCTGTTCTAGTGGTAGATGTCTCTGCCCATGACGGGGGTTAGAACTGTATGAGCTTTGGGGTCCCTTCCAACCTAAACCATTCTGTGATTCCATGATTCTATGTCCCTTGGCACCACATCTTTGTATCTTTTAAACACCTCCAGGGGTAGAGGTTCAGCTACCTCCCTGGAGAGTCTTTTCCAGGGTTTGAGAACCCCTTGAGTGAAGACATTGAGCTGAAGTGCTTTAGCAAGTTTTAGCAAGTAGTCAGTAGGACTATCAAAGAGAGAAAGCAGGACTGAGATGTGGACAGGACATTCACTTGTTCCTGGTGTTGGGAACAAGGCAGCAAGCTGAACCCAAGTGTCTCATGTTTTGGGAGAGTCCAGTGAACCCTCCTCCGCTGGCTGGGCGAGACAGGCATGTTCAGGATCCGCTGTGTAAGAGCATCTCAGGGCAGACTGCATTCATCTGAAATCTCCAGAAGAACTGTCTCACTCAGCTTCCAGGTGTCACATGTGTGCTGTCTCATGGCTGCACTTTGACTCTCCTGACTCTCGCAGAGTCCAGGGGAATCCGTAGGTTAAAAATCAGCAGGAAACTTCCAAAGAATATTAACAAGCTGAGAAACTTCTTCTAAATGAAACAGAAAATCATAAAACTATATCATTTTTTAAATAGTACAAATGACTTTAAATCAAATTAAGTACATCCTTTGTAAGAATATCAGCCTTTCAGGTGGTTACAAACATGAGAGGTCAGACATGGTCAAACATGTTAAAACTTTGATCAGATTAAAATATTTTTCTTGCTACAGTTGTATAATTGAGTTTAGACCCGAGGGGATTTTCTGAACATTGTTATATCTTGTACTGTGCGGCAGTTAAATGGTAGAAGGAGAGTTTAGGTTCCTTTTGAAAGTAGGTTTAAAGAATAGGGGAGTGAGCTGTGCTGTCCCGTAGGGGGGGCACAAGCATTCCCACTCCAGCTGATGGGAGAGCTCCTGGGAGAGCTCCTCACACCTTCTGTGCACCTCTGTTGTGTGTGAGGTGTGCAGGCAGAATTCAGATGTTCTGTGTAGAGAGCTGGGCTTTCTGTCTGTGTGAGAAGCAGAGCTCCACGAGGCTCTGGTCCTCTGGAAAGCAGACACTGCCTTGCGTTCGTAATTGCTAAATTGTCTAAATAGAGCTCAGGTAGGAGCAGAAGAATGGCTGGAGCATTCCCAAGCTCAGGCCTAGGAAATAATGCCCATGTCCAGAGCCTGGTCCCTGTGGTCCACTTGGCTCCTTGAGCTTGGTTCCTGGTCGTTGGATTTGAAATGTCCCCCTGGGCAGGGCAGGCTGAAAGCACCGCTGCTGGCCTGGGGCCACAGGTCCCAGATGTCTAGCACATGGTCAGAAAGTGTGGAGCTGAGTCTCCTGCTGCCCTTCACCAGACAGAAGCTCAAGCAGCAGCAGTAGCACTCAAGTAGCTCTGGGACTTGGCTTCTTCTGCTGCAGTCCCCTTCCCTCAAGGCTGCTCTATCCCTTTGCAGGCGGAGCCTGGTGACCCTGCCGCACTTGGTGGAAGGAAATCTGCAGCTCAGCTGCTGCCGTGGAGAGGTTTTTCTGTCTTAGCTTACACTGTCAGGGCAATAGTTTTTTGCTTTTTCCTGTGTTGTGTTCTAATCCTGTTGAAACCAGTGGGAAAACTCCCCAGAGTCACTGTGTGATGAGGACTTGGGCTGCTGCGTCCCTCTCCAGAGCTTGTGCATGGAGGGAGGGCAACCACAAGCAAACAGTAGCTCTGTGTGTTCCCAGCAGTGCCTCCTTCTGTGGGAGAGCAACATCTCCAGCAGCATCCCAGCCGGGTTCCCTGGCAACTCCAGGACCTTGCCAGCATGTTAATCTGTCCCCATAAATTCTTATATTCCTGGCAGAAAGCATGAGGAGCGTGGGGGCTGCTGATGGACATCCTGGCAGACAGACAGATGAGCAATTTGTTCCCTCCTGACCAGAGCAAATCCACTTCTTCCAGCTCTTCCACCTAGCTCAAAATGGGATAATGATGAAAAAATGTATTTTTGTATATTAAAGCATAATGTCAGCTAGGTGGATGCACCAAGGCACAGGGCTCCCCAGGTCATTTCTTGCATGTCTGAGTCAGCCTTGGTTCCCCCCCAAGGAAAATTCTTGTGTTAATTTGTGAGTTCATATCACACCCTCAATTTTGAAGCAGAACTTCCCTTTGAAATAAATGAGGGTTCTGCCTAAGAAGCAGTGACATGATACAGCACTGCCTGTGTGTGGTCCTAAGAGAACCTTAGTTTGAAAATTGTTGGGAATGAAAAAAGAGGGGGGGGAATGTCACAGGGAAACAAAAGCAAGTTTTATGTAAAGCTGTGGATGTGAATGAGCCTGCATGTGATTCAGACCATGCCACAATATCTGCTCTCCCACTGGGATTCCTTCTCAGGCTACCCTGGAACTGGCTTCCCAGGCAAGGGATGTTCTGGTGGGGAGCCGGGGGTGAGTTGCTACAAGGTTCTGTATGGTGAAGGTTCTTATAAGCTGCTAACTGGAGATGTTTGTGAAATGTTTTTAGCTGAGATGGTTGAGAGTTTGAGAGGAAAGCAAAAGCCTAACATCAGCCCAAACTCCCAGAGCTCATCTATATTAATGATTGATAGTTTTGAGATTTTAACTGTGAAGAACAAAGTGGTTTGGGTCTAGCAGTGCCCGACGTGTTGGAGATGAAAGAACAGCTGTTCTGGCATCCAAAGCTGTACTGGAGAGAAGCAGGGAGCAGTGGGAGGCTGATGAGTTCTGCAATGTGCTTTTGCTGCTCACCAGCAGGGCACGTGTCTTCTTGCAGCTTGCAGCCCTTTCCCTATAGTAACTCTCCAAGCACCATTAAATTCCTGCATTTGAGTGGAAACTGAGCAGTCCATATGGCTGGATGTGCTGGTGTTCGCTGTTTGAGGTACCTGTTCAAGTTGCGTGTGTGTTCCTGTGGCTAAACAGACGTTGCTGAGGTGCAGGGATGACTGTGGGCTGCGCTCATGGATCGTCTGTGAAGGGCCAGATCCTATCACAGGCTGAACTTCTCTCTTATCTCTAGAGTGATCTGCAAGTGAAGCAGGATTTCAGGACACAGGTGGTGTGAGCTGCACACTTTAGATTGCAGTCTGCTCGGGACTGTGTGTGTCTGGGTGTGCAGGACATGATGGTTATTGGTAGAGCACCATCAAGTGCTGAGAAATACCAACAGTCTTGAGGAAATACCTACATCTTCTCGTTTCTCTCAGAGCCACACTTCTTTGGCTGCCCTTTGACTGTGAGTGATTCCGCAAGACCAAATTTAGTCTTGATTTTGTACAGCCCCCTCACTATTTCACCAGAGAGAAGGTGAAGGAAGGGCCTGTGAACATCCCAGGTGCTCAGAAGGAGGCTGTGGTGAACTGGGTGGGTTTCGGTCAAGCATGTCTGATGAACAGCAGTTCAGTCACTAAAATCTCCTGCACTGTATGCAAGTTAGAGATCCCTCCTGAAATCCTCAAGGATTGTGTTCTCCATAGGTTGCATTGACTTGAAAGTGTTGCTAGAGATCCACAACACTCCTCTTGGAGAGGACATTGCCACTGTGATGTCTTCTCTCTCTCACCCCTCTCAGATGTTCGGCTGTCCACAGCCACCACATAAGTCCATTCACTGCTCGTTTCCCTGGTTTCCCATGCCTCTGCTGCTCCAGCTCACTGCTTGTGGTGACAGGAGATGGCTGATGTCAGCATCTCTCTCAGACTGATGGGCTCTTACCTCATAATTTACCAGTGGTGGGTGGAGGGCACAGAAATTGGAGAGGAGGTACAAATTGCTTCCGGAACTTGTTGCATAGCCACTGCAGCAGGGAGAGCTTCTCAGCCCGGCCATATCCCAGGTTGGTGCCAAGATGAGACTTGTGAGTCCCTTTCACAGGCTCTCTTGTGGGCTGTTTTTCCAAATCTCCCTTTAAAAAGCAGTCTGTAATGTGATACTTGCTCATCAGTCTGTGTCTGAAGGATGAAATAAAGGTTGGGTAGCTGGACCGGTGACTCAGGGGGTTGGTAACAGGATGCAGAGCTGGTCATTTCCTACTTTCCAGTTTTAATCCAGCTGAATCAGTAAAGACTGAACACCAGTTGTGTCTGCTGTCTTGTCCAGCAGTCTGTCCAGGAGGGCATGGCTTCCTTCAGCCCCTAGGCAGGATGAGTTCCATGGTGTGAGTAATGAGATGTCCTGGGAACCTGCAAAGTCTGTACCAAGCCCTCTGCAAATGTTGGCTGAGGTCTTCGTTCTGACCTTGGGTCTGCCAGTTCAGCACATGAGCTGTGGCTCATGAACCCACCTAGCTGACTCAACATTATGTGCCTCTGAGCCTTGATCACAGCAAGATCTCTGTCTCGGTCACCTCCTAGTGATCTCAGACAAAGAGCTCTCACCTCTTCTCAGCTGTCACTGTTGTGTGCTATGGCACTTACTCTAGATTTCTGCCATTAGGTCTTTAGAATTTATGAGCCTTCCCAAAGTCATGAAGGACTACTCCACTACCTCAGCCTCTGTGAGGTAGTTTCATGGAGAAAGTGAGACATTTGGTCAGTACTGAGGATAGGGAGGGTTAGCAGGACCTGGCAGAATTAGCAGTACGCAGAATCATCCCACTGGCTGGAAGCCCTGGTCAAGAGGTCACCAAAGTGGCTTTAAACCACCACTCCTCTCTCATTAGCTCCTTCCATGCCAAACACAGCTCAGCTGCAAGGAGAGGAATCTAGTTCAGTTGTGTTGTATGGGCTTCCAAAATTAGTATTTTGTTAAACAAAACAATAAACTCAATAATGCTGTGGTGAGTCTTTGAAACCAAAGTAAAGCTGGATCCTAGAATCTGGAGCACTTTCCCCTCTGTTTATAACAACTTTAGATTTGATTAAATGATAGGCAAAAAAAATCTCAACAATGTCTTCTTTGTTCCATGGAGAATCTGCAACTATCCTATACAAGGCACACATCTGCCTTCAAGAGCTGCATGGCAATTATGGACTGACCAAAAAAACCACCCAGAACCCTTTTTAAGCACTTCAGCTTGAGTGCTGCACATTGAACTTGTTTGCTGTGGCAATTTGCTCTGGGGAATAGCACACAGGAGCGTAAACAGAGGTTCTCTGATGGGACTTGCACCAAAGCTACATCGTAGAGTCATGGAATGGTTTGGGTTGGAAGGCACCTTAAGGATCATCTGGTTTGTGAAAGCCCAAGATCATAAAGTGTGCTTGAGTTGACAGAGGGGGCTGCGATTGTAAACATGCTTATGGAAGAAGCACTGGGGAGATCTTCCCAGCAAAGCACTCAGACAGGATCAGAAATGTGGGACTCAACGCCGAGGAGATGGCCCCGTGGAGATTGCTTTCACATGTGGGAAATAAACCAGGGTTAGATCTACCACATGAAAACTTGTGTGGAGAGGCTGATGAGTTGGTTCTCGTTCCATGCTGCTGCTCTGGAACTGCTGGCACGGGAATGGTGAGGAGGAGTCATCTCTATAAACCTGGCTTTGTGAGATTTGCCCTGAAAGAGGAAAGGCTGATTCTGATGGGGGAGACAGGGCACAGGCCCTGACACCAACCAGAATTCAGTTGTGCCTTGGCTTCCTGTGATAACTTACAGACCGTGCCATTGCTAGCTTTGATCTTACCCTCCAAAGGGACACAGGGATTCAGAAAGCCAGGTGATGGCTTGTGGGATCACATCCCGCTGTGCTGAGTATTCCTTTGGGACTAAAATACCCATCTGAACCCTAAATCCAAACCAGAAGCAATAATATAAAATAAGAAATAAAACAATAGTAATAAAAACAAACCCAAACCAAACCCACCCCAACCTTTTTGTTTAACTTTCTCCGATACAAAGCAATTCCTCCAGGACTGAGCACCATATGAAACACATTATAAATGCTCTTGTAAAATCCACATCATTACACCACATGAAAGGCTGGGTCCTAAAAATAGCCGTTGAGAGAGGATGCAGGCTAGTAGCAATTTGGGTGATCATGAAATGGTTGTGTTGACATCTCTATGCATGCACACCCACAGAAAGCTTTGACTTTTGAATATTCTTAGCAACATTTGTGCTTTGTGGAACTTTCCACATTCTGCTCCCATGAGTGGTCCCTTGCTCAGTGGTGTTCCTTTCTGAAATTCCTCCCCATGCTCCTTAACCGTAGTTAGGGGTAAATGATTCCCTTTTACTTATTTTATATGAGATTTTCCTTGCCATCAGTTGGACAGCAGTTGACAATGTTAGTTGTATTTCCCTGTCTCTTAGCAATGGAAATATTTATTTTGCCTTCAACAGACACACACATCCCTGATATTTTGGAGAGGTAACTGTCAAAGATAAACCCAGAGCATTAGATGATAACATGAGGAGCTACCACATCTACCCAGCCTTTGTATCTGCTGTAATAGTCAAAAGAAAGTGAATGGAATCTGCAGCAATTATACAGTAATGTATCCAAAACAAAAGCCATCAGAACTTGGCTTTTCTTTTGAGATATGAAAGGATGCAGCCTCCTGCCTTTGGTGGGTTTGCAGCAAAGCCCTGGATAGCTCTGGGACAGGCAACATAGTCCTGCCAACTGATATCACTTGGGATCTTTTTGAAGAGTACATCAGATTTTATTTTACTGCTGGTGTGTTTAGGTTGTAGCTCATTACTTGTTTGGAATCATTACGATGGGGCTAGCTTTTGAACCTGCAGTGCTGCTCTCATGTTTGCATTTTTCTTCTGCAAGCAGAGATGGGGATGCTGGAGACATGTGCCCTCTGACACGAGGATGTCTGAGGGCTGTGGTTTAAGTCTGTCCAGGGTTTCAAGTGTGTGCCCCCCCTCTAAAGCCAGTTGGAAACAGCCTACTTCCTCACAATAAGTTTGCTTTTGGAATTGGAGCAAAATCTTGGGAGATGGTGAATGATGTAATAGGGTGTTGAAGAAAATGACATTGCTTCTTAAATAGCTGGCACGAAAATCGTCTGAAGTGTCGTTCGAATCGGATGTAGCTGTGGTTGCAGTGGGACAGGACACAAACTCTTTGAGCAAAGCAGATCAGAGCCATTCACTGCGAGGTGTACAGCTGTTCTCTGTCTTGCTTCAGGTTAAAGAGTGGCTTGTGTCTCTTGTCCAGCTCTGGAGTCCCTTTCTGGTGGGAACTGGCTGTCAGGTTCTTAGATCAGTCTGTTGGATTCTTGCAGGCTGTGAGCTACTTTGAGGAATCAAATCTTGCAGATGACATCACAGAAATCTGCTTGCTGTTGCTCTTTTAGATCCCTAAAACAGCTGGACAGGGGCACGTGGGAACGCCTTGACAAAGAGGAAGTGCGTTCGTTTCTACACACAGGCAGCAGCAGTTTGAGGATGTATTTTCACCTGAGACTGGCTCATGCTGGCAACATGCTGCCTGTAGTCCAACAGATACCGCGTGGGTAGAAAAAGCCAAAAAGCTTTTGAATGCTTCAGGTATGAAGTTAACATTGTGCCCAAACTCTTCTGCTTGCCATTATGGATTTGGTGGCTGAAAGCAGGACTGTATCCAGCAATGTACATTTTCTGCTATTCCAGTGAACTCTGGTTTTCCTTCTAGGAGCAGAATTCAGGTAAACTGCATGTGTGCTGGCTGGGACTTCTGACAGCACTTGAACAGGAGAGTTGTTGGCAAGATATAATTTCTTGACCCAAGAGGACAGAAAATTAGCTGATGCATCTGTGCTAGTTGCTTGGTTGTTGCATTCACTGGAAATAGCTTGTAACTAGCTGCATGTATTTGAACTTGGTGTGAAATGTTGGTGAGTGGTAGTGTACTATTTGTGCTGATCCAGTGGATCTGTGTATAAAAGTGTATGGAAGAATGAAGCAGGCTGAAGTGAATCACAGAATGGTTTGGGTTGGAAGGGACTTTAAAGGTCATCTGGTTCCGAATCCCACTGCCGTGCACAGGGACACCTCCTACTGGGTCAGCTTGCTCAGTGCCCCACATCTAACCTGTCTTTGAATGCTTCCAGGCTTGGGATCCCTGAAAGACCAGCTCTTGTGTCCAAAAGCATCACTCTTCACTCAGATCTTCTTTTTCAAACAGTGCTGTGATGAATGTCTGGCTCCTGGGAGCCAGCATTTCTCTGTGCTGTGAGTGGGAGCCTTTGCCCTGGGAGCTGGATTGATAACAGAGCTGAGCAGACCTCTTACTGGAGAGCACCAGGTGCTGTGTCAGATGTGTAAATAGCCAAATAAACAGATTTTAGCAGCACCAGTTGTTTATGTGTTAACACAGAATGTTCTCAAAATCAGGCAAGAAGTGAGGTGTGTTACCAGCTTTTATAGCAGAGGAACCGGATAGTCTTGTAACTGCCGTGCAGGGCTGTGGTGGAGGAAGCATGGTTTTGTCCCAGCTTCTACTTCCAGTCCTCCAGGAGCTTGTTTTTCTGTGACTCAGTTTCCCCCAGGAGCATTTTGGAGCTTTATCGTTTCATGTCTCAGTGATGTGTGAAGAGCACTGTGAGGAAGGCTGTGTCCATACTGAAAGAACCCATAAAATACAGCACAGGCTGCTTCAGGAGGGGTTGTTTCAGAAGCCATTGGAGGACTAGTGAAAAAAACATTCGATTGTGCTGCTTGTTAGACCATTTACTTCTAGATACTAAACAGGAAGGTGGTGGAGTCACTGTCCCTAGAGGTGTTCAAGAAACACGTGGACGTGACGCTTTGGGACGCGGTTTGCTTGCCGTGGTGGCGGCAGGTGAAGGTTGGACTCTGTGATCGTAGAGCTGTTTTCCAACCAATTCTATGAAATTGTCATTTCCATCATCTTTTGGGAAGTTGCAGGTGGCCCTAAACCACAACTCCTTCCACTGATTGGCATTTTTTCTCTCTTGAAAAGTGAATTTGCCTTTTCAGCCTAAACGGTGATTTCAGATCAGCATCAGCAACCCTTCTGCACCACATGTGACAGCAGCATCTCCTTGGGAAGGATTTCACCGGCTTCTGACTTTACCTGAAGCCATTAACTGACAAACTGGCAGCTAACTGCTGCTAGAGATTATCATTTAAGGAAAGAAGGTTCCAGGGTAAATAGACTCATTCTTCATGACAAGGAATTTGAATTATGCATCCAGAGCTTTGCTACACATGTCCAGAAATGTGCCATGCAATCATGGAGCTTGGTCCCATCAGCATATTTCTTCCATGTGGGTAAATAAGAAATGACATTTTGTTTAATAGCCTCACAAACAGGAGCTGTGAGGCATGTGTTGGACCATCCACTCATCTATCTATAAAGTGTTAAAACCATCAGTTGTGCCCATGTCAAGTTCTAAGCCTCAGTTTTCCATACTGGAGGCTCAAGGTGTGAGTGGATGAAGACTAAAACCACATGTTTTTGTGGTGGCTGGGCCTCTACCTGGCATCTTAGACACCTCTGCGTCTTGGGCATCTCTGCACCTCGAGTATTTCTGCATCCTGGGTATCTCTACACCCCAGGTGTCTCTGCACCCTGACTATCTCTGCATCCTGGGCATCTCTACACCCCAGGCATCTCTGCACCCCGAGTATCTCTGCATCCTGGGCATCTCTGTACCCCAGGCATTTCGACACCCCAGACATCTCTGCATCCCAGGGACAAGCAGACAGGAAAGCCGAAGTGCATCCCTCTAGCTGATCAGGGATGCCTTGGGGGTGTTCGCCAAGACAGCAGGTCCTCAGCTCCCAGGCGTTGACATTTCTCTGTTAAGGTCTAGCAGTGAATTTCAGTTAGGTGCTGGGATTAGCTGAGTGTTCTCTGAGCAGCAGTACTGCAGCACTATGGCCTCCAGATGCTCTTTATCTTGCACTCGGTGCTGGAGGGAGAAAAGTGGCAAGAACGGGTGAAAAAATCACTGGAGGAGCTGAGCAAAGTTGTCCCAGTACACAACAAATGCTGCCTCCTTGCAGCAGGAGGGGGTGAGAAATAACTGTCCCGAGTAGCTTCTCCCCACGAAGCCACAGAACCCAGCTGAAGTGAACACCACTTCTCTGCAGCAGCATCTCCCACTCCGTGCTGTATGCCCACAGAAGGTGGCAGGGTGTAGGAACTGCAGGGGATTAGTGGCAGCCTGGTTCGTAAAAAGCTCTGCTGCCAGAAGGACGTGGGACCCAGACAGAAGGAAAGAGGGGCTGATTCTCTCTGCAGATGCCCCCAAGTGCTATTTGTCTGAGAGCAGATTTTCCCACAGATCTTTAGCCTTCATATTATTTGAAGAACCCCCTCTGCAGCTGCAATCCTTCCCTCCCCCGAGGGGAAAACAGGGTGGTAACCTTGTGAACTGAATGGTGTGGAGGTTTAGGAGTTCTGCCATGGGAGGGGAAGATTTGGCTCATTAGTGTGGAACATTGTGTTGCCAGGAACAGCGTTTTGGGGCAGAACTAATAATGTGGAAGCATATGCAGTCAGCTTTTATTAAACTGGTTTGTAGAAGCCTTGAAGTAGGCAACAGTTGTATCTGGGGCTTTCCTTGAAAAGACAGAATGGCAGACCCCAGCTAGAGCCTGGTTTAGGTGTTGGCCAGCAAGTATAGAGAAGACAACTCAATCTCTGAACATAAGGGAAAGAATCTCTCAAATGCAAGCAAAAGAAAAAAAAAAATCAAAGCACTTTGTGGCTGTCTTCAGCTCCTCTAATTCTTACAGTCTACACATCTCACTTGGAGCAAGCAGTAGCTGTAGAGTCTTAGCATTTATAGTCTGAAGGACCCAACACTCTGTCACGATGTGTCATCTCCTCTAGCCCAGGGACTCCTGGATTTCACTCAGTTACTCCAGTAGCTGGACATACCATTAACTGCCTGATAGGCAGAGATGGATAAATTAATCTCCAAGCCAAGTTTTGAATCACTTCTCCCTTGAGCCGCCCTTTGTGTAGTGCTAATTAACTCCACGGTGCTTATCTGCATCAAGGATGGTCAGGTGCCATTTCCTGACACATGGCATTCCTTGGGCACCCGTAACGATGGGTTGAACTCTGTAATTGCCTTACCCAAGTACCTGATGGAATGACCACCAGCCAAACACAACTTGCCAGAATTGAGCAAGGCCATTGATATCTCTGAGAAGTCACCACAAAGACAGTCCCCTGCCAGGCACAGCAAAGATTATTGCTGTACATCCTTACAAGGTCCTTCTGGGCCTTCACCAGCTCTATGCAGCCTGGACTAACCATCTGGCTTTTCATGAGGGTGTTGGGAATGATCAGCCTCTGTCAGTGCACACAAGCCTGAAAATCTCTAGAGGTGCATGTTGGATTTTTGGCATCTCCATAGATGTCCATTAGCTGTCACCTCCTTCCACACCAACTCCAGGCACTGTTTCATACAGCTCCGGGCACCATCCAGAAATCCTTTCTCTGCTCTAAGCATCTGAGAGCAGCTTGGCATGTGCACCAGGTCTTCACTGACATGCTCCTCATAGCCTCATCATCCTGGCTGGCTGGAGAAGGCTGAGGAGTCCCATGTGAAGGCTGTACTCCATCCTGCCTTTGTTGTGCAATGCACAACTGCTCAGGCAGTTTCTAAGCTAGAGATTTTCTGGGATCTGTGCATGGCATGAAGGGAAGTCTCCTCATCACCTCGGGTTCTGTCTTTCAGTACCAAGTGTTTAAGACATAATTCTAGGCGTCCAGGGCTTGCTTTCTCTTTGTGTCTCCTTTGCTGGTGCTTTCATTTACTAACATGTTGAACTTCAAAGTCTATTCTTTCTCCTTCCTGATTTTTATGGAAAAAATGGTCTGAACGCCATTTGCATTTCCTCCCTGAGGATATTGGCAATCCTTAATCCTATATATTAAAGAATTTCAGTTTTCCCAGCAGCCTTTTATTCTGGGACAACTCTTCCACTCTGTTTTGTCCTTGAAATTCTCTCCTGTGGTTCAAAATTGCTCTTCATGGTGCCCATGACCACTGTTGCTTTCTGTTATGAGCTATTTGCACGGGTGTTTGATCATTTTTAAGTCCTTTTCCCCTGCCATCCTGTCCTTTGCAGGTAATTTGTAAAGGTTTGGTGCTCGTGGCAGCACACTTGTCCTTGGTGGTTGCAGCTAAGGGACATGTGCTCTGCACCCCACCAATCTCCAGGGGCTCTGTCTGCTGGGAGAATTATTTTTAGAGCCAAGAAGCAGCAGGATGAAAGCAAATAGGATGAATAAGTGGGTGCTAGTTTACTCGGGGTGACTCTCATTTCCCATGGATGGGTCCATATTCCAGCTGAGGCTGTGGCTCCCAGTAACCACTGGTGTTGACCTGCTGGAGGACTGTCCTGCCCTAAATGCAACAGGGGATGGTACTGGGGGGAGTCAGGCTGCTTGTCCCTTGTCTCTCTCCCTGCTTCCACACAGGGGCCACTACTGTTCCCACTGTGGGAAGTGGGTAGGTGGGATGCTGGCTGAGCTGGCCATTGGGATCCAGGGATTTAGCTCACACCAAGGCAATGTTCTCTCCTGCGAGTCATTCTCAGCGATGTGCTGGGGTAATTAGCATGTGCATAAACACTTTGTAATCTTGTGATCATGGCTTGCAGATTAGCTCTTTTGCCAGCTTTGCGATTTCTTTGCCAGTTTTAGTTTTAATTGCAAATCCATTACTGCCAGCTCCCTTGCATATTGTAGCAATAGGCAAATTAAAACACTTGGACACAGTTGGGCGGGTTTCAGTTAAGAAATTAATTGTTGCTGCCAACCAGTGCTTTTTAATGTGAGGGTGGCATTTGAGCTTGTTTTGGAGGGCATAATCTTCGAGGCTTTCTTTTTTCCCTTCTCCTCCCCCCTCCCCCTCTGTTTTGCCCTGTTGAGCAGCTGCAGAGATGGCATGAAGCAAATGCTTGCCCCTTTGATCTCCTAGTCAAGAAATTTGGAAGTCGTTCTGAATTTATTGAAAATCCTGTCTGAAATAAATCTGTCTGTGTGCAGGGCCACACTAAGGCAGCCCAGAGCTGCAGGCACAGCTCACCTGAACCTCCCAGGGAAGGGCAGGATTAGATCCCACAAGAGCATCGTGTGATGCTGCAGCGATAAAGAGAAACTTCATGCATCTTGTTGAACATGAAGAAGTCTAGACAATCTACAATTTACCAGTCGGGGTAATTGGCTAAAGGCTTAATCCACCCTGATAATCCAGTAATGGTAGTGCTGGCAGGACAGCGATGTAAATATCACTCAGAGGCGCTGGCAGCTGCTGTCTCCTGTGATTGCTGCCATTCCCAATTCCCTTTCTGCAGTCAGTAGGGCAGATGGGGAATTGCCAGAGTTCTGCAAAATTCTCCTCTCTGGCATTTTTCAAAGACTGCCCACGCTCTGTTGATGTTGTTTTTCACCACTGTGAAGAGGTAATGTTTTTCACCAGGCCAGAATCATCCATCCAACATTTGGCTTTTAACCCCACTGTGCTTTTTTACCCCGATGTATGTTTCATACAGCTCTCCAGCCTCCCAGTGCTCCTGTCGCGCAGCCTCCCATCACCCTCCTGCACACACAGCATCTGGTCTCGCAGTGGACCTGTGCCATCGCTGTAACCCACCTGCCTCCTTGTGTCTCACCTCCAAACCTGGGGGCATTCCCTGAGACTTCCATGGTGACAAAAGAGGGGGAAGCTCCCCTGTTGGAGCAGGGCCAGAGGACATCACAGCAATGATGGGAGGTCTGGAAGCTCTGCAGTGAGGCCAGGCTGAGAGGGCTGGGAGCGTTCAGCCTGGAGAAGACTCCAGGGAGAGCTGGTGGCCTTTCAATGCTTAAAGGGGCTGATCAGAAAGCTGGGGACAGACTTTTGAGCAGGGCCTTTTGTGACAAGACAAAGGGTGATGGTTTGAACTACAAGAGGGAAATTTAGACTTTATATAAGTAAGAATTTTTTTTCCAGTGAGGTTTGTAAGACCCTGGCCCAGGTTGCCCAGAGAGGTAGAAGAAGCCCCATCCCTGCAACCATTCCAGGTGAGGTTGTTTGGGGCTCTGAGCAACCTGCTCTAGTTACAGCTGACCCTGCTGACTGCAGGGGTTTGGATTAGATGAAAGGTCAGAGTCTCTTCGACCCAAACTATTCCATGATTCTGTGGTTCTGTGAGCTGATGTACACAAGCTCTGGCAGCAGCAGATACATGGAGAGGCAAGTCTCCCCTCCAGATGGGAGTCTCCCGCCACTGCAGTGTTTCCTCCCTCCTTTTGCTGGCCTGCTGATGTGTTAGAGCATGGCTGGGACATCTAGAATTGTTGTGCATGAAGCCAGCTGGTAGAATCACCTCTCCCATTATTGTTAGCTTATTCCCTTTGACTGATTCCCTCCACATACCTTGGTAAAAGGGATTGTTCTCAGCTGGCTTTGCAGTTGAAGGGCCGTGCAGCACCAAGCACAAATGAACCCTACCAGGTCTCCCCACCTGGAGACCTGCAGTCTCCAGGACTTAACTCATAATCAAGTCCTGTTTGCTCACTGAAAAGCCTCTTGCTTGTTTCTAGTCAGTAGCTTCAGACATTCAGTCCAGGGACGAAGAGCCAAGAGAGCTTTTTCTTTCTGTGCATCACCAGTAAGTCATGTCCTGGGTATGGCCTGTACAACTCCCCTGCCTTCAGTTCTGGATCTGTGACTGATTTCAGCTCAGCAAACCATTCCCCTGATGACTAAAGAAGAAACACCCTGGGAATTACTCTTCTACATCAGGATTGACTGTGCTGCCAGTATAAGCACTAATGCCCCCCCTGTATATAATAATATATATATATCATACATACTTGACAGTGGGGGTGGGGAGACACTGGAACAGGTTGCCCAGGGAGGTTGTGGATGCCCCCTCCCTGGAGGTGTTCAGGGCCAGATTGGGTGAGGCCTTGAGCAGCCTGATCTGGTGGGAAGTGTCCCTGCACATGGCAGGGGAGTTGGAACTGAATGATCTTTAATGTCCCTTCCAACCCAAACAGTTCTATGAATGTATGAATATATATGAACTTATTTTGGCTGCTGAAACCAGCTGAGATGGCTGTGAAGCCTTCACACCATTTTTAAGGCAGATTGCAATGGCTTTTTTTAGAATAGAATCAACCAGGTTGGAAGAGACCTCCAAGCTCATCCAGTCCAACCTAGCACCCAGCCCTAGCCAGTCAACCAGACCATGGCACTAAGTGCCTCATCCAGGCTTTTCCCAAACACCCCCAGGGACAGCGACTCCACCACCTCCCTGGGCAGCCCATTCCAATGCCAATCACTCTCTCTGACAACAACTCCCTCCTAACATTCAGCCTAGACCTGCCCTGGCACAGCTTGAGACTGTGCCCCCTTGTTCTGTTGCTGGTTGCCTGGGAGAAGAGACCAACCCCCACCTGGCTACAGCCTTCCTTCAGGTAGTTGCAGACAGCAATGAGCTCTGCCCTGAGCCTCCTCTTCTGCAGGCTGCACAACCCCAGCTCACTCAGCCTCTCCTCACAGGGCTGTGCTCCAGGCCCCTCCCCAGCCTTGCTGCCCTTCTCTGAACACCTTCCAGCACCTCAACATCTCTCTTGAATTGAGGAGCCCAGAACTGGACACAGTACTCAAGGTGTGGCCTGACCAGTGTTGAGTACAGGGGCAGAAGAACCTCCCTCCTCCTACTGGCCACACTGCTCCTGATACAGGCCAGGATGCCATTGGCCCTCTTGGCCACCTGGGCACACTGCTGGCTCATCTTCAGCCTACTATCCACCAGTACCCCCAGGTCCCTTTCCTCCTGGCTGCTCTCCAGCCACTCTGTCCCCAGCCTGTAGCGCTGCTTGGGGTTGTTGTGGCCAAAGTGCAGAACCCTGCACTTGGCCTTGTTAAATCTCATCCCATTGGCCTCTGCCCACCCATCCAGCCTGTCCAGGTCCCTCTGCAGGGCTCTCCTACCTTCCAACAGATCCACACCTGCTCCTAGCTTGGTGTCATCTGCAAACTTACTGATGCTGGACTCAATCCCCTCATCCAGATCATCAATAAAGATATTGAACAGGACTGGGCCCAGCACTGATCCCTGGGGAACACCACTAGTGCCAGCTGCCAACTGGATGTGGCACCATTCACCACCACTCTCTGGGCTCGGCCTTCCAGCCAGTTCCTGACCCAGCACAGAGTGAATCTGTCCAAGCCACGAGCTGCCAGTTTAGCCAGGAGCTTGTTGTGGCAGACAGTGTCAAAGGCTTTGCTGCAGTCCAGGTAGACTCCATCCACAGCCTTCCCCACATTCATCTGGCAGGTAACCTGATCATAAAAGGAGATCAGGTTGGTCAGGCAGGACCTGCCCTTCCTAAACCCATGCTAGCTGGGCCTGATCCCTTGGCCATCCTGTAGGTGCTGTGTGATGTCACTCTAGGTGACCTGTTCCACGACCTTGCCTGGCACTGAGGTCAGGCTGACAGGGCTGTAGTTTTCTGGCTCCTCCTTTCAACCCTTCTTGTGGATGGGCATCACATTGGCAGCTTCCAGTCTTTGGGGACCTCTCCAGTGAGCCAGGACTGTTGATCAATGATGCAGAGTGGCTTTGCCAGCTCAGCTGCCAGCTCTCTCAGAACCCTAGGATGGATCCCATCTGGCCCCATGGACTTGTGAGGATCCAAGTGGCTCAGCAGTTAAGTTGGTTTGTTTTTTTTCTGCTCAGAAAAGAATGGAAGAGGCATAGTTGTGCTGCAAACAAAAGCCGACCATGCTCTAGCTTACATGTGACATATCAAAGAGCTCTGGTTCTGTGCACATCGCCACCCTTCCGCTCTGCAGCAGACACCTCAGCTAGCACGGAGACTTTGGGAGAACTGCTATGTAGAGTGTATGCAGCTGAGTGTCACCTTTGCCATTATCCTGTAGCTCTGGCTTCCTGATGTTGGGGCTAGCAAAGCCAACTTTTAATTGTTGGTGATGACAGTCGGAGCAGACATCAGGTTTGAATTCAGATACTAGGGAGTCAGGAGGAATAAACACAAAGCTGCAGTGAGATCAAAGCAGCCCAGAGGTGCGCATGTGCTAATAATAATAGGTTATGAAAGCTCATATTTTCCTTCAACAACATCCTGTTGTTTGTGTGTTAGCTTTAAAAAGAGGAGGGGGAAGGGAAAAAAAATTCAGTGCAATTTACTTCAGGAAAAAAAAACGAGATAAAGCAGATACTTGATAGCAGCAGCTCAAGTGTGGTTTACTGCAAGGATGGCAGATGCAGCGCATCCTCCAGTGCATGTGTGAGTGGAGTATGCAGCAGCTGAGCTGGCTGGGAGTGCAGGACCATCCTTATCTGATGCTGTGTACAGTCTGTGACAGTCTGATGCAGAGAGGAGGATGAGGGAAGCAGTTGCAGAGCCGCTAACCGCATCCACACCTGGGGCACCTCAAGATGTCTGTAAACAGTTCGTAGAGAGGGAGGTTACCGGGAGGCCGAGGCTGTCTAACGGCTCCTGGGGACCTGGGCAAGTGTGGGGAGAGAAACACAGGGTTTGAGGATCGTGGTTTTTGTCAGCGTGGAATGACCCTGGGAATTTACATTGGGAATTCATCCCTGCTGTGGTTGTACCCTTACAGGTGTACCCCATGAGCCAGGAATGTGCCCTTGTGGCCAAGAAGGCAAACAGTATCCTGGAGTTCTTTCAGAAGAGTGTGACCAGCAGGTTGAGGGAGGTTCTTCTCCCCCTCTACCCACATCTGGAGAGTTGTGTCCTGTTTTGGGCCCCCCAGGTCAAGAGAGACAGGGAACTGCTGGAGAAAGTCCAGTGGAGGCTACAAAGCTGCTGAGGGGGCTGGAGTATCTCTGTGAGAAGCAAAGGCTGAGAGCCCTGAGGGCTGTTGAGCCTGGAGAAGAGCAGCCCCAGAGGGGATCTGATCAGTGCTCAGCAAGAGCTAAAGGTCCTTTTTAGTCTGGAGAAGAGAAGACTGAGAGGGGATTTAATCAATGTCTATAAATCTCTGAGGGCTGGGGGTCAGGAGGAGGGGGACAGGCTCTGCTCACTGCTCCCTGGCATAGGACAAGGAGCAATGGAAGGAAGCTGCAGCACAGGAGGTTCCAGCTGAACACAAGGGGGAACTTCTTTATTATAACGGTCCCAGAGCCCTGGCACAGGCTCCCAGAGAGGTTATGGAGTCTCCTTCTCTGGAGCCTTTCAGGGCCTGTCTGGATGTGTTCCTGTGTGACCTGAGATAGATTGGATGGTCCTGCCCTGGCAGGGGGGTTGGATGTGATGATCTCTTTGTATCTGTTCCAACTCCTCACATCTGTGTTCCTGTGATCCTGTGGGGGGCAGGAGTATGGGGCTCTTGTCAGTGGTGCCCAGTGACAGGACAAGGGGCAATGGGCACAAACAAACACAGGAAGTTCCAGTTGATTGGGAAGAGAAACTTCTTTGCTATGAGGGTGCAGGAGCCCTGGAGCAGGCTGCCCAGAGAGGTGGTGGAATCTGCTTCTCTGGAGAGCTTCCAAACCCCCCTGGCCATTGTGCTCCTGGGCAAGCCTCTGTGGGTGCCCTGCTTTAGCAGGGGGTTGCATAGCCACAGAGGTCCCTTCCAACCCCACCATGCTGGGATTCTGGGATAAAAGCAGTCCCTTGCTGTACATTTGGTATTCTGAGATTCTGCGGCTTTCACGGAATCATAGAACCACTCAGGCTGGAGAAGACCTTTAAGATCATTGAGCCTAACCATGCAGTGTGTGGGACTAGCAGGGCACGGTCAGAGTGACCTTCCCCAAGGAGGCACTTTTTGGAGAGCTCAGCGACAGCAGGTCAGACAACAGTGAGTTCCCCTCCATGTGGTGTAACCTACTTAGGGATCAGCAGTCAGCCCTCGAAACTGGGCACAGCACTGACCATTTCCTCTGTCTTCTGGCTTCTGATTTTCACTATCAGCTTGTTAATCTGGTGCAGTGGCTTAAACCTCCAGTGGGGTTTTGCTCTGCTAGGTGAGCTGCGAGGGTTCAGGACACAAGAAGCCACAGGAGAGCCACAACAGGTGATGCTGGCTGCTGGGAAGGAGGCAGTGTGTCTTCTGAACGCGCCTTTGACCTTGCACACTGTGGTGGTCGACACTGGGTTGTGCCTGTAGTTTCCTCTGCAAGTCGGAGAGGGTTTAGGGTTCTGGGAGGGGAGCAAGACTGACAACAGAAGGTGACAAGGTGAGTCACTAAGTACCAGAGATGGGCTGGCTGAGGGAAGAGAAAGAAAACCAAAGGGAAGAAGAGAAGCAGAAGGTATGGGCACCATCACAGACTTTCTGCTGGGTCTGCACAGGCACTGTGTCTTTGGGCTAGCTCCCGGACAAGGTGTGGCTATGGCCATGGGGCGCTAATGACAGCCAGCAGTTGCCATGCTGGGAATGTCTTCCTCAGACTTGTGAGGCTGAAGCTAGAGTCTATCCAAATTCTGCAGCAAACAGGCGGGCGTTAAGAAAGTGGAGCAAGTAATAATGCTCCATCTGTGCAGTGCAGCAGAAAGGCACACTTCAAAGGTAGGGTTCTCCTGGAAAAGGCCAAGCATGCAGGGGAGCAGCCCTGAGCACAGCTCCCAGGACTTGATGGCAGTGCCGTAAGTAGGTCAGCAAACGGTGATATTTAAATTAACTCCTCTTTCTGGCACCTCGATGGGAATGTAGGCCTGAAAATGGGTAGATGCAGATTCTCTTCCCAGCTCTGCCACTCTGACAAGTCACTTCATCTCCTCATGCCTGAGGGAAGAATACACCTTTGGGCTCTGCCCAGTAATCATCAGCCAAATGTTTCCCCACCTATCTAAAGGGTTTTAGAATATGTGATTGAAAAGTGCAAAGTGTTATTAACATTGAATTAATGTCTGCCATTACAATATGTAATGGAGTATTGCTGCACACACCCCATTTCCTCCTGCTCAAATGTTTTGTCAGACAAGTCCAAGTGTTTACCAGCTTTATAGCTGGCCTAAAAAGAGCCATCCAGCTGGAGCTGCTGGTTGCTAGTGGAGCATTTCGTGCACAGGGGCTGGAGGCAGAGCAGAGCTGCTGGTGTGCAGCCGTGGCCCCACCTTTTGGCAGCAGGCTTCAAGTGTCCCCATCACCAGCAACCGTGGAGCTGCCAGTACACAGATGTGTCCTCAGTTTTGGAAGCAGGGCTGGCATTCCCCCGTCCCCTGCCACCCCAGAGCTGCCGGGCACATCTTGTGTGAAGCCTGCATGCCCGTGGCACGGTACCGGAAGGCAAGATGCCTTGGCCACGGTGTGCACGGTGTGGTGCAGATGTGCCACGCTTGCTGCTGGGGGTGGAGAGCGCCAAGCAGAGGGGAATGCGCTGTAAGAGCACCTCGTGTCACCTTTTTTCTGGGAGCTGAGAGTCTTATCCCTCCCCACACCGTCATCATCAACTGACAGCAGCACCTAGAGGTACCCGGGCCGCGCAGGCGCACCCTGCACAAATCACTTGCATCTCTGCCTCCTCTAAATGCATCGATTTCCTCTGTGCAAATAACAGCTGCATGCTTGTCGACCCGCAGCTGTATTTAAGGATCTAAACCCAGATTTTTCAAGGTACTGGTTGTTGTGGTTGGACTTGATCTTAAGGTCTTTTCAACCAGGCAGTTCTGTAACATTGCTCTTTTTCAGTCATCTGCTCACCCATCAGACAGAAATTCCCTGCCTGCCTGCCTGTCGCTCTCACCCATCATCACTGGATTCACACACAAGCCCTCAGCAGCCCTTCCTGGCTCACTGGCATCTCATTATCACACCCTGCACAGGCATTTCACTTCTTCTCTAAAGCCTCTCAGTACCTGGGGTGGGTTACTGTCTAGACAGCATCGCTTCAGCCAAATGCATTTGCTAATATAATGCATTATTAGGGCTCACGAAAAGTAACAAACGAAGTACATTTCTTTATTCACTCCTTAATTGTTTCTTCATTAGCTTGCTTGCTGACTCACAGAATTCGAAGCCCTCCAATGGGGTATCCAGGCACTGGTGCAAGTGAGCTAGTTTCTAACATACATAAATAAATTATAAGCCTGCCTGAGCAGTCTGCCTGTAGTACAAGCGCCGTGCTGTATCTCACCGGGAAAGAATGGGATCTGCTGCCTTCTGCACAAAATGACAAAGGCAGATCTGGGAGTGAGGGATCCCAGATCTTGCAAAACATGTCCATGATCTCTGCTTATGGGGAATCTGTTCCTTTTAGCTCCAAAGGTGGAATATGGCATCCTGTATACATATATAGGATGTGGATTGACATGAATGTGATCTGAGTACTTGGTAGGAGTTGGGAAAGCTCTGAAGCTTTCATATAATCATTCTAAATTCACCACATTCATTTTTTGGCACTCCAGTCGTGGGGCTCTATAAATGTGGGGGGTTAGGAACTTCCCCCACATGCCCCCCCCCGCAGGAAATGATGTCTTGTCAAAACCAGCCTAGCAGTTTGTGCAGCAAAGTATTTGTGTGTGTTTGTGTTTGCACGTCTTGTGTTTACACAGGCAAGTTCAAGGGCTTGGCATGTGAATCTTTCTGGTTTGATCCATAAGAGCTTTGCTCTTGGCATCAGGGGTCTCTGCTGCCTAAGTCCTGGTGCATTTCAGCAGCAGCCACTGCTTTGCTCTGAGCAGCACCGGGGTGCTCATAACATCTTAATGTTCAGGATAAACCGATGGATATTCAGCAGGATGCAGCAGTTCAAGTGATGTATTTAGAGCAGTCTAGATCACAAGAATGTATATTTTTGGCAGAATGAAGTGTACCTTTTTCTTCTCAGCGTCTTTCAATGCTATTGGTTCAACAGAGATTAGAGTGATGAAGTGTTCATGTCTTTGGTTATCTTACCTCAGTGCTACACAACTGCATTAACTGACTTCAAAGTCATCAAACTTCTTTTCTTTGCTAAATTAGCTCATGACCTCTCCAGATGCCCAACACCTCCATCTCTGTCAGATGTGGAAAAAGACCTGGCCCATGTGCCATCATAGTTTTTTTTATCCCACACATTCCCAGGTGATGTCCCTGGTGAACCTCAGCATTGCAGCAGGTCACTGCTCCTCCAGATCTTGCAAACTGGCACTTGTAGACTTCAACTACAGACAACGAAAGCTAAATCCCAGTCCTGAAGACATTTTAGGCCCTCCGTGGTATCACAAGAGATCATCTTTCTTGCATGTTTTGAATTTGAAAATCCCAAGCATGACTGATGTGGTCTAGGAGCTGGCAGGAGCTAGGCTGCATTCTCCAGATTCACCAGCAGCCTGCGACCTGCTGTGCTCTGAGTGCAGGGTAATGAGATCATCAAATTGAGTCAAACCTTGCTTGAGAAAGTTTGAGGGTACCTTGGCTCCCCAGCTGGCCTCTGTCCACATTTCAAGTGGAATTTTTCTTGCTTGATCCATCATGGGTTTCTGTCACCTCTGTCAGTACTGTGCTTCAACAATAAAAGAGGATTAGTTCTGGTTAAGTAACGCACAAATCTAGAATCTCCAGTGTATGAAGGAAAAGTACAGGAAGAAAGCCAAACATCCACCACCTGGTGTCCTGCTGTTGGAGCCGACCAGCCCATGGTGCAGCAAAGGGCAGCAGAGCCACTCCAGACAGCATCATTCAGAAGTTCCCTTTCGCCTTCATCTCCTTCTGCTTGAATTTCTTCATGTAATTGTTCAAACCCTGGGCTGTGCTTGGCTTCTTACATTTTTGGTTTGCCGTATGGGTAATGCTATCCAGGGCTCACTGCTGATGACCAGATGAGGTGAAAGAGAACAAATTATGCTTATTTCTGTGCTTTAGGTGTGTTTTTTTTCATGTGTACTGCCTTATGCAAAGCAAGGAATATAATTCTTTAATGTTTTCTTTAGATCCTAACTCTAATCCAGTCTCCCCAGCTCCACCTGAGTTACATGTGAACAGAATTTTCTTCACTCTACAAGTTTCCTACCTAGCTGAAGGCAAAGGTTCTTGCCATCACTATTTTTTCTGTCTGTGTTTACTTCCTTTTGGTTCCAGCAGTAATTGCGGTGCTGAGGTTTTATGCTGGGTGAGTTTTTGTGACCCTCAGAAATGGCTTTCGAAGGCCACCACACAGCTCCTTGGCAAAGACAACTTTGATTCTCTTCTTGTCCTGTCTCGATTCAGGACAACAACTCTAAGGCAAAATTTTTTAACTGCAGACACCAAGAGTTCTAAAGTCCTCAAGCAAGCCTGCATTTAAAAGGAAGAGTTGCTAAATTCAACATCCATAATTGATGCATAATTTGAAATAATAGCTTTACAGGAGCATCTGCGCAGAATCTGACCTGTGCGTGCCTTAGAAATGGTGACCATGTGGAGGAAGGAGAGGGCTTCGCCCAGCTTGACATTCAGACTCCAGAGGAAGATTGCATGACTAACAGTTTAAAACCCAGCCATTTAATTTCAGCCTTGGCATTGCATTATGAAATGCAGACTGACAGCCATGGAACCCAACATGGGCATCCAGCGGAGCTTAAAAAGAGTTAACTTTTCTTTTGGAGGGTAGCTATAAATATGTATCTCCTTCTACCCACTTCATTTTGTGAAGGGCACCTCTTCTGCTGCTGAAGAGGTACCTTTGGCTCTGACTATTGCCAGGTGGTGGTGATCCTGCCTTTTCACAATACCTCCACATCAATTTATCTCAATCCCACAAACCACTCCGTATTATTGCGTTGATTGCATTTCCACTTGGTGGAGAGGCCTCTAAGGTTTTAGAGAGTGAAATGGAGGCAAGTGCCTTTTATGTCATCCAGCCTTCCCAGAAAAATCTAGTGATGATGTGGGATTTCCCCAATCCTCAGAGGAGTTTGCCTGCTGAGGGCAGATGCAGGTGAGGGTGGAAGTGGGGTATTTTACTGGGGCAAAGGACTGTCTGCGGCTCATCCTCCAGCTGAGTCTCACTCCCTGGCTGCATCACCAGACCACTCTGTCCTCTCCATTTGCCCACTTCTTGCATGGTGACAGCAGGTGGATCACACGTGAAGGGAGGAGGAGCAGCAGCTTGGTGGTGCTTATGAAACAGGGAATTCAGCGACAGCCATGTCCCAGGTACCAGAGAAGCCCATGGGGTTGTACATTCCTGAGGACAGCAGCATCCTCAGGTACCACGCTGGGGTTCTGCTCTTGCCTTGCCTTGTAGTGTAGCCTGTTTTGTTTATCAGCTGTTTCAATCTCTGTGTCTCATGCATATGGCATGTCCTGCCTTCCACAGGCAGCAGGAACGGCTGTCAGGTTCATCCCTTGGGTCACAGGACACGGTGTGCTAGGTGGGGTGATTCAGCAGGTTGCATCGCGCTGCCTGTTGGTGCCTTTGGTTAAGACTTGACATGTTCTGTGAGCATTGGATCAAGAGAGAGCAGACAAGGAGCAAAATGCTGCTACTCTGGTGTATTTTTTAACCCCCTGCTTCTTAAGTGACAAGCAGAGCAGTCTGTGAACTGCTGTGTCTTGGTCTCTGCTGTCCTGCTTCCTTAAACAACAGCTTCACAGAGAGGTCGATTTTCTCTTCAGAGGATCGGTGAAATCGAGGCAAGGGGGGAGAGTCAGCTCTGCTGAGCACGAATGATGAGTTTTCCTCAAGTTCTGGGGCCACCACCAGCTGTGGAGATCCAGGCTACTGCTGGGTCACCCCAAAACACACCTGAAGAGAGGCAGAGAAGCTCGAGCTGCTGTAATCACAGGTGGGAGTAGAAATGCATGGAAACAATCCATCAGTGAGCAGTGGAACGCTCCTTGGACACAGCAGGGAGAACTGTGCTCTCCTGGCAAATGCATGGCCTTGCACAGGACTTTCGTTTTCAGTCCAGCTCATGGCCTCAGCAACACGTTTGGATAGGTCCTTATATAAAAATCTCTTCATGTATTTCATTTCCAAGCCAGCATGCGAGGATTTACTCATGAGTAATATGGGTGAGCTGGCAGGGTATGATGCTCATTACTCACAGGGAGGTACTTGGAGCTGTGGCAAAGGCCGGCTGTATTCCAAATCCATCCTGTCCCTGGATGCTGGGCATTGCTGCCTGGAGCTGATGATGCAGGAGCTGGGATTGGGAATTCAGCCTCTTTATCATCATTTCTTAGTACACTTCTGTTGAGGTAAACTAAACCCTCAGCCGTGCCATAGACCGCAAGCCAACAATAAAAGTCTCATTTCTGCATCTTCTGCCTCCCGCTGCTGTTTGTGGGAGGGAGGTAACAAGTGATGTTGGACAGCCACAAACTCCCTTTTAAATGAGGATTACCTTACCTGCAAAGAATGCAGGCCAGCCAGATGCAGTGGTGCAACTTTCCGAAGAAAAGACTCAGCAGTGCTGAGGAGAGTACCTGGTTGTTCACCAAGGGATTAATCTTCCTTTCCTTCGTTTGCCTCTTTCTGCTTAAAGCATCTGCTAAAAAAGGGAGTGATATAATGTACTCTCTGCGTGGTAAACAGGGCATTTAGAGCCCTGATTTTGCTTCCCATTCTTCAGCCAACGCATAGAGTGCAGAAAAGCCTCCCATAGCATGGGAAGGCAGGACCAGACATGGGGAATTAGGATCTTAGGCCCTAGAACCTGAAATACCTAGCCTGCAAAATCTCATGCTGTGAGCTGGGTGGAAAACAAGAGTGATAACTGAAGTCCAGCATCAGTAAGTGTGCAGATGACACCAAGCTAGGAGCAGCTGTGGAGCTGTTAGAAGGTAGGAGAGCCCTGCAGAGGGACCTGGCCAGGCTGGATGTGTGGGCAGAGGCCAATGGGATGAAATTTAACAAGGCCAAATGCAGGGTTCTGTACTTTGGCCACAACAACCCCAAGCAGCACTACAGGCTGGGGACAGAGTGGCTGAGAGCAGCCAGACAGAGAGGAGCCTAGGGGTGCTGGTAGAGAGTAGGCTGAAGATGAGCCAGCAGTGTGCCCAGGTGACCAAGAGAGCCAATGGCATCCTGGCCTGTATTGGGAACAGTGTGGCCAGTAGGACAAGGATGAAAGAGGTTCTTCTGCCCCTGTGCTCAGCACTGGTCGGGCCACACCTTGGCCGCTGTGTCCAGTTCTGGGCTCCTCAACTCAAGATAGATGTTGAGGTGCTGGAAGGTGTTCAGAGAAGGGCAACAAAGCTGGTGAGGGGCCTGGAACACAAACCCTGTGTGGAGAGGCTGAGGGAGCTGGGGTTGTTTAGCCTGCAGAAGAGGAGGCTCAGGGCAGACCTCATTGCTGTCTACAACTACCTGAAGGGAGGCTGTAGCCAGGTGGGGTTGGGCTCTTCTGCCAGGCAACCAGCAACAGAACAAGGGGACACAGCCTCAAGTTGTGCCAGGGGAGGTCTAGGCTGGATGTTAGGAGGAAGTTGTTGGCAGAGAGAGTGATTGGCATTGGAATGGGCTGCCCAGGGAGGTGGTGGAGTCACCGTCCCTGGAGGTGTTCAAGCAAAGCCTGGATGAGGCACTTAGTGCCATGGTCTGGTTGACTGGACAGGGCTGGGTGCTAGGTTGGACTGGATGAGCTTGGAGGTCTCTTCCAACCTGGTTGATTCTATGATTCTAAGCAGAGACTGAATTCTGGAGTAGAGCAGAACAAATTAACATGTAGTTCTGCAAGGTGAGCATTCCTGCTCTTGTTGCTGAGAATGTCTGGGCTCATCCCATATCGCAGAGAGGTGCAGGGGCGGGGAGGTGCAGGATTAACTTCTTCTGTTCAGAATACAGTCTAGACCAAGCCCAGCCAGACCAGAACGACAGCATGGCATGGAAATCAAAACACAGGCTCCTGTTTCGCTAATGGTGCGCAGGATGCAGTGGGGCCAGTGTGAGGTTTCTTGCGGTCGAGAATTTGAACTTTCTTCTTTCTGCACACACTCTAACGTTAGGCAGGCGTGGGGCAGGGTGGGGGAAGGTTTCAAAGGAAGCAGGACTCTGTGAATGCAGAAGATGCTTGTTTGCAAATACAGTGCTGTGAATTCAAACCCTTTGTGGTTTACCATGGAAAATACAGTGTTTTTCACCTGAACTTTGCTAGATGCAGGGGGCAGGCAGAGGACCCCACGCACAGCTCAGGCGGTGAAGAATTTCGGATGTGAGGCTAAAATTAGCTTCCTTCGTGTGTGAGTGTGGAGGCCAGCGCAGATAAACACACACACACGCTGCTGCAGGGTGATTTCCTCCTACTGGTTTTGTTTGCAGAGCAGTTGGGTGGGGAGTAAGCAGCAGCCCCTGGAGCACTGGGTGAATAGAGCTCCAACCCCTCCAGGCATGGTTGGAAGGTTCTGCAGGGCAGGAGCTCACTAGGGTGCTGAAAGAGGGTCAGCATTCCTGAAGATCATAGAATCACTGAATGCACTGAGTTGGAAGGAGCTTGTAAAGCTCATCTAGTCCAACTCCCAGATGACTTTAGTCACATTTTGTACGAACCTAAACAAACATCCTGTTTAAAACTTTGTAGGCAAGTTCAAGTCTTTGTAAGGGTCTTTAATTTATAAGTGCTTTCCTAGAAATGAGGCATGAAAATCTTCCTCGCTTTGGCTAAGTCCAAGGCCTACACACTTCAATCATCCCACAGGGATGACAGTATCTTCTCAGTTTGGTAGTGACAGAGAAAGGATAGGGAATGGCCGTTCTGCAGGAGCTAGATGAGCTGGGCAGAGTTACTTGTGCTCGGGACTCACCTGGGCTGGCTCTGCTCTGCTTTCAAACATGGTGAGGACCAAGATCCAGGGAGTAACGCCCAAAAGTGCAAGGAGATTGTGAGTCCTTCGTGTCTTGTTCTCTTAGCAGCATAGTTAGAGGTGTTGCTTGTTTTCCAGTCACTTAAGCCTGTGAAAGAAAGGACAGGATGCTGGTCTCAGTGCCAATACTGTTCGTTAGTCAGAAGTCCAAGATGAAGGTATGACTGAAAAAGTCTTCAGTGCATCATCTGAAATGGGGAGTTTCCACCTTGGGACTGGGAAAAAAAGAGAAGTCTCCTTCTATAGACTCCATGCAAAGGACACTTGGATGTATTTATCATTATGCACTGATGGGTGGGTGAGAGAATTTTCTTCCACATTCATGACTGCTTTCACTTTCGATTCCTCCCGCAGTGGTGAAGGTTTACAGTCTGTAACTCAACCTATGTGGATTTCACAGCTCAGTCCACCTGCCCTGGAGGAAACAGGTTACTTGTGTAGTTTCTTATTCTCATTTACTCCTTGTGCCCTTCATTGGTGCAAAGACCCACAACAAGCTGAACTTAGAACATCAGCTGGCATTGGGAGGACCAAGACTTCATCTTTTCTCACAGAGCAACAACTTGGTGAGGATTTGGCTTGAATGTACAATTTAGGGGAAAAAAGAAATAAACCTGGGTTTGGGTTAGGATAAGGCATGTGTTAGGTTGAGGGTTTGGTGCTGGTAGAGACCTGTGAGCCTGGGGACCAGGGCAGCGTGCTAGCATTAGGGTTGCTAGAAGACAATGGATAGGAAAGTATAATTATAGGATCAAGATTTGGCTGAGAAAAGCCATGGGCTGCTCCTGCTCCCATGATTCGTTATCTAGTTGGTGCTCTACCTCAGAGCTTTACCTGCTCCTTCATCCTTGGCCATTATTGCCTTGCTGGCCATGGCTGGAAGTGTGGCCCAGGGACACTCTGCGTCTCTCAGATTGCTTTAGTGCTCTCCTCTGTGGTGTGCTCTCAGTGGTTTCCCCTGGGTCAAGCCCTAATCCTCTATTCAGTACCAGCCCAGGCCTAGAGACATGTCCCAGTTACCAAACTAAATATGATGGCTCCAGATGTGGCAGCATATTCAGAGTCCACCATATCATCTACTGAACTCACCTCTAGACCTGACCTTAACCTCAGCCCTTTCACTGCTCTGATTACTCCAGGTGAGCCCAGATTTCAAAGGAATCACACATTGAGGCTAGATCTAGATTAGATATAAGGAAGACATTTTTTTCCACAGAGGGTGGTGAGACACTGGCCCAGGTTGCCCAGAGAGGTGGTAGATGCCCCATTCCTGGCACCATTGCAGATCAGGTGGTTTGGGGCTCTGAGCAACCTGCTATAGTTGCAGCTGTCCCTGCTGACTGTGGGAGGGTTGGACTATCTGACCTTTACAGGTCATTTCCAACCCAAAGCTGTCTGTGATTCTGCAATTCACTCAGCATAAGTTTCCGGTCGTGGAGCTGCCCACCTGAATCCGTCGTTATCCTGGCCCATCAGCTGCTTATGATAAATCCGTAATTCTGGACCCAGCCTCATGCAGCCATCACCAATCCCAAAAGAAAATGGTCTCAAAGCTCTCTGTGTACTCTGCTCAAATGTTGCTCCTCAGGGCTCCACTGAAACTTTTCATGACCTGCCTGCGTCCTGGCCTGGATGGCCAGCACCTAATCCCAGCACCTACTCCAGCCTCGACACCGTTGGCTTCCCCCTGTCAAATGCTAACTCTAACCAAAACTCACCTCAACCAGAAAGATGCAAGCTATGGTCAACCTGCCTTAAAGCAGGAGTCAGATGGAGCTGCTGGAATGATTTAGGTTTTGGTAGAAACTACACTAAAATCAAGAATCTCATGAGATGGGACTAGGAGGGCCGGATCTGGGGTTAACATCATTCTCCACGTTAAGGCTGTGTTTTGGTTAAGGCTCACGTTTCACAGCAGCCATAAGGTAGGCAAAAATGGGAGAGTGCTGATGGTGTGGAGCGTCACCTGTGCTGCTGCTCCAAATGAGTGGAGCCTCCTGTCCCAGATTTGCCTGCCTGCTGTCACATGGGTGAAATAAAAGTTAGTATCATAGGTGCATGGTCTGACAAACGTCTTTGGAAAAACCAAGCTTCAGGGAAAGGTATCTGATGTCACTACTGTGAGATGACTGCACTAGAACAGTTTCCTTAATTAACCTCCTGTAAACAAAGTGCTTTGGTGAGCTGCAAGTGCAGGATCTATTCTGAGGAAATTCATCTGAATTCCAGAAGAGGTACAGATGCCTTCACTGAGAAGGTGCTGTATCCAATAACAGCCCTCAAGTTCACAAAAAAGGCTTTCATCTCTCCTATTTCATGGCTCCATAGCACTTCTGAAAGGCAGCTGAGTCTTCAGCCCTCAGACAAGCCTGAAGCAGCTTTTCTTCTTTTCTCCTGCTTACAGCAAAGACAGGGAGGGGGCAGGTCCTGGGGGTGTGATGTACAAGGGAACAACCTTCCTTTCCTTGCAGCTTGGTGACAAGTGCTTGAGAAATAGGAATGGAATGGAATGGAATGGAATGGAAGGGAAGGGAACGGGATGGAATGGAACAGAACAGAACAGAACAGAATAGAACAGGAATGAATCATTTGGCTTGGAAAAGGCCTTTAATAATTCTCCAGTGCAACCATTCTCTAATTCTACCAGGTTTGGGGCTGAACTATGCCCCTTAGCACCACATCCCTGCATCTTTTGAACACCACCAAGAATAGGGACTCCACCCTGGGCAACCTAGTCCAGTGTTTGAGAACCCTTTCAGGGAAGAACTTTCTTGTAGTGTCCAACCTAAACCTCCTCTGATGCAATGTGAGGCCATTTCCTCTCATCCTTTGCTTGTTACTTAAAGATCCCAACCCCCACCTGTCTCCAGCCTCCTTTCAGGGAGTCGTAGAGAGCAATGAGGTCTCCCCTCAGCCTCCTTTTTTCAAGCTGAACAACCCCAGCTCCCTATTCACCAGCCCTGTTCTCCAGACCCTTCACGACCTATGTTGCACTTCTCTGGACACACTCCGGCACCTCAATGCCCTTCTTGTAGTGAGGGATCCAAAAGTAACCCCAGTAATCAAGGCACAGCTTCCTCAGTGTTGAGTACAGAGGGACAGTCTCTGCCATGGTCCTGCTGGGCACACCATCTCTGATACCAGTGCCCTTCTTGGGCATGCTGACTCATGCTCAGACAGCTGTTCACTGACACCTCCAGGTCTTGGTTCTGGTTGGAAGGAGTGCGATGTCTCCTCCCGTTCTGCATATGGCATTTCTGTAACCAACGGCCCCAAAACTATCAGAAGAGAAGCTCCAGGCTGTTTGTGTGCTTGGCGCAGAGAAGCGCAGGGCCCAAGTGCACCGCAGGCTGCTTGTCCCCTCGCTGCAGACCCGCACCCCGGTCAAAGCTGCATGAGGATGCTCTGCTCCATTTCCAAACCGCTGCCGAGTGGCAGTCACAGGTGACTCGGGGAGGCCTCCCATCTGCACGCCTCTGCTGGGAGCCGCACACCTCTGTGAGCTGGTTCTTCCTGATTTGATGTGTCGCATCTGAAGGGGAGGAGGCTCAGCTTCAAACCCGGCCCCGCTGTGCCCATGCCCACAGCAGAACGAAGCCACGGACCCAGCAGTTAGTTCAGAGAAAGCGGGAGCAGGTTTTTCCATTGATTTCCATTCAGACTTCCAGAGGGATTTCTTCCCCCCACCCCCTTTCTCTCTGTTTTATAAAGCACTGCTCACACCTACTTTCAGCTATAAATAAGGAATAATCATCTGTGCTTAACACTTATTAAAATTCCTTTTAAATTTATATGCAAAGGAGGAGCAGCCACAGGCTCCTGGCGAGTTGCCTCTGGAGTCCTTTGTTCTGCACAGATTCTGCAGCACCGATGGGGCAGATAAATTTGTCTTCAGTGCCATCGTCTTGTCTTTGCTCTGAATCTTTGTTGTAACTACTGGAAGGTGTGGGTTGAGAAATGCTGGTTTGATTAGCTGGGCTTGTGGTTGGTCCCTTTTCATGCCAAATTCATTTAAGTGTTCCAGACGTGGCATACACCCATGGAATCTACAAATATATCTCTCCCCAGTGCGTCATAATTCCTGGGGTAGTAAGTGATGAATCATCAGGATCTAATGTGGAGATAAGCTAATTAGCATTAATCAGAGCGCCTGCCTGAGGTGGGAAAATGCTAGGTGAGCAGTCTGAGTTACTGAATTATTTTCTTTGCATTTCTTTCGATTTTACAAATCAGGCTCTCCAAAGCTCACAAGCTCACAGCCTGTCAGTCTTCAGTTCTGTGCCAAACTCAACGAAAGCCCTTTTGCGTCCCTTGGTCTGCCATCCCGCCCTCACCTCATCCGGATGGCATCACCTGGAAGTCCACAGATTGTGGTGTGGGATGGCTGCTGGACTTAGAATTTCTTCCTGCAAGAAATCTGATTGCAGCCCCCTCATGTTAAAATCATGACGCCACCTCCTCCAGAGCCGAAATAACTCTGAGCTTAGTGAGACAGCATGGGAGAGAGAGGTCCACATGCTCTCTACGAGTACCTGAAGAGAGGCTGTAGTGAAGTGAGGGCTGGTCTCTTCTGCCTAGTAACAGGTGATAGAATGAGAGGAAATGTGCTCAAGGTGCACCAGGGGAGGTGGTAAAAGTGTGGTCAGGCATTGGAGCAGGCTGCCCAGGGAGGTGGTGGAGTCACTGTCCCTGGAGGTGTTCAAGAAATGTGTGGCCATGGCACCTGGGGACATGTTCAGTCAATGGCTGGATTTGATGGTCTTAGAGGTCTTTTCCAACCTCAGTGATTCTATGACAAGATGATGATGAAAAGTGTTTCCTTGATGTGGAGATGCCAGACTGCATCCCCTTCTTTCCACTCTGGGGACTCTTTTTGTGGAAGTTAGTTGAAAGATGTTCCAGTGTTTTTCTTCTGGTAGTGCACCTTCCAGGAAAGAAATCCCAAGCCACAGGGAAGACTGTGATGGCCTTCTTCCATGCCCTACCTGAGCGTCAGCTGTCTTGCCCTGGCCAGGCAGGGCTGCTGCAGTCAGCAGTCTGTGGTGCAGAAGCAGGAGGCATTTGGTCTCAGCAGAGTGCTGCCATCCAGCACCACCCTCCGTGGCTGCTGCCCTGCTTGCTTATGACAAACTCCTTCACGTGTTGGCCTCTTCAGTGTGCCCCTACATTTCGAAATGCAGTGGCTGTGGTGGGTGTCTCCTCCCCTGTGTTCCCTGCAGGAATGCTGGCACAAAGGGAGCTCAGCCTTTAGTGTGAAGTTTTCAGTGAGACTCAAACCCTGTGAGTTCTTGTCTGGAAGCTTAGAAATCCTGCACAGCTCTAGTCCCTGTGGCTCTCCTTGTGTCCACCGTGTGTCTTTGCCACCCAGACAGAACTGGGGTTATTTTTCCTAGCAGCTGCTGTAGATAATGCCACTGGAAATGCCTTTTCTTTGTTTGGATTTTGCCATGATCCCTTAACTCACAATTGCTCCAACTCCTCCCTCACGGTGGAACCTGCCCTTCCCTTCTCCATGGCACAAGGACCTGTCAGAGAAACCACCGAGATGTCTCAGAGTAGCGTTGTGCACTATGGGCTGCTGGCGTAGGTCAGGGAGTTTGACCTCTTGAGCTTGTTCAAATGTAGCATAATTATCTCTGTTCAAAGAAAGACTCTGCTATAGCTCTGCACTGAGCTGGGAGAGGGAAAAAAGATTCCAAACCAAACAACTCAGGAAACAAACCCAACAGTGCAGGGGCACAGAGCTGCTGCTTTCCCACGGCGGGTAACACCTGGGCTAGCTGAGAAGGGTTGTAACCACCAGCAGATGTCATTGCAGCCAGCGCAGCGTAGGGCAGGGCGAGCGAGAGCCGAGGCACTGCAGGTGTTCTTTGAGATAATACCTGATGGAGAATGGGAATGAAAAGGTCGTGTCCTGTAGGCTCTGGCTGCCAGGTCACTGGTAGCTAGTTTAGAGTAGCTAAAGTAGATATGGGGGATTAAATTCTGTGCTACAATTTGTTTTCTACTGACTAATTATGATTTATTAGTCCCAAGCACAAATTAGAGTAATTTCCAATATTAATACTTTAAAGGGAAAAGGGGCAGGCAAGTGGATAGTGTTTAATGGGGATGGTTCGGTCCTGATAGCCCCAACAAGCCTGAGGATTAATGAGGAGGGGCTCCCCCTTCACAGTAACATGGGGCTGAGGGAGCTGGTGCCCAGCAGGCTCTTAAGGAATGCGGGGAACTTTTTTTCTCCCTCCTCACTGAGAGCTTGTGGGGTGTTCCTGGATCACACTCTGTGCTCTGTGCTCCCTCCTACGCTGGCTCCTCTGAGGCGAGTGAGGGGCTCCTGGGGGCCTCAGGGATGTGCCAGGAGCTGGGTGTTGATTAGAGGAGCAACTCAGTGCTGGTACATGTTATCTTGGCGTCTATCCTTTGTTTTCTCCTAGTGTCTCCAGGACCTGGTAGTTTGTGTTGCAGTTGTGTTGCTGTCGGTGGAGCCTCAGCAGCAGTAAATCAGTCTCTGGATGCACCATCCCCAGAGCCTGGCCAAATCCGTGGGCCGTGTCCAACCCCTTCACCCAAAACCTGCCTGGGTACCATCTTCTCCCATGCCATGTAGCTGGAAACAGGCCATTTAGGCATTACTTTTGTGTCATCTCCTGGTATGACAGGGTCGAGGTTAGTGTTGTGCTGGGGGTCACCATTCCTTGTCCTTATACACCTTGCCAGGTGATTTGTTGCCGTTTTCTCATCGGTTCCAAGTCATTCCAGACTTCCTTGGTGCAGACACCCTACAGACACACTGTGCAGCAGCTCTGGGATGGCGAGGGGGCAGATCACAGCTGCACCACTGCACGTTGCCTCTTAGCACGGTAGCTGTGGTCCCCAGCACACTGTCAGACTGCAGCGCTGCAGACACATGGAAACGAGCCCACTGAAGTGTTCAGCTCAGTGCCAGCATCACGCCTTCTGCAGCACATAGATCACAGGGGGTAAGACCCCACTGCATGAAACATCTGCAAGGGTTCCTCAGCTCCTGCTGGAGCGGAGGGCAGTGTGTTGGGCACACATGGGAGTGCATCAATACTGCTGTCTACTCCTGCTCTTGCTAACCAATTTCTGCTCTTTCAAACCAGTTTCTGGTCCTCGTAAATGCTTTTTGCTAATGTCTGCAGAGAGACAGACAGTGCTCCTGTGGGAATTGGGGGGAAATTCACTATTGTGAAGATAAAATGAGGAAAAATGCTCAGTAATTTTCCCACTTCTCCACCAGACTTGGTAGTTTGGTACTGGTTGGACTCAATGGTCTTAAAGGTTTTTTTTCCAAACAGAATTTTCTGTTGTTCTATGATTGTGTCATTCTATGCTTGTGAGTCTGTGATGTTACAATTCTGTGATTCTGTGATTCTTTCTCTTAGGTCACCAGGCAGAGAAATGCCACTGAGCTGATTGTGGGAGCTTGGTTGGTAACTGGCAGTTATTATTGCAGTCTTCGAAATGGTGTGTAGAAGTATCTTGTATAAAATCTCCTGTACTGAAGATCAGAACCAGAAGTGAGTCTGTGGAGCTTGATCTTGTCCAGATGCAGGAGATAAGAGGTCTCTGCCCTAAAAGCCACCTTGCAGTTAAGAAATCATTTCCTGGTCTGAGCGCAGCCCTGTATGAATGCGAAGCAGTCACACTGAGGCAGATGGGTCAAGGATAAGTGAAATCAGCAGAAGGCAGCACTTTATGGGCTGTGCCATCAGCTCCTCAGAACACAACAAACAAGTGTTTTGTCTTGTGGCAGGTTTGGGGTGAGTGGTGAGGCTCCTGCAGTCTAGCCTTGAGCTCTGTGGTAACAGGTTGGACTTGATGATCTGTGAGGTCTCTTCCAACCTTGGTGATACTGTGAGACTGTGATACTGCAGGAACCTTGAGCACCAGTGGTAACTGGTGATGGAGTGCTGTGGTCTCTGCTCAGCACACAGATCCTCTGAAACCCAGCAGCTCGAATGTGGTGGGGCTGGGAACTGGGATCAGGGTGGTTCTGCTCTGGAACCAGAGCTGGGAACATTGCAGCAGCAAAGCTGCTGCACCACAACTGGAAAGTGCAGTGGGTTTTTGAAATGAATACGTTCAAGCTGAAGCAGAGCTGCTCAAAGAGTGCAGACCTCCACAGGCTAAAATTTCCCGTGTTTTAAGATTGATTTTCTTCTGTGCTTCTTCCATGCGTGGTGTTGCAGAATCAGCTGCCAGCACTGGAGGCAACAGCGTGTCTCTGGCCTTAGGTGAGACACAGCAGTGGGAAAACGTTCACTGGCAGCGTGGATGTGATCTTGTTTTCTATCCTGTGAAGTGAACAGCTAAGAGTTTAGACTTCTGATGCAAGCTGTTTGGAGGTGCAGGTGACATGTCCTCTCAGGCCCAGTGCAGGAAATGTAGGTGCGGGGCAGCAAAGCTGGTGAAGGGTCTAGAGCATGTCTGGTGAGAAGCAGCTAAGGGAGCTGGGGTTGTTTAGTCTGAAGAAAAGGAGGCTCACTCTCTGCACCTTGCTGAGAGGAGGCTGTTGCCAGGCAGGGTTTGGTCTCTTCTCCCAGGGAAGAAGGGATAGGCCAAGAGGAAATGGCCTCGAGTTGCACCAGGAGAGGCTGCCCAGGGCAGTGGTGGAGTCCCCATGCCTGGATGGATTGCAAAACCATGTACCTGTGGTGCTGAGGGCCATAGTTTAGTGGTGGTCCGGCAGTGCTGGGTTAATGTCTGGACCTGATGATCTTAGAAGTCTCTTCCAACCAGAATGATTCTCTGACTCTATGGCCTGAGCACACGGACAGTTTATTCTGCTAGGGACTTGGACTCACCTCTTCTAAGATGAGCTTTCTTCCAAATCCCTTTGATTGTGTCTTGGCTGTATTTGGGGATTGATTTTTTCAGAAAGCCCCAGAAATCCATTCTGACATAGAGGAGAGAGCCAACAACAGCAAAAAAGCCCCCACCCAACGAAAACAACCCAACTGACCAAACAAAACCCCAGCAAACACAAAACAAACAAGAAGATACACGGCAAAACTTTTTTGGAAAAGAAATTGCTTTCTCTGTGTAGCAGTCTGGTTAAAACTAAGAGTGGTGTGAAAAAGACCATAATCCTTTATAATCTGTATGAGTTTTACCTTTTGCAATAGGGAAAAAAGTAAATCCTAACCCAATGAAAATAGTGTTTTAATTGGATATTTCAGCCAATGTACAATCCACTGGCTATGATGACTACCTTTGCTTGAAAAAATTAGATACTGGTAGAGGATTTGCCATGTCCTGAAACAAGGAATTTCTTTTGCCTCGAGTCATTGTCCTGATAGCAAGAGAGGTTTTTCATTTCCAGCTTTTCAGAAGGCACGAGTGGGACATGTGGACTTCCAGCTCAGGCCCTAAATAATAGCTATGCTAAAAACCTGCACTGTAGGCATGTGGAGGTTGTGTGCATGTAGGTGTGATAGATGCATTTTTTTACTTTGATCGATGTTCTCTGTAGCTTCTGTTTCATCACTGAGCAAATGGAGCTGCCATTTATTGTAGCAGATCAGAGGGCACCACGAGGAGGTTTAGAAAATAGTATTCTGTCCTCCAAAATTACCTACTCTAACCCTTGGAGTGGGTTGGATTAGTTAATTGTCTGGTTAGGGAAAAGAACCTCTGCCAGAAGCTTGATAAACTGATGGTACCTTGGATGATCACCTGCTCTTCCTTCTTTAACTCTAAGTGGGTGAAAGTGCTGCTGGGGCAAATCAGTTTGCATTTCATGGCAGCAGCAGACACAGAACAGGACCCAAATCAGCAAGTTCAACAAATGCCCCCGTGGAAAACCCAGGTTCTTTCTCATGTCGAAGAGGATTGAAGCCCCCCCCATGCTGTCCTGACCTGACCCTGGGGGGAGCTAAGAAACCACCCTCCACCTCACCAGATCCCTCCAACATGACCTGAAGGAAAACAGGCATCAGCCCTTGGGGACGCTTCTGGTGCCACCAGCATCTCGCATGATGTCGTCACTGGGGTCTCAAAGCTCAGGCAAGTCCAGGCCGATGCTACAGAGAGCAGCACCCCAATGTTGTGCTGGAGCATGCTGGGACACAGCTGCCTGCTGGTGGTGCAGAGCCCTGAACCCTGACCCCTGCCTGCTGTGGGTCCTCCTTGTGTTCACCGAGCCTTTCCCGTGGGGTGCAGTGTTGTGGCTGACCGCGGGGCAGGGCGAGCTGGTTTGGAAGGCAAGTCTGACTTCCGCCACAAAAGCTGGCATTGGAACATTTTTGCTCCTTGGTGTCTGCGTGAAATCATCCTAGCTCAAATTCACGGTGATGGGAATGGGCATGTGCCGCCAGCCACCACGCCTGGGCTGCCCTCCCAGGTCAAGGTCGGGCCATTGGGACTCTCCTCGGGGCTGGCCAGCATGGTTGACATAAAACAAACATGAGCCAGTAGAAACTGTAGTGCAGTCCGATCAGGGCATGAAAATCAGAAGAAAGACTCAGGATGGGGATGGCTTGTGTTTGTGTCTTCTGCTTCCCAGGAAGACAAGTGCATCAACCAGGAGGTGTCTCAAAGCTCTGTCCTGGACCTAAGCTTCTCCCAACAAAACCAGAGTGAAGATGCACCCTGCGAGGAGTTGTGGCTTCCCTGACTTGGGTTTTCTGTCCAAAATAATAACTGCCACGGTAATAAATTCCTGATCGCACATGGTCCTGGAGCAGATGAAGAGGTCCCAAAGCAAGAACCAGATCACTAAAACTGCGAAGATTTCTGCCCTTGCAGCTTTGCTTCCATTGCTTTTTGTATTCCCATGAACCCCAAAGTCAAAGCAAAACCAAGCTGAAAGAGCAAAGTTTCATCAAGTATTTTTTGCATCAAAACCATCGCAAATTGCAAGTTTCTCATTTCTTTCAGTGTGAAGCCTTTGATCAGTCCTGCCTTGTGCACTTTTCACCAGCCTGGGTTAAAATGAAATCCAAGCCCAGACACAGTCTGTGTGGCCTGTGCTCTCGAAGGGAGAACCTGTCACAGCCGTGCTGGCTGCGTTATGCCTGAGCTGTTACCCAGTCACTCTCACAGAGCTGTAGCCAAAAACTTCCCAGAGCTCTTGGAAAAAATCTGCTAGAAGCTGGTCTGGCTGTAGCAGGAGTCAATGACTTACTCCTTGGCATAAAGCACAGTTTGCCATGTTTCATCATTAGACCCAGTTGTGACACCTTCCTACTCTGTGTTTAGTTTAGTTGTATTTAGAAACTGAGACCTTCAGCCAGGGGCTGGAGAGTGGGAGCCAGCTCCCTAAAAGCTGCTTTCCATGCTGAGACCCAGAGATGAAAATAATCTCATGACCATTCACTCCTGTAGTAAAATCTTATGCAATTAAATCTATGAATCTCAATACCTGAAAAACAGGATTTGATGACACATGACGAGAACCAGGTTAAAATATGTATGACTTAATACCAGCAGGGTAGGCAATATTCAGCATCACGAGTGCAGAGGAGGTGAAATCAAGGCAAAGGGTTGGGGATGGCACAAGGCTGGAGTTTCCTCCTTTATTCCCGTCTCTTGAGTGTCAGTTTGAAAATGAGCCCAAATAAAAACAGGGCAGAGGAGCTGAAAAACTGGCGGTATGGAGTAAAGGACTGCTGTGGCACTTGGGGTGTCCCATCTCCCTTGATTCATTACAGAATCCCAGCATGGTGGGGTTTGAAAGGGCCCTCTGTGGATCATTCAGTCCAAGCTCCTGGTAAAGCAGGGCACCTACAGCAGCTTGCCCAGGAGCACAATGGCCAGGGGGGGTTGGAAGCTCTCCACGGGAGGAGACTCCACAACCTCTCTGGGGAGGCTGTTCGAGGCTTCTTGCACCCTCATACCAACAAAGTTTCTCCTCCTGTTGAGGTAGAACCTCCTGGGTTCTAGTTTGTGTCCATTTCCCCTTGTCCCATCCCTGGACACCACTCTCAAGAGTCTGGCCCTTGCACTCCACCCTTTAGCTCTTGCTGAGCACTGATCAGATGCCCTCTGGGGCTGCTCTTCTCCAGTCTCCACAGCCCAAGGGCTCTCAGCCTTTGCTCCTCACACAGCTGCTCCAGTTCATGGTGGGGAGTTAGGATATTCAGAGCTGCATGTTCTCCTGCAGTCTGACTCCATCTCACATGCTGGGATTAGATCCCTCAGTCCTAAATCTCATGCAGGAGGCTCAAGGACCCTTCACCCTGTGCCACTGATGGCCACAGCAGCTCCTCACCTCTGTCTGCAGAGATTACCCAGGGAGCCTTTAAACTGCTCTTTGTCCTACATCTCATTGGAGGTAACATTTAAGGAACTTCTAGAAGTCAAGTGACAGAACGAGATTAATTAGGATACCTTTCTAATCCTAATTACAAAGATACTTGCTTCCCACGATAGGAGGTGTTCATTACCATATGTGCAAGTTTGGATCTTTAGCCTGTCTGCTTCCCTCCCCCCCAGGAACAAACAACAGAAAAGATGAAATAATATTTAATGCATTTGTACAGTCATTAAACAAAGTCGACTCTTTTTAATCTGGGAGAAACCATCAGATGGGCAGAGGAGAAAACCATGCAATTCCCTCCTAGTTTCCCTAGCTCTCTAATGATATGCAAATCCAGCGAGGCCAGGGTTTAAGGCAGCCGCTGCGTCAAGAGATCAGAGCCAGATCCAGCGCGGGGAGCGGGGCTCGGCAGCTCGGCGGGGGCTAGTTCGGCCCCGACTGGGAGATGAAGTCCACCTTCTAATTAAAATGTTTATTCCTCTCTGCACGATAACACTCGCTTGCTTTCAGAGGGGGAAAAAAGGGTATTAAGCATTAAAGGAACTAATTCATCCTATCAAGAACATTAGGATTTCTCCCAGGCAGACCCAGGGTATGATCCGGGATTAGTGGCTGTAGCAGTCTGTGTAAACATGTCACCCTCGGAAGTGAGCAAGCAGGAAAGCTGCTACCTCCTTACAGCTGCTGGGTGTCAGTGCGGCAGCCCCTGGCTCGGCGGGGGATTATCTTCCCCCGCGTCCTCCAGAGAGACGTTTAACAAGGAAACTGGGAAATGAGTGTGAGCACAGATTAGGATAAAGTGGGGATGGCTTCAGGCTGGGCAGAGAGCAGCTCTCCCTAGTCCTGGCCAATGGTCTCTGATGGGTTTTGGGGCTCCCAGTAGGGAGGGATGTCCCTCACCACGGCCCTTGCCCCTTGGGCTTCACAGCTGGCTGGAAGAATGAATGAGGGTGAGAGTGACATCCCAAGACACAGCTGGCCATCCCCATGCTGCCCCAGCAGCAATGCTGTGGAAAGATCTGGGAGAGACCCTGGAGACTGGGAGCAGCCGCAGGTCATTCAATCATGGCCGTCCACGTTGGAAATGCTCCTGGCACCCATAAAAATATCCAGGGATTCCACCCTAGCAGGGAAATGCATGCCCAAGAACAGAGATAACTGCTACCAGTTACCGTCCCTGGCTGCATCCTCTTCCCTGTTAGAGCTGGTGGCATGTGCTTGGGCATGCAGAAAGATCTTCTCTTGGTGTTATCTGATGCTGTTGTGAGTCCACGGTCACAGGGGCGGGAAGAAGCTTCCTCTGAACAGCAGTATCCTTGTTATTACTGTCATTGCTGCTCTCTTGCTCACAGCAGAGTCACCACATCTTTCAGATGGGGTGAGACACTTTCGGTTTGTTGTCTTCTTTTTTTCAATGATGTTCTTGCATGGTGAGATCTCCCCTGAGGCTGAGCAAGTTGAAAAGAAATATAATAGAATCTTAGAATCATTTTGGCTGGAAGAGACCTTAAAGATCACCAAGTCCAACTGTTAATTGTTTTGATTAGAAAAGAACTTTAAGATCATCAGGTCCAACCATGAACCCAGCACGGCCAGGTCACCACTAAACCAGGTCTCTCAGCACCACATCATACAGAGCTTTTAAATACCTCCAGGGGTGGAGACTTCACCACTGCCCTGGGCAGCCTAGTCCAGGGCTTTACAGAATAGAACAGAAGAGATAAAAATGAATGTTTTTAAACATAAAAATATGTTTGTTTTAATTACAGTAAAATAACAAGGAGTATCAGGCTGGCATCTGTCCCATCTCAAGCCTAGAGATAGGGACAAAAGTCCCATGACAGATCTCCTGTCCAGATGCTGTGGTGACAGCAGCAGGACAGTGTCACTCATCGTAGCCTTGCCACTTGGCACTGTTGCAGCTTGAAGGGGTAGGTTTTACCCTCTCTAATGTCTGGAGAATGGAAATGCCTTGAATCACAGCAGAGATTCTAGGTGTTCTCATGAAGCCTCTTGTGCCCTTTCAGGTACCTGTGCTGGTTTGGGTTTTGTTTTAAATAGAAGGAAAAACTGCAGCTGAGCTGCCAAAGCTCTGTCTTGCTGCCCAGGGGGTGGTCACGTCTGCTCTGTCTGGGGCCTTGCCAAAGCCTCAGCTTTGTGGCACACTTTTAGGTTTTTTCCTCCCTTCCCCTCTTGGACACTTTCCTGATTAATTCTCGGTATCTGACCAACTGCTGGTCTTTGAGAAGCAGTGAAATAAAGGAGGTCAGATACTATCTGCTTCTGTGGGTCAAGGAGATGTCTCCTCACTTGAAGCCTCAAGAGCTACCAGGAACTCCAGGCCTTGCAGCTTTTGATTCAGTTTCACAGAACGACCAAGTGGAGAGCAAGAGTTTTTTCCTCTGTTGCCCAGAAGACAAGTCAATGACCAGATGTTGTAGAGCAGCAGGGCAGTGATGACACAGCCCCGGGGTTTTATTGCGCCAGTGTTGGGGAGCATGGGGATGTGGTGAAGTCCCTGGGTTATGTCACCCCAGCATTTGTTTCCATGAAGCCAAATGTCACGATTGCACTTTGTGGCAGCCAGCACATAGGGACTAGAGGATGTTTTCATCCCTCCTGAGCAGATGCAGCACCAAAGAATCATAGAATTGTTTTGGTTGGAAAAGCCCTCTAAGATAATCCGATCCAACTATCAATCTAAGATCACCATGACCATTAAACCATGTCCCAGAGTGCCATGGCCACACGTTTCTTGAACAGCTCCAGGGGTTGTGACTCCACCAACTCCCTGGGCAGCCTGTGCCAGTGCTTGACCGCTCTTTCACACGAAGCTCTGCTTAGCATCACAGCAGCAGTGTTTCCCAAGCAAGGCAAGCCAGGGTGCTTCCTGCATGGTTGGGAAGGCTTCTGGAGTGAGGTGGCTCTTCTGCTGAGTGTCACTGTAAAGATGAGGGCACTGAAGCCGAAGTTCATTGCTCAGGAGCTTTCTCCCCTGATATGGGACATAGATGCCTCCACACTTACCCCCTGTGCCCATAAAAAAGCAGCCTCTGGAGGGATGTTTGAACTTGATTTTTCCATGCCTTTTTGTTTCCGTCTTCATGAAGAACCACCTACATCTTTCTCTTACTTGTGGAGTGCAGCAGCTCTTCCTGTGCCCGTAAATTACGAAAAGCTCAGCTACTTCCCCTGCAGTTTTAACTTCACAATAACTGTCAGTGCTTAAAAACAGAAAGCAGCAGCAGCACAGAAGGCCACAGAGAACTTTTTAAAGGTTTTGAAGTTCTTTCCCTGTGATTGGCCCCTTCGTGTCTGGAAAGAGGTAACCTCTCTGGTTGGTGGGGCACAGAAGGCGTTAAATGCCAGGGAGCTTGTCCCCTGGTACCCATGTGATGCTTGGTGCTGTGACATGTATCTGAGTCACAGGGGACAGTCAGCATCTTGGGAGCTGAGTTTTGTCACTGAGGCAAAACTCCAACGCGCAGATATGATTGGGACTGCTCCAGTGCCTGCTTTGCATCTTCAAAGCAGAGCTGTTTTTTTAAAGAAGCTCAAAGAAATCAGAGGGAAAGGGCAGAGCTGAGGGAATACACACTCCCATCAGCCACAAAATGTAGAGCGCAGAGATGAAAACCTGGGCAAGGAAAGCATGTGGGTAAAAACCTGGGCAAGGACAACACTGAATAAAAACAGAGCAAGGACAGTGCTGGATAGACAGGCTACAGGCCTGGGGGAGAGAGGCTGGAGAATTGCCCAGCTGACAAGGACCTGGGGATGCTGACTGACAGCTGGCTGAAGATGAGGCAGTGTGTCCCCAGGTGGCCAAGAAGGCCAACAGCATCCTGGCCTGGATCATCAGTGGTGTGTAGAGCAGGAATAGGGAAGTGATTGTCCCTCTGTACTGGGCACTGGGGAGGCCACACCTTGAATACCGAGTTCAATTTTGGACCACTCACTACAAGAGACATTGAGGTGCTGGAGTATGTCCAGAGAAGAGCAAGGAAGCTGGGGAAGGATCTGGAGAACAGGGCTGGGGAGGAGCAGCGGAGGGACCTGGGGATGTTTGCACTCTCTCACTCTCTATAGCTTCCTGAAAGGAGGTTGGAGCCAGGTTGGGGTCAGTCTCATCTCCCTAGTACCAGGTGATAAAATGAGAGGAAGTGGCCTCAGTTTGTACCACAGGAGGTTCAGGCTCAATACCAGGGGAAAAATTACTGAAAAGGTGGTCTGGCACTGGAGCAGGCTGCCCAGAGAGGTGGTGGAGCCACCATCCCTGGAGGTGTTGAAGAAATGCGGGGACATGGCACCTGGGGACATGGTTTAGTGGCCATAGGAGTGTTTGTTAGGCCCACAGTTGGACTGGATGATCTTAGAGGGCTTTTCCAACCAAAGCAATTCTGTGATTCTAAAAAAACCTGAGCAAGGGCAATATTGGATAAAAAGCTGAGCAAGGACAATGTCTGGATGAAAACTTGAGCAAGGGCACTACTTGCCTGTATGAGCTGTGTCCATCCTAACCCCATCCATCATCTCCTTGCTGCATTATCCGTGCAGAATNTCCAACCAAAGCAATTCTGTGATTCTAAAAAAACCTGAGCAAGGGCAATATTGGATAAAAAGCTGAGCAAGGACAATGTCTGGATGAAAACTTGAGCAAGGGCACTACTTGCCTGTATGAGCTGTGTCCATCCTAACCCCATCCATCATCTCCTTGCTGCATTATCCGTGCAGAATTAATGCAAGAATTGATAGCTGCATACGATTATTTCCCCTTGGTTTGACTGCTGCTCATAAGCAGTTCTGGGCCAGCCAAAGACGGGGTACACAGGACAGCAGGGCTCTTCTGGCCATGGGAGACATGGTCTCCTGGTGCCTGGAGGAACTCTTGGTGATGTTGAGAGTAAAGGCCAGCTCCAGCCCTCCTACTGAGTGACCCAGCCTTGAGCCAGGGAGATGCTGCTGCTGCTGCTACTGCTATCAAAATCTGGCTTTGCTGGAGGGGTGCATGACTGGATGAGGGCAGCTTGAGCGTGGGTGGCTTTAACTTTCCCTGCTTCCTTTCTGCTGCAGCAGCAGACTGGGGTGATGTGAGTGCAGCAAAAGTGAGAAAAGAGAAAAAGGTGTCTTGAGATGAGAAATGAGTTGCTGCTGCCAAGGGCTCTGGCCCCGGCGCTTGCAGGCAGCACCCAAAACGGGCTGCAGCAGGTACTGGGGATAATCTCTTGTCATAGCAGCTCCTGGTGGAACACCACGGGAAAAAGAGGGGCAAAGATGTCTCCCGATACAGCATGGGGCCCTGAGGTGGGAGATTTATCAGAACTTGGAGGAGCCCTGCAACTGTGCAGAGCTGTTTTTGAGTTGTGGGCTTCAGATCTCACAGCACCCCAAGTGACAGTATTGCCCTCGAGCTCTCCCAGGAGCAGATTAGATGGGATATTAGGGGAAATGTCTTTCCTGCAAGAGTGGTCAGGCACTGGAACAGGCTGCCCAGAGAGGTGGTGGAGTCACCACCTCTGGAGGTGTTCAGGAAATGTGTGGACATGGCACTTGTTCAGACCATGGTTTAGTGGGCATGGTGGTGTTGGGTTGGCAGTTGGACTTGATGATCTTAGAGTGCTTTTCCAAACTTTATGTTTTGAGTCTATGATTCTGTGTACCTAATAATGCCCCTAATAATTTGTCCCTAGTAATCTGATAATAGGAATTGATTATTGGGTGAAGAGCAAATGCATGTTCATCCCTGTTATGGTCACTTTCCCCAGCAGCGGGACGTGCTCACAGCAGCCTGACCTCAGACCTTTCTCGCCGTGGCATGATGACTCATTTCGCAGCGAAAAGGAATTCATTCCTCACCACAGCAGCAACAGCAAATCTTCTTAGGTTTGGTTTTTCACGGTTGGTGTGTCAACTCATCTTGTCCTCTCTGAGAAGTGACGTCGAAGCAAACACATTTGGGGCAGCTTGGGGTCAGACCGCAGCCTGCAGCACATGTGCTGCACCTGGGGTTTTCATCCCAGAGACACCCAAGCAGAGCGGAGCATGGGAATGTGCTCAGACCTCAACCCATTCCTCTCCCAGCTCTGAGCCAGGACCAGCCCTGGGGGGCTGCTCTCAGCAGCTGGACACATGGCAGAGTGGGTGGTACAGGGTTCTTGGGTTGCCAAAACTGACCTTAGCCTTGGTGATAGCAGCCACCAATGTGCCACAACCATGGTCCCTTGGCCAGGCTCCTTTCCCCAGGCTGGCCACCACCGAGGTGTCCCTGGCTTTTCAGTCTCTTCAGGGCTGTCAGAGTGGGACAATTTGAAAGTCACATTGTCAAAGTGAGGTGACTAACCTGGCCTGCGATGTCTGGCTCTGGGCATCACAGAGGGGTCTGGAGATTTCCTTTCCCTGCAAACTTCTCTGCCTCCATGGAAGGGCTGCCAGGGCGGACAATTCACGGAATGATTTGGGTTGTAACTCTTCCAGAGACCTTCAAGATCATCAAGTCCAACTGTTAGCCCATCATTGCCAAGACACCACTAAAACACGTTCCTCAGCACCACAGCTATGTGGGTTTTCAATCCCTGCAGAGATGGGGATTCCACCACTGCCCTGGGGAGCCTGGTCCAGGGGCTTGACAACCCTTTTGGGGAAGAAATTGCGCCTTATGTCCTACCTAAACCTTCCCTGATACAACGTGTGTTTTTGGGAGAACAGACTGACCCCTGTGTGGTTCCAACCTCCTTTCAGGGAGTTTGTAATGCACCAGAAGTCTCCCCTCAGCCTCCTTTTCTCCAGACTAAACTACCCCAGTTCCTCAGTCATTCCTCTCAAGAACCTGTTCTCCAGACCCTTCACCAGCTTTGTTTCCCTTCTCTGGACTCACTCCAGCTCCTTGATGTCCTTCTTGTAGTGAGTGGCCCAGTGTGGGAAGGGAGTGAAAGTGAAAGGTTAGGGCCTGATCAGGCACCTTGGAGCCAGAGAGCATTAACCTCCCTCGCCAGGGTGATCCCAGGCTCCAGACCTGCTGGGCCATCAAGAGGAGCATTTCCTAGCCAGCCTTCAGCAGTCAGACACCATGCGTGGGCAGGGAGCTCTCTTCATTTTGCTTTGCCGACAATTCCCCATTCTTAGCAGTTACTGCAACTGTGGTTTCTCTTTGCTCATCCAGTTACCTCTAGTGATTAAAGTCACTTCTTGCCTCCAAAGTGGGAGCTTCTTACCTCTCAGACAGTTTATTTTTCATTATTTTCAGTGGAGCTGGGGGTTGCTGATTAATGCTGGCAGAGTGCTGGGTTGCAGCATCAGTGCCTGCCCAGCACCGAGTGGTGCACAGGGACCTGACTGAACATCACGTGCTGGTGGGCACTCAGGAGAGGTGCACCTTAGCAAATTTAATAGGGGAAAAGGCTCTCTAGGCTTGCAGAACACATTCTGCTGCTCCATCCTCTCTGGAAATACCATTCTGAGGTTGCTGTAAATGCAGCTCTTCATTTCTGTAGTGTGGTTGTGGTTGTACAGATTACTCTCCAACCTGCCCTCAAAGGGCGGTGCTGGGAGAGGTGAGACAAAGCTACCCCCAGAGCCCTTCTGTGTCTTCCCATGGCTGCCCAAGGAATGGAAATTACTTGAGCCTGGGGCCATGATCCTGGGCACCAGCTGCTTTGCTTTGGGTGAATGGGTCAGTGGTCAGCAGCTCTGGCACTGCTGCTCTGAGCTGTATTGAAACAGGACTTTGGGGAGGAGATGGAAGGAGGTGCTTCACCAAACTGCAGCACATCTCACAGCATCCTCCCTGGGCACCTGCTGAGAGGATGCCAAACCAACTGCCCTCACGTTAGATCAGTCCGTCTGGCAGAAAACATTTACAGTCTCCTCAAGGTTCATGTAATGCAGGTGATTTCAGAAACCAACTTTAGACCTTGTGAAAAAGAGGAATGGGTCCCATTCTCTCTAGCACATAGATTTCTGTGATTTCACACCCAAGGTGTGTGTAGCAGCCACGGCACATCTGGTGAAGACTAGGAGCTTAGACAAGGACGTGGGCTGTGGCCATTAGCAGCTGTGGTGCTTAAACTGGAAATCAGCTCCAGAGTAATTTCTGGTTTTCCAGATCTTGGTGCCATATTTCCTTCTTCCCTTGATTGGTTCAATTTGGGAGAGGGTTCCTGAAACAAAATCCTATCTGAAGGAAACAGGAGAGGGATGAACAGCCTCTTGCAGGAACTTTTGTCTTAACTCCTGCCTGAGCATCCTTCCCCACCAGCTTGTAATGACTTTAAGAAGTAAAAGTTTATCAGCAACGCAAGTACAAGTGTAGAAGAGACATGAGGAGGGTCAGCTCTTCTTCCTCATGCAACACCTCATTTCTCATCTGAACTGGTGGAAAATCTGAGTAATGGAGCTGCAACCTGTTGTAGCATCAAGTTGTCATGCTCTGCTTTGATGAGGATGAAGGGCAGCCAGTTCTTTGCTATAACCAGTTGTGCTCCATGCTTGTCACTGTTGGTGTGTCGTGGCTCAGCGTTGGGAGTGCTTGACTGCCTTTGTAGTGGGCTGTGTTTTCTGTCATTGCTCCAAAGGCTGTTGGCAGTGTGGGACAGGGAGGCTGGCTGGTGGATTGTGCTGTGCTTTGGGTCAGGCATAATGCCGATGGCAAGGAAAGATGTGCCCCACTTTGAACAGCAGAAATGCTTCAGCTGAGGTTTTTGAAACCGCTCAGTATCGACCTTGTTCTGCTCCAGTGTCTTAAAATGTACATCTAGCATGGCATGTCCCTAATAGAGGCTCCTCTGGCTCTGAAATAAGCTAAACCCTAGCAAATGTTGGAACTGTCTTTGAAAAGCTGTTCTTCATGCCATGTCATGGGCAAGGATAGCAAACTCTCACAGCTCCAAGTATGTTCGAGTGAGCAGGAGCCAGCCCAGCACCACTCTCAATGGGAAAACCACATAGTCTATGACTCTACTGCCTGTGCCACACCAGTTTGTGCTGAGGAGAGGGCTTACATCCCATTTCCTGCTATGCACAGTAAGTCTACATTTGGTAAGCGTCAGGAATCAGAGATTCTCTTCATTCTGAGCTGCAAACCTGCCTGTCTCCGGGGGTTTATTTGCATGAGCAAACCTCTGTGAGAAAGACACATACAGAGCAGTATCTCCATTGGTCTGTTTTCCTTTCTGCTCCATGGGTTTCCTCCTTTGGAGCAGAGATGTAAAACGCAGGACTTGCCCAGGGGTCTTGGGCTGCTGTGCCAGCAGCTCGGAGTGGCAGAAGGGATTGGTCCTCCAGAGCCATCAGCCCTGGCTGTGCCGCCACCACCACCCAGCCCAGCATTTTGTGCTCAGTCTGCCTGAGTAAAATCATTACCAAAGTGGAAGGTAGCAGTGAATCAAGCCCAGAGACTGTACACGACTTGTCAAAAGCCATGCAACAACATCCCTAAAAATCTTGGTGGAGCACAGGAGGCCTGGGTACCAATAACCCAGCTTCTAGCCCCTGGGGGGCTATCTGGCCTGGTCTGTTCTTATGTTCTCTCCATCTTGGAGCACACTCAGTCTTGTTTCTCTTTCTGGATTTATCTGGGACAAATCCTAACATTCCACCACCAAGGCAAAGCAATTTTTGTGTTTAAAGGCAGCCATGGGCGAAACCAGGCATGTAGGGAGCAGGCTGGGGCGTGGGCAGCAAGGAGGCTGGCTGGAGACAGCAGCCAGTGCCTGTGCTTTCCTCAGGCTCTTCTGAGCAGACTGCCCTCGCTCTGCTCCAACACGCAGTAGTCTTCACGGAAAAGCACCTTCCAGAAAGGCGTTGGGCTCTGATGGCCTTGCCACGTGGAACCAGGAGTAACTGCAAGAGAAGATGGACTTTTCTTTGCCAGGTTTGGCACTGCTGCATCCCCAGCACTGCCTGAGCTCTCACTGATCCTTGCTCCAGCACTCGAGCTGGGACCAAGGTGGATTTCAGCCTCAGGCCTTGCTGGTGGCCATGTCACAGTTTCAGAGACACTGCCCTAAAGCTGTCCTTGCTTGAGAGCCCCAGTTAGGAAAGGGCAGGATATGAAAGTCTGAATTCAGGCCCTGTGGGAGCACAAGGCAGAAAACAAGAGCAATGCATCGGGTGGCGTGCTCATAGCATCCATCCTGGAGCAAGAGTTCTGAACTTTGAAAGCTTCTTGTCGATTTGGGCTGGTTTCCACCTGCCCATGCAGTCAGCTGTTGTCACTGCTTGGTTTGTGGATTGTGGATTAGGGGTTGCGGTTCAGAGCCATGGTAGATGCAGCTGTAAGCAACCTGGTCTAGTAGGTGCCACATGGCAGAGGGGTTGGAACTAGATGATCTTTGAGGTCTCTTCCAACCCAAACCATTCTCTGGCTCTATGTTTTTTCTTGCAGGATGCTGTGGTGTTCATTTAAGTAGCCAAGAACATTTTCTGCTTGGCCTTGAGAGTCACTGGGGACTTTCAGTAATTCCTCGCCTTGCTTGCAGTGACAGGACTGTGCAAGGGACACCAAGCCTCCTTGCTCATGGAGCTCACCATCCTCTGAGCCCTCTCCCTCCTTGTGTTTTGCAGTCCAACAAAGTTCCCGTGGTGCAGCCGTCCCATGGAGTCCACCCGCTCACCCCACTCATCCCTTACAGCAACGACCATTTCAGCCACGGCTCCCACTCCCCCCACCTGCCCGCCGACATCAACCAGAAGCAAGGTAATGGCACCACTGGGGACCTACGTGGTGAGAATGGGGCAGGGCTGGAGACCACCAAGATCAAGGCTGTCACCTTCCTGATTCCAATCAACTGGAAAAGTGCAGAGCAACGGGATTTTACTTAGCTTATTGGCAATGCTTTGTACTCCTGGTCAAGAGGAGTTTGGTGTCCAGACTGCCAGCCCTGCTGATGGAGCATGCTCGGCTCCATATGAGATGTCCTCTAGCTCAAGACAAGACCAGAGCCAGCAAAGTGATGTCAGCCAGAAAATGGAAAGTAAATCTTTCCTCTGACTCATACCCCAACTGTTGTCAGGTTGTCATTTTGAGAAAATGAATGCCTGAAACAGGAAATATTTTGACTAACCAGGACTGCTGTCTGAGAGCTGGCTGGATTGCTGCTGCTGCCCGCAGCCACACGCTCTGCGCCTGGCACGCACTCTGGCTCCTTGGGCTCCTGGCTGAGCCCAGGACACTTCAGTGAACTGGTAAGGTGATGAGGAAAGTACAGTAAGTAGAGGTTAAACTTTCAACTGTCAAATATACGTAGGTGCACAGGAGTTCACTCCAGCCCATCATCCTTGGTGGGCTACTGGCAAGCTGAGTGTAGGATCAAACTGCTCTCAATCCTACCATAGTGCAACAGAATCTTCCATCATCTGTTCAGATTACCTAAACTTTGTTTTGGTCTTGATTTAACATGAAAGCAAAGCAAAACCATATTTTTGTATCAAATGACATTCAGGAAGAGATTCAGAGCCCATCAGTACATAAAAAAGGAGGCACAAACCCAACTGTTCTGATCTGGACAAACTCAAGAATGATCCAAACTGTCAGACCTTGGCTTCCCCAAACTAACATCACTGATGAAATGATGGAGTGTCCAGGGTGCTCTTAGCTGGAGAACATGCTGAGTTGTCCCTGGTCTGAACCTGGAGGCCACATTCTGGACTCACTACGTTCGCTGGTGGGTAGCATTTAGATCCATTGTAAAGAGACACCCAAGCACATTCTGGTTTTCTTCCAGCCAGCGCTTTACTTGTCAGCCACCAGAGTGTAATAAACTAAGCAGAAAATCAGGAAGAGCTAACAAAAATAAACCCATTAAAAGCTCAGCTGTGGCAGATTTTGGAATCTCGAGAGGAAGTATGCAGCTTCCTCAGTCTCCCAGGAAGGTGACCCAACACTTTCACCACCCTGCCTTTGCAAATGCCTTACAGACCACAAAAGCCCTTGGCCATGAGCTGCCTCCAGGGACTTGCCATTAGCCTGAAAAAGCCCGGGAAGCCTTATGCAAGACAGAAGCTCACCCAGAGGATGAGCTGGTTGTATCCCTCTGTGGAGGCTCCAGTTGGCACTCGAGTAGTCCCCAGTCATTCATCCCCACAGCAGGTGGGTAATTCTGGGAAGCTGTTCTCTGGCTGCACACCCACTTGCACCATCAGTGCAGGCACTTCCCAGTGTCCGTCAGCCCTTGTACATTCATGTCAGAGGCAGAGGAAGTCTGTCCATCTCAGAGACCCCCCAGTTCCCATTTATGGGGAGAGTCAGACCATCATGCCCAGATGGGACCTGCCTCCATGGTGCATCTCGCATCCCTGCGCTGCTGGGATGAGAGTTTGCTTCCCAGTCCTCCAGGATGTGTCCCATCTCTGCTTTCATTGCTGAAATATCTATTATCACCTAGCATGAGCTCTCCACAACTGCCTTTGCTGTCCACAGCTACCTGAGAGGAGAGACTGTAGTAAGACGGGGGTTGGTCTCTTCTCCCTGTTATCAGGTGATAGAATGAGAGGAAATAGCCTCAAGTTGCCACAGGGGAGGTTTAGTTTGGATATTAGGAAAGAGTTCTTCCCTGAAAGAGTGGCCAGGCATTGAAACAGGCTGCCCAGGGAGGTGGTGGAGTCACCATCCCTGGAAGAGCTAAAAAATTGTATAGACATGGCCCTTCAGGACATGGTTTAGTGGCTATGGTGGTGTCAGGTTGACAGTTGGACCCAATAATCTTAGAGGTCTTCTCCAACTGAAATGATTCTATGATTCTCTAGGATCTTGACAGCCACCGTCATGGTCACCCCTTTAACGTATTTCACAGCAGCCCAAGGACATGCAGACAAGGAAGCACAGGATCTTCCGAGTCAATGTCTGGTGCCCCAGCCACTGGACCAGCCAGGGAACTTGCGCTCTGCCTTACACAGCTGATGTTGCTGGAGGTCCAAAGCTGGCAAAATGCTGGCAGCTGCCTGGCACAGATGCTGGGTCTGCAGTGGGCTGCTGCACCCCGCTCAAGTGCAGCTGCAGGTGCATCCCACACCAGGTTATTTGTTCCTTTCAGTTCAGCTGTCTGTCTGCTCAGGTAACTCCTAACAAGATGCTTGGCATCTGTTGGTGGTATTCCTAATTAATAATGTATCACCTGTGAGAACAGCCCAGACTTCTGAGGTTGCTTGCAACTCATCACTGACTCCTGCACTGTTTTTATTGCCCAGGACAGCTGCTGGACAAGGTCTGTGCACCAGTTTTTGTCTGAGGCTCATCAGCAGTCAGCATCAAATGATGCTGCAGCAGATATCAGCCCCAGCTCCCCTCCAGTTTTCCAGTCCTGGGGTCAACTGGAGGCTGCTTTTTCCAGCAGCACCGTAGTTATCTGAGTCCCACACGCAGCTCCAGGCTCCACAGGCTGTTTCCAAACCCAGACAGAAAGGGATGGATGCTGTGTTTGTCTCCTCTGGCTGTGCCACCCATGCCAGTGTCTTTGAAGACTACACAGGGTTTCCCCATGCAAAGGGTGAATTCCCAGCTGGCACCATACCCACCTCCACCATTCCTTGGCATCCACAGAACCCATAAGACAGTTGCTTTGAACGGGGACTCAGGTGGTTTAACATCAAGATGGAAGTGATGCCAGCTGGAGAATCCCTGCTGGCTGCTCATGAAGGGTCCCAGGGATGGCTGATGGGAAGGCGTGGGTAGGAATGGCTTTGACCATCAGTTGTGCACCTGAACAGGCTCTCTAGGAAGGGTAGAGGGATGCCCAGAGTCCATCAGATCCTTACTAAAGCAAGTTGCTGTGTGGCATGGAGCAGGGAGGATGACTGTGCAGGAAAGCTGCCTTCTCTACCCTGTTACATAGATGTCTGTGGTTCTGCAGCAACGTGGACAACCTACCCTGTGCCCATAGCAACACAAAGGGCAGTTGGGACATCCTGCCATGCGTGGGCAGACAGCTCACAGCTTCCCCCTGCCCACAAGAGCCTGTAGACAGAGCACCTTGAGGGTCAGGAGATGGCTGGGTCAGTCAAGGAGTGCAGAGCTGGGTCTAACTCATCTTCTCCCTCCTCCTAGGAGTGCACCGCCCTTCCCAGACCTCAGACATCCCCGGATTCTACCCACTGCCTCCGGCTGGAGTCGGGCAGATCACGCCACCAATGGGATGGTGAGTGTGGAGGGATGGGATGCTGAGTGTGGAGGGATGGCCCCCCGGTGCTCCCTGTAGGGTGCTTCACTGACCTTGCCACCTGCAGCCACCCTCCCTCACCTCCACGGTGCTTTCACTTTGGCTTCACCCCTCCTGCGGCTGTGTGATGGGGAAGGAGATTTACCTCTGCTCTAGAGATGGGGAGCAGATCTGGGGAGAGATCCTGCTCCTTCTTGAACTGGCTCCCCCCAGGAGGATAGGGAACTGCTTGAGAGGGTACAGCAAAGGGCTATGAAGATGGTGAGGGCACTAGGACATCTGTCTTGTGCAGGAGAGCTGAGAGACTTGGGGCTTTCAGGACTGGAGAGGGAGAAGGCTTTGGGGGGATCTCATCAATGCTTATAAATACATCAAGGCTGAGTGTCAGGAGGATGTGGCTAGTCTTTTTTCTGTGGTACCCAGTGACAGGACAAGAGTTAATGGGTACAAACTTGAACATAGAAAGTTCCATCTGAACATGAGGAGAAACTTCTCTAAGTTAAGGGTGGTGGAGCACTGGAGCAAACTGCCTAGAGAGGTGGTGGAATCTCCAGCTCTGGGGTCATTCAAAATGCACCTGGACACCATCCTGTGCAATCTGCTCTGGGTGAGCCTGCTAGAGCAGGAGGCTTGAACTGGATGATCTCCAGAGCTCACTTCCAACCCCTGTCATTCTGTGATTTTGTGAGAGGCTGAAGGCTTTCTCCCAGCTGGGACATCCCTGGTGTCAGGGTCACAACCTGCCTAGTTCAGAACCATCTCCTGCCTTGCATCCAACTTCCTGCAAGAGTTAGGAAACATGGGGAGAGCTTCCTGTCACCCTCACCTGGGGTTTCAGCATGAAAGGCTTTCTCTGAGTGCACCACCAGCATGGTGTAACCCAGTACCATGCTCCATCCATGGGCCGTGGTGCTTCCTGGGGTCTGAGGCAGGGCAAAAATCCATCATAGCAGAGACCTGCCCTGCCGAACAATCCCAGTACCTGCAAGCCCAGCTGTGATGCAGCCAACTTGTCAGCGGCAGGAGGGATGGGGAAAGAGGGACAGTGAAGTGGAGCACTCCCAAAATGTCCCCACTGCATGAGCCAGTCCTGAGGAGCATCCCACAAAGCACAGCCCATTGGGAAACCCTGGGCACATGAGTTAAAAATACGTCCTCTGTGGTCACTGCCCCTGGCTTTTGTCACTGTGATCATGAGCACACGCTCACAGAATGGCTTGAGTTGGAAGGGGCCTTAAAGATCATATCCAGTCCCAACCCCCTGCCATGGGCAGCAACACAAGACACAGGGAGGGAGCAGGTCTGGCAGGAGGTGCCCTGTGGGCATTGTCACTGCTCAGGTTAATTTTTAATCCTGGCTGTAGAGGCTCACAGGGAGGCTGGTGGCCACAGGTTGTGGTGCCTGGGATGGGGGCAGAGAGCAAGGAGGGCAGTCATAGAAGCAAGAAACCAGGTCCCCTGTGGTTCCAGCTGATCAAACCCCAGCAAAGCTCAGTGGAGACCTCCTGGTACAAGAATGTGCTGCAAAACAGGAGAGGACAAATGTATTTAAAAGTAAAATACTCACTTTTCCTTTTGTTGTGTTTATGATTTTCATGTTCCAGATATTTGACCACCAGGAAAGAGAGGCTGAGGCCTTTCGTACAGTCTGGCTTCAAAGAGATTACATTTTGTCTTCTGTGCTAAATCTGCTACTCTTGGGTGATGATTTGACTCCTCACTGATATGATTCATCCTCAGGAAAAAAGTAATGGGGTGGCTGTGCATGAAAGCCATCATTGGGGATGAGAAGGGAGCCTGCTTGCCAAGTGCAAAGTCCCCTCTTTGGGTGATGCTGTTAAGGACAGCCCTGGATGTGTGGAGGGAAAGAAAGCTAGTTTGTATAGAAAGTTTGTTGGTGGTTGGTGGCAGAAGCATCTTTGCCCTGAGAGCTGCTCCAGCATCTGCCAGCTTTGGCATCCTCAAGCAGCCTCATCAGATGTGTTCATTAGTGACTCATAGAGCAGATACGGGAGAGCCACAAACTTAGCCACTGGAGAGAAGCACCTCGAAGTGCCTGTGCCTGTAGCACAGTTTTTGCTCATTGTGCCCAAAATTTATGGAAGCCCCAAAACCACTCCCTTAATGCTCAGCCCTCAGCCAAGGCTCAGCATGTTGGTGCAAGTGGGTGCAGAAGCACCAAAACCCAGCAACATTGACCCCAGTGCAGGGCATAGCGGGCATGTGCTGGGGGTGGTCATTCTGGCCATGCTTTTGTAGATGCCAGGGAGCCAGGGCAGCGGCATACAGGAAGCAGCTGGGCAGAAGCAGGCTTTGTTCTTGCCGAGCATTTCGGAAGGAGGAGCTGCAATCACTCTCTGTAATTAGCTGGGACAACAGTTGGATGAAAGCCTCCAAGACTCTGGTCGAGTAAGTTTTGCTTCTGGGAGTCTGGCAGCAAACAGCAGCTGGGAGCCTTCAAACCGTGCCACTCAACTGAGCAGTGACAGTGACAGGGCAGCCCCTCCCTGCCCATCCACCTCTTTATTCCAAGTTTACCCTCCCATCACCAAGTGGTACAGGCTGCAATTCCCATCACAGGGATCAATTTAGCAGTTGCATGCACTGGTTGTGCACTTGCATTGGTTGTGC
>WAAF01004519.1:0-139592 GCA_013400475.1 Tricholaema leucomelas
AAAAAAAAAATCTGAGTGCAGGAAGTGCATGCAAGTTAAATGCAAAATATCTAGACTTTAGGGAAGAAAAAAGGTCAATCAATCCAACAAGACAAGATGTCAGCAACGGTTCTTATTTGTAAGACACAGACACTGTCAAAGCACAGGCAATCCGTGGGTGAGGAAATGATGCACTGAATTCAAGCAAGGGCAGCTCTCTAGCAGCAGAGCTGTGACATCTAGTGGCAGCCACATGTGTTTGGCCACACACTTCGTGTTTCCTTTGCTTGAAATCCCTGGAGTTTGGAAGAGGTTTTTTGAACACAAGAGAAAAGGGACAAAAATTGCTCAGGTGGTTCTGAAATGGGGATCTTCTCAGTGAGAAGACAAGCCTTAGAGGGCACTGCCTCAGTGCTCAGCAAGAGCTAAAGGGTCGGGGGCAAGAGGATGGGACCAGACTCTTGTCAGTGGTGCCTAGGGACAGGATAAGGGGCAACAGGGACCAACTGAAGGCCAGGAGGTTCCATCTGAACAGGAGGAGAAACTTCTTTGGGGTGAGGGTGTTTGAGCCCTGTCCCAGGCTCCCCAGAGAGGTTGGGGAGTCTCCTCTGAAGAGCTTCCAACCTCACCTGGCCCTGTGATCCTGGGCGAGCTGCTGTGGGTTCCTCTGCTTTAGCAAGGCAGTTGGACTAGGTGATCTTCAGAGGTCCTCTCCAAACCCACCATGCTGGGAGTTTATGAGATGCTTTCAGACTTTCTGTGATGAGCTTTTGCTTCTTTCAGTTGCCTTCAAAAGAGCTGAAACAAGCTGCCCATTGCTCACCTTTAGTTTTAAATCAAATGCAGTAGTGCTTATGTTGGTGTCTCTGTTCAAAGAGCAGTACAAAAATACGCACACATATCAACTGTCTTTAAACACTTGCCTTTCATCACCCACAGTAAAAAACACAACCAAACAGAAAACACCAAAAAAATTATGCTTTTATGATATATAAACAATGCAAAAGCTTTTCCAAACCTTTAATACCAGAGATAAAAAGATCTACTTTATATATTAATGCTATAATGTTGTAGTACAACCTATTAAGTGCCCTGTTCTTGAGTAATTTGCTGTCACTGCGATAGGATTCTTGCAAAAGCTGTTCCCCCAAAAGAAGATCATCCTGTGTGCCATTTACTTATAGCCAGGACTGTATCACACAAATATTTCAAAAGTCAGAGGCTCAAGCAATAGAAAAATCATCCTAATCTCTCTCAAAAAAAAACCCCCAAACCAAACCCCATAAAGATTATAACAGATACTTTAGAATGTTAAGACTTTTTTTCACCAACAGACAGTGACAAGACAATCTATGTCAACTCCTCCAGTGATGAGAACAAAGTTTAGCATGGTTAGACTTCAGCATCACTTCTCCTAGCTCCTAGGCACTGCCCATCTACTATCACATTACAAATAAAACAAAGCAGGAGTTAAGACTTGGTTTGCATACCGGAGAAGCGATTATTTTTTCTCCACTCTTCTGTTTGCTATGATGATCTAACTCAAATCCTTGCTGCCAAAAGTGTGTGCTTTATTTTTTTAACTTCTGACTCCCAAAGCTGTGCTTCTGAAAAGGGGAAGGGATCACAAATGGCATCACTTAAGAAGGACAAGACCTTGTTTTGTATCTGTCGTGTGTGCAAATCATCGTTTCAATGCAATTTAGTAGTTGCAAATGTTCTTAAACTGTCTAAGTATGTTTGGTTCTACAGAACTCAAGCAATGTTCTACCATCTGAAACATAATAAACAACAGTTTAAGAACACTAAGAAAAAAACACAAACCTCCTGTACATTATATAGTACCTTTTGGTTAAAGCTTCTTAGCAAAAATATAGTAATGTGCTTTCAGCATTCCAGTTACAGATGGTTCAATATTAAAATTTCAAGGTTACCCCATTGTGAAAAAAATATTGCATTTCCCCATAGGTGCAGCAGAAAGTTTCTCTCTCTCTCTCTCTCTCTCTGAACAAGATTTCAGTCTCTTAAAAATATATAGACAGTAAATACAAATTCAGACAAAGTCTTAAAAAAATATAATACAGTACTGAGGGTGTTTGGTTGTTGTGCATTATGGACTTGACATTCTTTCTTCCTGAGGAAAAGCAGAACTAGAGAGCCCATTGTATATCAGTGAGTTCGGCTGGATCTCCAAGTCCTCCATCAGCCTCCAAGTAATTCATAAGAGCTGTCATAGCAGTGTCCTCATTTTCACAGATGGCATCAAAGTCCAGATGAGAATTACCACCTAATACAAGGATGAAAACATTAAGTGTAAGCGGCATAAAGCATGACAAATATAGAATTACTGAATCATTTCAGATGGAAAGACCTTCAAGATTGAGTGCAACTACTATCTAACTCTACCAACTCTGGTGGTAGACCATGACCCTCAGCACCACATCTCTGCCTCACTTAAACACCTCCAGGGATGGGGATCCAACCAGCTCCCTGGGAAGCCTGTTTGAGGGTTTGATTACCTTTTCAGTGAAGAATTTTCTTTTAATCTAGTATAGAATAGAATCAACCAGGTTGGAAGAGACCTCCAAGATCATCCAGTCCAACCTAGCACCCAGCCCTGTGCAATCAACCAGATCATGGCACTAATTGCCTCATTCAGTCTTTTCTTGAACTCCTCCAGGGATGGCGACTCCACCACCTCCCTGGGCAGCCCATTCCAGTGCCAATCACTCTCTCTGTGAAGAACTTCCTCCTAACATCCAGCCTATACTTCCCCTGGCACAACTTGAGACTGTGTCCCCTTGCTCTGTTGCTGGTTACTTAGGAGAAGAGACCAACCCCACTTAGCTACAATCTCCCTTCAGGTAGCTGCAGAGAGCAATGAGATCACCCCTGAGCCTCCTCTTTTCCAGGCTGAACAGCCCCAGCTCCCTCAGCCTCTTCTCATAGGACTGTGTTCTGGGCCACTCACCAGCTTCATCGTCCTTCTCTGGACAGTATCTAATATCCAACCTAACCCTCCCCTGGTGAAACTTGAGGCCACTTCCTCTCATTCTGTCACTTGTTGGTCAGAAGAAGAAACCAACCCCCACCCTACCTGAATCTCTGTTCATGGAGTTGTAGAGATCAAGAATGTTTGCCCTCAGGCCCCTTTTCTCCAGACTAAACCACCACTGTTCGGTCAGCCTCACCAGACCTGTTCTCTAGTCCCTTCACCAGCTTTGCTGCCCTTCTCTGGACACATTCCCGCACCTCAATGCCTTTCTTGTAACACGGGCTCAAAACTGAACCCAGTACTCAAGGTGTGACCTCAGCAGTGCTGAGTCCAAGGGAACGATCACTTTCCTGGTGCTGCTGGTCACATTGTTCGTGATACAGGCCAGGACACATACAGAACAGCTTAGCGTAAGCCACACAGAAACACTCACTCAGATTTTTCAATGTCTTAGGATGACTTATTTTAGCTTATGGTAACTTTGAAAGTACATATTTTTTTTTTAAACAGCACCTTCCTTTCCTTGGAAGTCATTTAGATGTTAATCTAATCACATAATAGAAATAACAGTCTGCAGGCAGACATAATAAATCCAATATTTAAGAAGAAAACTTAAACCTTGCCAACGTGTTGGACTGCCTCCAACTGCTAGCTAATAACCACAGAACCACAGAATGTCAGGGGCTGAGACCTCGAAAGCTCATCCAGTCCAAACCCCCTGCCAGAGCAGGATCATCTAGAGCAGATCACAAAGGAACACATCCAGGCAGCTCTGGAATATCTCCAGAGAGGGAGACTCCACAACCCCTCAGGGCAGCTTGTTCCAGGGTTCTGTCACCTTCACAGTGAAAAATTACTCATGTTTATATATTCTGTCCCTGGTTGCCTGGGAGAAGAGACCAACCCCACCTGGCTACAACCTCCCTTCAGGTAGTTGTAGAGAGCAATAAGGTCTCCCCTGAGCCTCCTCTTCTCTGGGCTTCAGGTTTCTTCCAACCCCTATCATTCTGTGGTTCTGCTACAGGACATTAGTTCTGTCGTGGGATTAAATCACTGATGAAATTTTGCTTTTTGCCTTCTCATGATAACATATCTGCTTTAGGCCTCTCCTCTTCAGGCAGGCAGGCAGATCTTATTACACATGATAGACAGTTATAAAGCAGTGCACTCAAAACCAACACAATTTATCAGGAATGTCTTCCCCCTGCAATCCTCAAAATATCCACAAAAGAAAACAAAAAAAATCATCTTACTGAGGAGAGGTTCATTGTTGGGAAATGGAATAGCACCCTGGGTTTGTTCTGAAGTCTCTAGAGCTTCTGTTTCCAAAGGACATAACTGAATCAAATCTTTATTTGGCACCTGAAAGAGCAGCAGTAGTAAAAGGGACAGAATTAAATTATCAGTTTAATCATTTAGTCAGAATTATTACCTTACAGAAACATTATACATTGCTCTCAAAGGATTAAGAACTAAGCAGAGTAAATCAAAACCACAACTCCACAGGCAGGTCTACTGCACTTAAAAATAATTCATTTTCTAAGTTCACATGGCATTGGACATGGCTTAAGTAAAAGCTGTCACTTATCATAGCACAGAATCATAGAATCAGTCAGGGTTGGAAGGGACCACAAGGATCATCCAGTTCCACCCCCGCCCTGCCATGGGCAGGGACACCTCACACTAGATCAGGCTGTCCAGAGCCTCATTAAGGCCAGCCTGGCCTTAAACACCTCCAGGGATGGGGCTTCAACCACCGCCCTGGGCAACCTGTTGCACACATCTGTCAAAAGGAAAGGTACTTCATAGTGATTGCATCTGCTTTACTGAGGATCTAATGAGGGAGACAACAAATAAATCCAGCACACTAAACTGCACTGGCATGTACTTTCCATGTCTGGTAGCATAAGGTACAAAATCCCAGTGCCATCATGTTTGCCAATGTTGACAAATGCTAGCTGTAAGATAAAAAATAATGACTCTCATACCTCCCATGTTCTATATGCATTCTAAACTTGTCTCTCTTCTATTATTTTGCATCTTGTTAGCATAATGATTTAAAAAAAAAACCAAACCAACAACTAAGTAGTTTTAAATTACTTTCTTGCACTTCACAAAAAGGTTAGCAACAATAAAGATGGAAGTCAATAGTAACTCAAATGTTTCCACCTTCCTGATCCCCATCATGTGTTTCATGCAATTTAGCAGGATAGGTTTCTTGAGTTGCCTGACTTGTGTACATTCTGCTAGGGAATTAATAAAGCTAAAGTGCTTAACCAAAGCATTTTAGGGAGCAATGTGATACCAAAGCACAGAACAAAGCAAAAAGAAAAACCTTCCATTAATACAGTTAAGTTACCCTTATGATGAGATGCTGCTTGATTTAGAGTTCAGTATATACAAAGTCAACCATCTTTTAGGGAGAAAGATCTGCAACAAGGCAGGGGAGAACTGAGCATAAAAAGCAAGGAAACCAAACCAATCCCAGCTACACAACAGTGGAGTCAGGGAATGGAAACTGCAATGGGACAACAAAACTGTCTTTAAATAGGAAGAAGTTTACATTCAAAGAAGTGCTGATGGGGAAGCAAGTGTTCATTCATATAGCTTGAAATATACAACAGACAATACGCTTAGGTGAACAATAGGTTATTTATTCCAAAAGTATGATAGTTACAGTCTGTGGTGTTGCCAGCACTAAGAGATTAGCAAAAGGGCATATTCTATCCATTTTTAGAAGGCTACTGAAACAGCTTCAGAGTAAAAACTTCAAACATTTCAGAACTGAATACACAGAGCATGGATTTATAAAGGGGTTTTGAAGAACACTAAGATTAAAAGTATGAGAGAAAACAAGAACTGGTAATATTTTATTTAGGTTGTCAAATGGGTGGAAACTCTTTAACTCTGATGGATACTGAACAAAAGTTTTAATACAATTCCAGATGCAGAAGAGTCCTCATCACATGAATCGTATTTAGCATAATTGCAAAGCTTTAGCAGAGATCCTAACAATTGAGTGGAAACTGCAGTCCTCTCAGCCACCGTACTGAATAGCCCCTTAAGGCTTGCAATGATGGCCTTGTAAATGAGGTTGCAACTTGTGCTGCTGTCACACCTCTCAGAAAGTAGCTGGCAATACCTGACATGTTCTTTCACAAAAACACAAGTCAGACCAATGTGGTTCAAACACAGGCTCTGAGCTATCTGACATTAACTTTCTACTTGAAGATTTTTACAGGCAGTGACATACTCACATTGCTGCAGTTTATAGTTAAAGCTGGAGAAGGTGACTTTCTCAAGAGATGGGATGGACTTAACTCCTCAGATGGTGAAGAATGCAACCTAAAATAGAATGTGTTTCATTGATTTACTGAGTCACATTGATCATAACCTGAAAAACAGCCTATGTGTTGCAAAACCCACCAGGCCCCTGTCACAAAGTATGCACCAGCTAATCTGAGGAGATGTTGTCTTAATTCTCCTGTTCCAAGTTCTCCTACCAGAAAAAACAGCAGAGCTTAATAAAGATCATAATTCCTTGAGCACACTTTTAGTTTTCTCTTGAATCACCAGCACTGCCAGGCCAAAGAGTAACAGGTTTCAGAGTTAAGCACACTGGGACAAACAGCTACATTTCAAATACATACAGAACACATACAACATAAGGAAGGTCTGCTAAATGCTGCAGGGAAAAGAACAGAGCCTTCTAGTGCTCCCTACACTGTGATTTTATCTCTTTTTCCCATATGGTCATAAAATTCCAACTGGAAAGGAAGACTACTTGTTTATTACTGGAATTCTTTGTGATGCTCTTCCTCTCTCATCAAGCATGCCAGGTATGCAACTAACAGTGAAAATGTCATGATCAGGGTACTTTGGACAGTTTGCCCCCATGTCCCCTTGCTCTACCTGACCCTCAAAGAACAATGCTATAGAGAACTGAGTCACTCTGGATACTTTTCCAACACTGCCTCAGACCCAGAATGTGACAAGGAATTGGAGGAAAGATAGAAGATGGGTGAATAAATAGCCTATCTTCAGTAAGTTGAGCTATTTGCATGGAATATTAGTTCCTTGCATTCCAATATCCACTGCATCATTTGATAAGCAGTACTGCCAAATCTAAAAGCCAGGACAGAAACTCCAGTTTGACCAGGTTTATGGAATTGCTGTAACTGCAGTGACCATTCACAGAATCACAGATTGGTCTATTTGGAAGGGACAGCCAACAGTCATCTAGTCCAACACCCCTCTGCACTTGGAAGGGGCATACTCAACTAGATCAGGCTGCCCAGAGCCCTGTTGAGCCTCACCTTGAATATCTCCAGGGATGGGGCTTCAACCACCTCCCTGAGCAACCTGTTCCAGTGTTCCACTACCCTCATGGTAAAGAACTCGCTCTTAACATCCAATCTAAATCTACTCTTCTCTAGCTTGAAGCCACTGCCACTCATCCTGTCACTGCAGGCCTTTGTAAACAGCCTCTCTCCATCCTTATTCTAGCTCCCCTTCAGGTACTGGAAGGCGGCTATTAGGTTGCTATTAGTTCTTCATTGGAAGCTAGTACATTTCAGAGATGCTTGTAAACAAAGCTGTAGGCACAGACTTGAAATTCAAAAAAACTCATCTGGGTGATGCCTGATGCACAGCTTGAGAACCACCTGTCTCATACTGATGTAAAAAAATTGGAGAGAGCAGATTCAGGTAGTAAACTGCACTCAGCATTTGCAGTCACAAAGGAATGTGATAAAAAACAGTTGGTGCAGCCTCTGCTGATCGCTCTTCTCTCTAATGTTGATGGCCTCAGGGCTTGCAAGACAGTAAACTTTAGTCAATACAAAAGAAAAATGAAGAAAGAGAATGAAGTTCTACTCTTGGGCTGGAAAGAAATGCTAGCATTGGTCTCAGCAGTCATTCTGGAGAAGTGAAATACCTCTGGGTGCAAGCAATTGCATCCAGACATCTCCAGAAACATCCAGTTCTTCCTGATGAGGCCCTCAATGGACAACTTTATCTGTAAATGCTTTTTGTTGATTTCCCCCCAGATACAGGGCTGTAGGACGATATAATGTCAGACATCCCAGTTACACAGTGCAACTGCTCCCTTCCATAGAAGACCTTCCTTTGGGCACAGAGTTTACTTTATTCTGCGTGACTTTGCTCATCATATTTTCTTTCACCTGCAGAACATTTTCCTGTGCTACTAGTCTGGGGCACAAGTTTATTCCGCAGTTCCTGGTGTTCAGACAGCTCAGACCACTGCAATAAGCACAGCTGGCACAAGACTGAAATGGCTCAGATCACTGTGGCTGCTGAAGCTGGCAAGCAAAATACTTATGCTGAGAAATAAGATGACTGTTGCCCAAGAAACAAACATAATCACAGAATGGTTTAAGTTGGAAGGGACCTCAAAGATCATCCAGTTCCAACCCCTCGCCATAGGCAAGGACACCTCCCACTAGAACAGGTCGCTCAAGGCCTCATCCAACCTGGCCTTGAACACTTCCAGGGAGGGAGCAACCATAACCTCCCTGGGCAACCTATGCCAGTGTCTCACCACCATCACTGGAAAGAACTTCTTCATAACATCCAGTTTAAATCTCCCCTCTGCCAGTTTAAACCCATTACCCCTCGTCCTGTCATTAGAGGACCTTGTAAATAGTCTCTCTCCAGCCCTCCTGTAGCCCTCCTTCAGATATATAATGCTGAATTCTTGTTATTAAACCAAACAGGACATGAATAGGAGTGGGAAAAACACTAAGTTCTATCAATGCCTTCAAGAACAAGACTGCCTGCTGCAGTTCCTTGATGCATGTGCTCTTCACTGCTAGCACTTCCACAAATACTTGGCATTGGAAAGTCATTCTTTGAATTCAGAACTTGCAGGTCTTTATTTCTCCTATTAGCCCCACTTCTTAAATTAGGAGCAAGTCTGAACCATCACTAAGATCTTCCTGAAAAGAGAGTTTGGGTAAATCAAAGAATCAGAGGTAAATATCCTGCTACCTTTAACTGCTACTGTGTAAAGGTGTAAGGCCATGCTTTACTTACACAATGAAATCAAGGTATCTACAAAATGAGTTCATGATAGGCATAGAGATACTTTTAGTACTGTGGAAGCTGAACTTTTTGATAAATAAGATTAGTTTCTCTAAGGTCTGTAATGACTGAAGAGATTAGAGAGCCAGACTTATGAGGAGCAGCTGAGCATACTAGGTTTCTTCAGCTTAGAGGAGAATGAGAGGCAATGTCATTGCTGTCTACAACTTCCTTATGAAGGAGTGCTGAGAAAGAGGTGTTGATGTCTTCTCTCTGGTGTCTAGTGATAGAACGTGGGCTTGAAGTATGTTCCAGATTGTAGCTATTGCTCCTTGTCTTATTGCTGCTGACCACCAAAAAGAGCTTGGCTCCCTCCACTGGACACCCACCCTGCAGATAGTTGTACACATTGATCAGATCTCCTCTCAGTCTTCTCTTCTCCAGAATAAACAGCCCCAAGGCCCTCAGTTTCTCTTTGTAGGGGAGCTGCTCAAGTCCCCCAGTCATCCTTGCGGTTGTCCACTGGACTCTTTCCAGCAGGTCTCTGTCTCACCTGAACTAGGGAGCCCAAAACTGGACATGGTATTGCAGCTGTGGTCTCAGTAGGGCAGAGTAGATGGGGAGAAGAACCTCTCTAGACCTGAACAACAAATGCTGACACAGTGCAAAGTGACATACAGTAATAACCTCTCCCTCTATAAGCAAGTCAAGCACTACTGTGGGTGCACAACACAAAAAACACTTCAGGATATCTTCACATGAGAAGTATGTTTATTCCTTTTAGATTCATTTGCTATGCTGTGTGGCTGATAAACTAGTTAGTTTTAAATGGCTTTAACAATTCCAATCTTGTATGGATTTCCATTTGGAATGGCACCAAGTGGTTGTTTTAATCTATAGCTGGGTACTGGGATGGAATTGTGCTTTCACTTGATGCTACATTCAGATTAATCAAAAAAAGGGACAATATTGGCTATGACATGCTCCAGTGAAGATTCTTTCAAGAGAAGTTTTCCTACCAGAGCAATGCTATCAGAAACACATAAACACTACTCACAGACAACTGATTTTCCATTCCTGAATGGTTTATCTACCCCTTTCAACATCATGAGAAGAAGATGCATCACAGTAACACTTCAGAAGTTATAGCTGTTTCATACCTTCAGTAACAAAAAGAAACTGCATACCTAGAACAAAACTAGTTGTCAATACCAGTGATGTGTTTTGCCATGCATGAGACTAACATCAGGTTATAATTGCTACTTTGCAATGCCACTGGCTTGACCTAAAAATCTTTTATACACTTAACACAGTAAAAGTGAATAATCCTCACAATCATGTATAACTCTCCCATAGCTTTACTTAAAAGTGTATTGTATGATATTAAACATCTATTACCTTTGCAATTCTAGTATTTCATTTGCAATTTCAGTTCCTATACTTCCAGCACCAAGAACTGTTCCAGTGGACATTCCAGGTACACTTACTAAAGACTGTTTTACAGCATCTACAGTTAAAAACAAAAGAAAACAAAAGAAAACCTTAAGTTTGTAGCAGTTTCATTACACAGCAAGGAAAAAACAAACCAAAAAAAAAGATCACCTGGAGGATTAATTTTAAAGCAGTTTTTGTTCTGTATCTCTTATTTCTAGAACTTATATTCCTTAAAACACTAACTCAGGAGGGAGGGTGTGGTAAATCCCATTTGAAATATAAAGTCAAGTGTGTAATACATATGTGAGGATTGCTGATTTCCAGTAGTGAAATTGGCTTCAACATTACCACCTCCAGTCTCCCTCACAGACAATGAGTGGAAAAAAAAAAGAATCTTTGAATTTTTTCAAGCTGAAATTAATTATTCAAAGGAAAAAGAGAACAAAAAAGAGAAAAAAACTATAGCAAGATTATAAAACAATATGTGGAAGTCAGATTCTGGGTGCAGCAGAAAAACAGTACCAAAGTATAGATCACTATCAGTATTCTCCTATATTCTAGGGATAAACTGACAAGGTACAAATGCATTTATTCAGAGAACCAAGCAACATAGGAAAATCATACCCACAGCAGAGGCCACCAACAAGGAAAAGATATGCTCTAAGTATATCTTCTGGTTACAGTTATATGAATGATATCAATTAGGATGCTGTAACTAGAAATTGTCACCAGAATTAGCTTTACAAACAAAGCAATCCTTTCTTGCACAACAATCTAGAATTAAAGAAACATCCTAGATTGACTAAAAATAAAACTGTAGTGATTGATCAGCACATGCACCTAGGATAGCTGTAAGAAGAAACACTTACCTTCTGCAGGCTGGGAACTGTAGAGGGCCTGTTCTTCAGCTGACTCATTATGACCTCTGATATTTAAATAGATAAAAAAAAAATCAAAACAAAACCACAACAACAACAACAAAAATCAGCAAGTTTTTTTCAAAAGACAAGCCCCATCAAATTTATCTTTTATTTCAATAATACCTTAAACAGTAAAAATTAACATCCTCAAAGTAGTAAAAAGTCATCATTCGATCTTTTGTAGTGTTTGTGAAGGACTGGGTGAAATACTAATTTCCACTTACTCTCCAAACAAAAAAGAAAGGCCAAAAGAGGGGTTTGTGTTCTGTGCCAAGGGAACAAGGCTGCCATTTTTACTACTAGGAGGGAGACCAGTTAACCAGAAACAAATGCTACAAGGACCCGTCGGCTGTCTTCTGCCAGAAGCTGCTGCCTACCCTTCCTCCTTCAGACAGCTGCAGATGCCTAGGTCTCCAGGGGAGGGAAAAGTGGCCTTTATTGTTGGGCAGCAACAGCTGCTGCCCAACTGTTTGTCTATGCCTTCTTGAGGAAGAAGGACACAAGTAAAATATGTGGGTGATGTTGACTTAAGGCATGAACCAGGTCTAGAATGGGTAAAAGGCCTCCTTGACAGTCCAGTTTAATAGAAATAGAATCCCCTTCATTCCCACCTCAAACCCCAGTCATTATCAGAGATCTTCAATATCACTAGTACAATCAAAGTTATGGCTCCATTGTAAGGACAGAGAATGAAAAATAATGAGAAAGAGGAAAAGAATTCAACACAGACATTTGCTGTCTCATAGGCTCCTCCCTTGCAGTCAGTTTAGACAGCATATTTTGTCCTGCCATGCACTTCCACAATCTCTTAGCTATGCTTCTCCACATTCTGACAGATGGTAGGTAGGGCAGCACTCAAAATTAGGTCAGCTGGCACAGGCTGTATTGTAAAGCTCAGAAGGAAAAGCAGAACTAACTTTGCATTTCCATTTCCTCATATCTACTTTTCTCAAAAGATCCTTTCCTTCTTCCTTCAGTAAGAAACTCTTTCATGTATTTTTTCTCCCTATTAAGAAATAATACAGTTTTCAGAATCACAAGATCCCAGGATATTAGGGGTTGGATGGGACCTCCACAGATCAAGTTCAATGCCCCTGCCAGAGCAGGGCCAGAAAATCTAGCACAGGTCACACAGAAACACACCCAGACAGGGCCTGAAAGCCTCCTGAGAAGGAGACTCCACAACCTCTCTGGGCAGCCTGTTCCAATGCTCCATTATCCTTACAGTAAAGAAGTTCTTCCTCATGTTGAGGTGAAACTTCCTGTGCTGTGATTTATACCTATATAGTCAAAGCCTGAAATAAAAGTAACTGGCAAATGCAAAACAAAAAAAAAGTATTTCCAGCTTAACCCCTTTTTGTGCAGCGTTCATAGAATCAGTCAGGGTTGGAAGGGACCACAAGGATCATCTAGTTCCAACTCCCTGCCATGGTCAGGGACATCCTACCCTAGATGAGGCTGGCCAGAGCCTCATCCAGCCTGGCCTCAATCACCTCCCTGGGCAACCCATTCCAGGCTCTCACCACTCTCATGGTGAAGAACTTCCTCCTCACATCCAGTGTGAATCTACCCACCTCCAGCTTTTCTCCATTCCTTGTCCTCCTTAAATAGGTTGGTTTCTATTCATGTTAACTGTAATCCAGACAAAAAAAAATAACATGGATATTTACAAGAATTACTTACAATACCACAGTGTTGTTTGAGACAATGTATTCCAGTTCTTTGGTCCATGGATTCATAAAACTAAACCACTGGCTCTTTAACGTAATGAAAGTCCCATCTTTTGCTCTGAATTTGTAGGAATTTGTAAAGACTTTTTCTTTATTCTGCAACACTAGATAAGAAAGGAAAGTTGTAATCACCATATTTACACTTAAAAAGATAAAAGTTCCAAAAAATCCATCTGTTTTAATAGCATCATAAAACCAAAACATTTTTGATGGCTGAAAGTACAAACTAAATACCTTAACAACAGACAGGACAGAATCACAGAGTTAACTGGGTTGGAAAAGACCTTCGACATCATCCAGTCCAACCTAACACCTTCTAATTAACTAAACCAGGGCACTAAGTGCCTCATCCAGTCTCCTTTTCAACACCTCCAGGGATGGTGACTCCACCACCTCCCCAGGCAGCNCCAGCGCCGAGTACAGGGGCAGAAGGACTTCCCTGGTCCTGCTGGCCACACTATTCCTGATACAGGCCAGGATGCCATTGGCCTTTTTGGACCCATCTTAAAAATCAATCTGTATTTTCAGCAATGCTTAAAATCTTAAATTAAACCCCCAGTACTAAGTTTCTGCAGACCACTGACTGCAGGTGCAGGTGCACTCTGCTGACTTGGGCAACCTTCATAATCAGAGCTTTTAATATGATTAGGCACATTTGCTCTTTAGGTTCCTGCTTCATAAGGCTTAAGGCAAAGAGTTATCATAGAATCATAGAATGCTCTGGGCTGGAAGGGACCTCCAAAGATCACAGTATCACCAAGTTTGGAAGATCACCTAGTCCAACCCCCTCTGCATTCAGCAGGGGCATCCTCAACTAGATCAGGTCGCCCAGAGCCCTGTTGAGCCTCATCTTGCATTAACAATTACACCTTGCAATTAAACAATTTAATCTTACAATTAAAGCACTGTAGCAGGATCCAAGATAACAGAAGTTTCTCTGTGCTTCTGTTACAAGCATCCTGTGGGCATGCCTTACTGCAGATGCAGAAGGGAACAATGCCAAGATTTAGTTTCATTTTCTCTCTGCTACTGATTTTTTTATGTGCAGTGTTTTCACGCCGCAGTTACACATAGTGGTAAAGCAGTCTAGCAGGACCAATTATTTCATACCTTCTTTATGTTTTTCAGCTAGATGATTGTGATCATCTTGATGGCAGTACTCGTAACAAGAAGTTCCCAGAAGCTCTTGTGGCAGATACCCTAAAATTGCTGTTGCACTGTTAGAAATAAAGACGTTGAACTCCAGTGGATTCAAGCAATCGTAAAGCTCAGCATCAAATAAAGCAGAAAATGAACATTTAAAGGAAGAGATGCTTGTGTTCACGTTTGAGAAACAGATGCAGCATTAGTACAGCTCTAAAACAACAGGAAATGTTACTTGCTTCAAGGAATGGCAACTCAAAGGAAAACACAACAGAGGCTAAGTGCTTATGATCATTAGGTCTTCCCATTTGCCAGCTAGGAGTACTGGTCACGTATAAGGAATCATTAAAAAAATCCCAGTCACTGAACTTTGCTCTGCCATTTTCAGGAATAGGTTTAAACTCACTTTTAGATGAAAGACAAGACAGCTGAAAGCAATGAAAAGCTCCCAGTGACAAGAATGGCATTCAAAAGACAGAAGTGATAACTTGGTCTCTGTAATGAACAAAACTTTTGCTTTAGAATCTTCAGGAAAATGGGAGCTTAGCTTTTATTTCTAATAAAATAATTGGGCACTTTGTTTAGATAATATGCAATTTGCTCCAAATACTTGGATTTTCAGAAATACAGCTATTTTGGTTAAGTGTTTATCACTTATGTTATATGCACAGCATCTAACTGGAGATGTTTCTTTACGAGCAAGTACAGGAGTGCATAGGACGGTGCACTTTCATCTTTTCCCAGTGATCAATACACTCACTGTTGCACATTATGTGCAAAAATCCAGAGATTGAGAATGAACTGCTGCTTCCTGCACACAGCACCTAGGAATTGTAACCTGCTTGAGAAAAATCACCAATCTGACAGTATAAACTAGTGGTGTCATGTGCATTTTCTCTTCAGTAAAGAACAAAACGCTTACCGCTGATCTACATAAACAAATTTTCCATCCATGGCAAACCGTGTAACAAATTCTGTTGCTTTGACTTTTATCTCTCCACTCTTTTGGGGAACAATGTAAGGATGTAACCTCCCAATTGCAACAAGACAGTTAAAGTTACTACTGTCCTTTTCTACATCATTTTCCTCTTCTACTCCCACCTCATTAGGAGGCCAGTTCTTCAAATACCCAGTACAGTGAATGGTACAGTATTTCCTGTGATCTAGTAAAGAGAAATGAAACAAGCAGCAGTTAAAGTTCAAACAGTAAACTGAATGATCTATTTCCATGAGACCAGCAACCATATTTTTTATTCTTACCAACAATGCTACAAAGGCTACTGATAATTTTACAGGCTATTTTTTAATTCATTTTGTCCTACTTCATGTTGGCTTACCCAAGAGAGCTATTCTAATCTCATGCAAGATTAAGCTAGCTAGAATGTTTTGGTGAGAAGGATTAGATCACAGGCTATGAAAGGGAAACAGTGCTGATGTCTACTTCACTCATAGGCTTGCTGAGCGGTATAAGAACAGGAATTCAAACATAGATAAGACACTATATTCTGCTGGGGAGCTCAGAGCTGCATTTTTTTTTTCCTCTCTCTAGCCTTTCTGCTGCCTCTCTGATTAATCCACTTTGCTTCCTAACCCCCTGGCTGAACCTGCATTCTTCCTTGGGACTGGGCTAAGGTTGAGAGGAGTTGGGGGAAGATGAAAGGGTGATTGGGAGCCCTTCTGGGGGACTCAGGTTTCTGGGAGGGGAGTTGTGTTTTTGTATTACCTTTTACCTTGTATATTTCTGTCTATAACTGTCTATACTGTAAATATTTGCTGGTACATTGAGCTAAGCTGTAAATACAAGCTTTGTGCAAATTTCCAGAGCCGTCTGAGTCTAGTCTGGGTGATTTCCAAAGTGTGGGGGGTGGGTAACACCCAAGCCATCACAGAAGGTAAGTTATAGGTGATTTTTTTATTGTCAAACTGCCAACAATCAGCAGTCCAGTAATTCACAGATCACTATATGGTTGCATATATATTATAAAGTAAACTGAAGACATGCTCTGTAGCTTCTAAATCAATTTATCTCTTGTGAACACGACAATCTTAACATACGCTTACTGCAATTGCTAGAAGAATCATTTGAGAGGACAACCCAAATCAAGCCAGCTTATATTTTTGGGGGTTTTATTTGGGGCCTCTGAATTTCTCACACACCTATTTTGAAAGCCTTACATTTCAGTATACACTGTCATTTATTCCTACAGCTGGTAGACTCGTTGATGCCTAGATAAATAGGCAAACACCCACGCACGCATCAAGGCAGAGAGATGACATTACTGTGTCTTGCAGTTACTATCCACCTTTCAAGAAACTGCCCAAATACCCTTTTTTCCCCTCTCTGTATTCTGAACAAATTATGCTGCATAGGATTTGATTTTCTAACGACTACAGAAAACAGGTATCAACTCAGCAGAATGAAAAAATTACCTAACCTACTGTGTCTTTGTGACAGTTTCTCAGACTGTTTAGGCTGCTTCCCTCAACACTGCTTTAGTAAGAAACATCCATATAAGTTAGTCTTATCTCACTAAATTATTTGGCACATCAAGGGAGACTGAATTCTATTTTCTTAACAGTTACCAACCTTTCTAAAGATTTACTGTTATACAGTATCTCTCAAGAATAACAGGTTACCCTGAAAAAACAGAGTGGGATGATTTTTTTTCAGGCTCAGTTTCAACACACCCTTGCAAAAACAAAACAAAACAAACAAATAGATGCTTGGGTATTAAACAAAAGCTGGAAATGACATTTTATAAAGACCCATTCATAGAATGTTTTAGGCTGGAAGGGACCTCAAAGATCACCCAGTTCCAACCCCCCACTATAGGCAGGGACACCTCCCACTAGAACAGATCGCTCAAGGTCTCATCCAGCCTGGCCTTGAACGCTTTCAGAGAGGGAGCAGCCACAACCTCCCTGGGCTACCTGTGCCAGTGTCTCACCACCCTCACTGCAAAGAACTTCTTCCTAACATCTGGTTTAAATCTCCCCTCTGCCAGTTTAAACCCATTACTCCTCGTCTTGTCATTACAAGACCTTGAATGCCTTGAAGCATTCATGTATGCCTTACCAAAAGTTTCTTTCTTTTGATCTGCTGCTGTGCTTTCAAACAACTTCTGTGAGACTCCTAAAATTCGACTCCAGCAAACCATGTGCCCCCAAAAACACAGACACCATAACTCTGGTGTGTTCCTAACTCCCTTTTTTCCAGGAGTGAAGGGAGAGGACAAAAGGTGCAGTTAGACTGTTTCACAACGGGCGCCTCTAGTACATACTTACACTTGCTCTACTGCTACTCTGTGAAGGTAGCGATGGCTACAAGGGTCACATTACTGACTCAGAAGGTAAACTACATCGAGTTTCAAACCAGAAAGCCCCCAATCCATCTCCACCGCTTGAATACCTTTCTTCTTCGGGTTGGGCAAGCACTCCTTTTCTTCTTTGACTGCGTTCCTACTACATTTTATCCGACAGAAGAAGGAACGTCGAGCACCAGAATTCAGTCGAGCTGGTCCAGCTTGAAAATCTGTGTGTACTTGCAAGCCAGCTTATAAAAATTTAGTGAAGTAGTTAAACATCAGAACCCCAATAACGAAACTTCAGAATACAAGGCCTTTTCTTCTGGTTTTGTTGTTTGTTTTTTTTTCCTTCAGTACATTCTCCTTACTGTTTAGTTGCCTAAATTTTGTCCTTCCAATTAAAAGGAGTCTAATAATTTAAACAGGGCAAGGAAAACACAACTGCCACACAAGTTCCAAAGCTAAAAAGAACTACCAAACTACTTTCAAACTTCTCTGGATATTTTGAATGGTTATTTTAATAAATATTCTTTACAAAACTTTCAACTTCTATTGGATACAAGGAAGAACTGCACAGATGCTTATAAAAGCCAGCTAGAAAACAGTCATTAGCTTGCACAGTACATAATGCTTTCCATATAAGAAATAACTGTAAACAAAAGGAGATTTGGTTACATTAGGATTGACACTTAGCATTTTCAGAGAAGACAGTGATTCTTGGTATTGAAGTATTTTATCCCATGTTCGACTACATCAGGTCTTTTGTATTGACAAGACCTATTAAATACAAGAAAAAAAAGTAGTATGCCTGGTAGGAAGAATGTCAGACCACATCTTGGTAAATGTAAAACAATGCAAATTGCAGTTAACTTATTATCTAAACTAAATAGTTTTCTTTTCTGGGCTAGCTTTTAAACTGTAAGTGCACTTTCAGCAGATGAGAAGCACTCAAATATTCGCTTCAAAAAATTATGCCTCAAGTTCATACACCTATGCACATCTGAACATGTCCTGCACAATAACTAGATTTAATAATATCTGTTTAAAAAAAAAAAACAACAAACAAAGAACACATTAGAATCTAACTTACTTTTCCCATCTATGAGCTTCTCCCTAGGAGAGATATCCGAAGAAGAAAGTTGCTCCTTCACTTTTGCAACATCCTTTGGATGCAAGTAATCAAACAAACTTTGTCCAATTAGACTGGCCTGTTTAAAAAGAACCACAACAAAAGAAATAAGAACCACATCATTTTAGAACAGCAAAGAACACAACTATTACTTATATCAGAAAAACAACTTTCTGTGCCTCTCTGAAAAAGAGCAGACTTACTTGGATAAGGTTGTAGTCAGGTGGGGGTTGGTATCTTCTGCCAGGCAACCAGTGACAGAAGAGGACACAGCCTCAAGCTGTGCCAGTGCAAGTTTAGGCTGGATGTTATGAAAAAGTTCTTCACAGAATGATTGGCATTGGAATGGGTTGCCCAGGGAGGTGATGGAGTCACCATCCCTGGAGGCGTTCAAAAGGAGGCTGGACGAGGCACTTAGTGCCATGGTTTAGTTCATTAGGTGGGTTGGACTTGATGATCTTGAAAGTCTTTTCCAACCTGATTAATTCTGATTCTGAATCTCTCTAGTTGGGACACATTCATTGTGCTGCTGATTCAGATTAACTGGCCTGATGCACTACTGTAGGCAGGACTAGCTTTGAAACAAAGGAATTCTTACAGAAGTGGGCTAGTTTGGGTATTTTCATTGCTTACCTTCACCACAGCAGATCACATCAGTGGGCAGAAAGGAGCTATTTTGACAAGCAGCATTCTAGATTCAAATTGGAACTCATTTTAGACCCAAGCCACTCATGCTTTTCCAACAAGCCAGAGTCAGAAAAGGCTTTAATGAAAGGCTTGTAAGAAAACAGCATAAACATGCAGCCTCTTTCATTTGCCCAGTCGCCAGCTAACCCTAATGCAGATGGGAAAAAGCTGAGTGCCACTGAGAAAGGCCAGTAGTGGCTCTGTCAAAATATAGGTCTGTAACAAATGGATTAGATTGCAGGATGAGATTCATAACTTAGAACTACTCCAAAATAAGATCATGGAGAACTTGCTGTCCCCCAAGACTCCAAGATCTTTCTCCATGGAGCTGCTTTCCAGCAGGGCAGACAGTTACTGTGGGTAAGGTGTATGTATGTAGGTGCACCTGAGAGTAAAAACATTACCAAAGAAAGCTTTAATTAACTTCCACTGCTGAACCACCAATTTCCACTGGCCTAAAAAAAAACAACACCCCAAAATCACCATTTAAAAGAAAGTATCTTGGAGGAAAAAAATCAAAACATCTTCAAACCATCCCTTCCTCTTAGACTTGCAATTTTCTTCAGCATGACTAACTGTAATCTGGTCAGGAAAACTGTCTGTACTTGCAAATACTTTGTACCAGGATACTCAGTCTTACTCTGAAAAAAATTAAGTCACTGAAATCCCAAGAAATAACCCACAAGGATGTCTTTTAGTAACATGGAATGGCAAAAGTTAAAACACTTCTACATGTAAAGCAGAAGCAAACCAAGGAACTCAGTTACACCTACCTGATCATAATTCAGGATTTTACAAACCGATTCCGAGACAAACAAAATTTTTCCTCTGTTACATCCAACCACAAACAAGAATCCATCTGCAGCCTGAAAATTATACAGATACTGGTTTTAGAAAGTAAATATAAAGAAAATAGAAAGATACCAGCTTTAAAAACATATACATAAAAGATACTATAAATAGTGATAAATACAAGGAAGCACACATTCAAACCTGATTTCTTTTTAAAGTAAATTAGATACTAATCACATCAAAAAGCATTTCAGATTGCAAGGACCAAATTAGACCTTCAATGACAGACAGCTAAACACAGCTTTGGGAAAAGAGGTGGCCAGCTACAAACCAGCTTAACTTAGGAGTCATCTTTCAGATCTTGTCAAAGTCTGTTACTGTAGCAAAGGAAAACAGTTGCAAATAAGAAAGGGTAAAGGTGCATGGGTAAACCATGAAGTGCAAAAGCAAGGAGAAATACTTTCTTTCAGGTGGTTTTTTTTTTTCATCTTTTCTAAAAGAGAGCTTTAAAAATTTGAATGGAGGACAGCAAACAACTGCAAGTTTACCTACGAGTAACTAAAGCCATTCTTGATACTTGTATAGAACTACAGAATTTTTTTCAACTGTAAAAGACATTTAAGATCAACCAGTCCAATCCTAATTCTACCAAGACTGTGCTAAACCAGGTCCCTCAGCACCACATCTCTATTTTCAAACACCTCCAGGGATGGGGAGCCTCTGCCAAGGTTTCAGAACCCTTTCAGTGAAGAATTCTCTTCTAATATCCAATCTAAACCTCCCCTGGTGCAACTCGAGGCCATTTCCTTTTATCCTATCACCTGTTACCAGGAAAAAGAACTGGGTTAAGTTCAGGTGGACAACCACTTCCTAGGTCCTGCTTGTCACACTACTCCTAATACAGGCCAGGATGCTGTTGGCCTTCTTGGCCATTTGGGCACACTGTTGTCTTAGCATGCAGAGCTGTCAATATCAACATTTTTTAAACTTATGCACTAAATATATGCAGATTGTACAAAGATTTATTGTAACTGCAAGGGCTGCTGTCTGCCACACTCACAAATCATCTGCTGCATCCCTTTATCAAATAGCCTGCATAGTGTACAGTTTAAAAACCAGTAGTAATCAACTACATCAAAATACTTGCTTGAAGTAAAAGATGGGAGAGAAAAAAACTCTTCAACTAAAACCTCAAGTTACCGGCAAGCTTTAATAAGGATATTGTTTAACAATTTCCTTCCCCTTACCCTAAGGATTAACTGTCGGAGTTCATCATCCTTTAAAAACGAAGGTTTGTACCGGACCTCTGTATAGGAGCTGGTTGAACCTGGAAAAGAGATTATTTGTAGACACAATGTCAAAAGCTACACTGGAAATTTACTTTTAACAGAGATATAATTGGCTTCTATTGAAAACATCTTTTTTGCAACCACAGCAACTGAATTCAGAAAGGAAATAATTTTTAAATCCTTAAATGCATTTAAAAATCAAAGCATAAATAAATATATCCCTCATAAACTTATGCTGGTAGTGAATATAGGCACAGAAATCAGCTTTTTCTTGTTCTTTTTTTCAGGAGAAATCAAGCAAACCTCTCTTCAGGTATCTTCAGTGTGCTGCTAGAGAAGTGGGATTATGAGAACTGAATCTTCTGTTTTGTGGGCTTACTGCAGAATCCTTAACATTTGCTGAATCTGAATAATTGCAAAGCTATCAATTGCCTTTTAGCATGAATAATGCTTTGTTAGCACTACATACCCAACAATCCACAAACCACTCTACTGTAGTGGAGTTGAATGTCTCACAAAAGAGACCGATTCAGTACATTTATTGGTTTAGCACCGCTAAAGTACTGTGTAAAGTACACTAAGTGGCAAGTACTTTGAAATAATTTTCAGCCATTACAGGCATTTTCACAACTTTAGGATTCCTAGATATATTTTGGAGGTAAAGTGCAGCTGAACTTTCCAGCAAATTTCAACATTTTCACTCTAACTCCACATAGTGTCTTTCTTCAGGGTTTGTTTTGAAGATACTTCTAGTAACTGCTGTACGGACTTCAATATCTATATCCTGTTATTAAAATGCAAACGTTTGAGCTGAAGGTTTCTTGTGGATGCATCTTTAAATGGCAAGTGTAATCTCTGCCCTGGTCACTTGTCACACTATTTCGTTATGTAAAATAGGCCTCTAAAAAACCCTTTCAACCTGCTGTCTACAACTACCTGAGGGGTGGTTGTAGCCAGGAGGAGGTTGCTCTCTTCTCTCAGGCGGCCAGCACCAGAACAAGACACAGCCTCAAGCTACGCCAGGGGAAATTTAGGCTTGAGGTGAAGAGAAAGTTCTTCACTGAGAGAGTCATTGGCTACTGGAATGGGCTGCCCGGGGAGGTGGAGGAGTCGCCGTCCCTGGAGCTGTTCAAGGCAGGACTGGACGTGGCACTTGGTGCCACGGTCTAGCCTTGAGCTCTGTGGTAACAGGTTGGACTTGATGATCTGTGAGGTCTCTTCCAACCTTGGTAATACTGTGATACTGTGATTATTCTACTACTACTTCTACTCCTACTTACTACTTCTACTCCTTTGACTGAAGACTAATGCTGCTCTTACTAGAAACTCTTACTCATAAGAGTGTTTATTTTTTTGCAACACAAACCCTTAGCAGACTGAAAACATCAGACACTGAAGGGTGGCTTTTTTTCCTGGTAATCTGAGCAAAAAGTAGAATTGGAAGTTCTGGAAACTACACACAGAGATTTAAATGAAGAACACAACTACCTGAAGGGAAGCTGTGGAGAGGCTGCTGCTGGTTTCATCTCACAGGTAACTGGAAACAGAACAAGGGGGAATGGCCTCAAGCTAAGACTGAGGAGGTTTAGATTGGGCATTAGGAAAAAGTTTTTCAAGAAAAGAGTGGTCAGGGACTGGAATGAGCTGCCCAGGGAAGTGGTGGAGTCACCCACCCTGGGTGTGTTTAAAGGTGGTTCGGATGTGGCACTTAGGCCTGTGGTTTAAGGTGAATCTTGTAGAGTAGGGTTCTAGGTTGGACTTGGTGATCCTGAGGGGCTTTTCCAACCTGGATGTTTCTGTGATTCTATGACACTCAGATCTGAATTCAACAAGGAAGTGTAAAATAAATGATCTTCTATTAAAGGTCAAAGAAGATACACAGTGTAACTCCTGACAAAACAAGGACTTTCAGGATGAGTTTCCTAAACCCCACCTTTTAAAGATTTTAAGTGCTGCACAGCCATCCGTAATACTGTAAGCTTGTCTAGTTTTCGTGCCATGGGATTGCACTGAGGTATCATAGCAGACAATTCCTCTATCAAATTATTCATTTTGTCTCTTCTTCTTTTCTCTGTTTGACTGTGAGCCTCCCTGAGGGGGGGGAAAAAGAAAAACAAAGCAAAAGTGATTTCAAGAAAAGCACAGAACACATGATTTTCCCCCATAACATGCTTCCTCCCTGGAGGTGTTTAAGGTCAGGCTGGATGAGGCCTTGGGCGAGCTGCTCTAGTGGGAGGTGTCCCTGCCTGTGGCAGGGGGTTGGAGCTGGATGATCCTTGAGGTCCCTTCCAACCTAAAAAATAAAAATAAAAATAAAAATAAAATTCATCAGCTTAATTTTGGGAAGAGAATATGTTACCAGAAGTACTACTGAAATGAAAGAGTTCTTCTTGCGTTACTTATATGTGACAGTTGAATTGGATCCACTTGAACAAAGCAGAAGTGGTCACTATATTGATACGAAATATTGAGGTGAAAAATAGCACAAGCAACAGTTTGATTATCTGGTATAGGTCATCTTGATCTCACAGGGGGGTTGTCTAGATGATCTTTAGAGGCCTTTTCCAGCCCCTGACATTCTGTGATTATATGAATCTATGATGGCTTATAACAGTTAAATGCTTCTCATGACCTTTGATGTCCAAACGAATACCTTAACACCTCACTGTATATCAGAGACTTGCTGAACTCATTAGTAATCACTGCAAGGCATTTCTGTTCCCTGGCTCTATCTACACCTACTCTGTGTAACTTTAAGAAAATTCTGCAACTTTAAGAAAAAAAGAGAGGGGGGGGAGGAAAGAAGGGAGGAAAAGCAGAATGCTCTTGGCATTCTTGCATTTATGCAAACTCACAATAACCTGTGATGAGCAATGTCTTCTTGTTATCTTCTTGTTACCTTAAAACTTACCCAGATGGAAAAAAGACACAAACAACTGTTTATTAAGTGCACAGCTTTAATTCCCTCTCAGATTTGGGCCAGACACACTGGCAGGCAGCCAAACTAAGGGGCAACAAGTTTTGGTTAACTGATCTCCAAAACTCTCCCTCTGAAGCATACTGTAACAGAAGGTATTGAAGTTAATAAACTTAACTACTCCTGAACTAATGAGAAAGAATGAAGTATAGTTTTAAAGATATAACCTTCTACTGTTTTTATTATTCCCCCTAGAAATAAAACCAAACAGCCCTTCTCCACAGAAATAGTTCTGTGTCAACCATCCAAACAATTAGGTGTTCATGAAGCGTGTAAGATATACACTTTGAGATATAGTTTAGCAGCAACTGTAGTCAGGTTACAGTTGGACTTGATAATCTTGAAGGTCTTTTCCAATCTTAATAATTATCTTTTCTCTCTGTTACATTCTCCAACTACAAAGAGGAAAGGAGAAAAGCAAGTTCTCCAGTAGGCTTGAGAAAAGAAACACTGGAGGGAGACATCAGAATCACAGAATTATGCAGGATAGAAAAGACCTTTAAAATTATCAAGTCCAACTTATCACCTAACACCTTCTAATTAACTAACCCATGGCACTAAGTACCTCATCCAGCCTTCTCTTAAACACCTTCAGGGATGGTGACTCCACCACCTCCCCAGGCAGCCCATTCCAATGCCAATCACTCTTGCTGTGAAGAGCTTCTTCCTAACATCCAGCCTAATCCTGCCCTGGTACAGCTCAAGTCTTTGTCCCCTTGTTCTGTCACTGGTTGCCTGGCAGAAGAGACCAACTCCTACCTGACTACAACCTCCCTTCAAGTAGTTGTAGAGAGCCATCAGGTCACCCCTCCTCTTCTCCAGGCTGCACACCCCCAGCTCCCTCAGCCTCTCCTCACAGGGCTGTGCTCCAGCCCCCTCAGCAGCCTTGCTGCCCTTCTCTGGACACGTTCAAGCACCTCAACATCTTTCTTAAATTGAGGGGCCCAGAACTGGATACAGAACTGAACCAGCGCCGAGATAGGGGCAGAAGGACTTCCCTGGTCCTGCTGGTCACTCTATTGCTGATACAGGCCAGGATGCCATTGGCCTTCTTGGCCACCTGGCTATACTGCTGGCTCAACTGTAAAGCAAACCTGCAAAGAGTCTTCCCGTTATTTTTTTTCCTGCAACTAGCAACCCAAAGCTTAAGGAGAAACTTAATACAATGTGAAAGTTACTAAAGCAATGCAGCTCTTATATAACATTACGGCACAGTCACTAAAGAAAGCTGGATTTTGGAGTTTAAAAAAAAAAAGGTATTTTGGAGCACTTTCACTTCTTCCATTTTCTTTAAATTACAGGAACACTTCATAATTATTTGTTAGCATTCTATATAAATAAATACTTAGCAGAGTGGATTATGTATTTCAGCTTTGCCACCTCTGCTGACAGGAAAAATGAAAGACACGTTTGTCTTTAGAACAACCTTATAAAGCCAGCTTTATAGTTAAAACACTTGAATGACTCATGAATGCATTTAGACACACTGCATGCCAAATATTACAAATGCTCTACATGAATTTTGGGTTGGACTCAGGAAAAACACAATGGCAAACCTTCAATCATTTGCTATATGCAAACTTGTTCCAGAACAAGAACTCTTTGTCATGCTTTAGCTGAATCTATTTTTCACATGGGCTACATCTTAAATACCTCCCAACTGCAGGCAAATCTAGAAAAAAAAACAATACTCCAATTCATACAGACAGGACTGGCTCCTCTCTTTATACAGGACTTGAACCTACTGTGTTTTAATTCCCATCTTGAACATTCTGCAAAAGAAATTTTCATTAAAATTAATAAAAACCTCAAGTCCTGAAAGAAGGTCTAAAAATTACTACAGGTTTAGAGGGGAAAAGGAGAAGTTTACTTATAGATTTGACAGTTCTGAGGAATGTTGCCCACAAACTCGTATTTCACTATTGTGAATCTTAGCATCTACCAGCAAAATGTAATTTTATTGTAAATTAATACCTGAAATCTTTTATTTTAACATGTTCTTCATCTTCACTCCTAGAGAAAAGAAGACAGAGTTTTACATCACACATTTAATGCCAGGCATTTCTTTCCTCCCATGAATTCAAGAAGATACAGAAAATAATCCAAAGCTACTACGGCTTTAACAAAAACAAACCCACCAAAAAATCCTAAATCAGAAATAATCCTAGCAAGTGCTGTATAGCTGAAGAGCCCAAGACATAACTTCCAACATGAACATATTATGGGGTTATTTCATAATTACAGGCCTATTTTTATTCTGGAGAAAACAACATTAACGGAAGGTCTTGAGTGACCCATTGGAATGGACTGCCAGGGGAGGTGGTGGAGTCACCGCCCCTGGAGATGTTCAAGAAAAGACTGGATAAGGCACTTAGTGCCATGGTCTAGTTGATTGGATGGGGCTGGGTGATAGGGTGGACTGGATGATCTTGGAGGTCTCTTCCAATCTGGCTGATTCCATGATTCTATGACCCATTCTACTGAGAGAAGTCGCTGCCTACGCAGGAAGCTTGGAACTAGATGATCTTTGAGGTCCCTTCCAACCTAAACCATTCTATGAGCATTCAAATAAAAATCAAGCCTAGACTTAAGTTGTGCTTTGTTTTTCTTTCTCTTTCCTTTTAATATTTTACATAGAAAGGTATCTATTAATGGTTTTATTTCCAAAATCTGGATGTCAAATAATGGAAAAAAAAAAAAAAGGAACAGTATCTTAGACTTTAATTGCTCAAGGTCAGGAAAAATAACAATTCAGTATTTTCCCACATCATACAGAATGACTGGAAAGCCCATGTAATGTAACTGCAAATGGAAGACAATCATAACATCTGTATAAATATCCAGCAGCAGGAAATATAAAGGGTGATTGAAATGAGGCCAACACAAGGAGGACACGGAACTGTTGGACTGAGTCCAGATGAGGCTACAAAGATGCTCAAAGGGCTGCAGCAGCTCTGCTATGAGGACAGGCTATGAGAGTTGAGGCTCTTCAGCCTGGAGAAGAGAAGGCTTTGAGGAGACCTTGGAGTGGCCTTCCAGTATCTGAAGGGGGCTATAGAAAGGCTGGGGAGGGACTATTGACAAGGTCTTGTAATGACAGGATGAGAAGTAATGGGTTTACACTGGCAGAGGGGAGATTGAAACCAGATGTTAGGAAGAAGTTCTTTGTAGCTAGGGTTGGATGCTCCATCCCTGGAGGTGTTCAAGGCCAGGCTGGATGAGGCCTTGAGCGACCTGTTCTAGTGGGAGGTGTCCCTGCCTATGGCGAGGGGTTGGAACTGGCTGAACTTTGAGGTCCCTTCCAACCTAAACCATTGAACGATTCAATGCTCTTTTTTCTTCCGTAAGATCACAGTATTCTTCATCCATCATCTATTAAGAATTTCAGAACATGGCTTAACAGTTACCTCATCAACTCAGTAAGAGTGTTTTGGTACTTGGAAAGGCAGTTTCAACATAAATAGTGACTATTATTTTTTTTTAAAGAAAACCTGACAATTATTTTGAATCTTCCTACAGCAGTTCTTAAGCTTTTTTTAATTCAGCAGTGGCAATTTCTCATGTTGTACTCCAAAAGTCCATTCAAAGGCAGAGATCTACTAGTCTATGAAGAAGCATTGAGTTGTATCATGTTCCTCTGTAAAGACAGGGAAATCAGTCAGCAGCTGTTTCCTATGAGGAATCACAGAATGTCAGGGGCTGGAAAAGACCTCCAAAGCTCATCCAGTCCAACCCCCCTGCCAGAGCAGCATCACTTAGAGCAGATCACACACGAACATGTCCAGGCAGGTTTTGAATATCTCCAGAGAGAGAGAGGCCTAGAAACTAACTGTCCTTCCTTCTCAGGAGGGCCACTTGGGAAGAATCTAGAACAAATTTGCTGCTTACGCAATCAGTCACAGCCTTCAATGGATTTATGTAGCCTCTGTCCTAATGGCTGTGTTGTTATCGATGTAAGCAGCTGGATTAAAACTACCTTGACTACATGAACTTAAGGTGAAATTCTACCTCATGGCTACAATGTAGATATATTTGACTGATATTTGAAAGAACAGAATCTGTATTAGCCAGGAAAAAAATATAAAGAATATCAACTTTCCCTCTAATTTCTCAATGTACTTTCTCTTTTTTTCTATAATAGAAGCAGAGGTATCAAAGGCATCATCATGGGGAAAAAAAAAGCTAAAAAGAATAAACAATTTATCCCTAAAGTAAGACTTTTCTGTTATCCCAATAAGCCACTGACTACCCTGTAGAAAGGAACTCTCATTTGAGTCAGAAGTGAGGTCCGGCAGACAAAAGGATAAAGCATTTCCTGGGGTGCATCAAACACAGTGTAACTGTCCAGTCCAAAGGGGTGATGGTCCTGCTGGATTTAGTGGTGGTGCAGCCTTGCCTTCAATACTGTGTGCACCTCTGGGGCCCACAAGTTAAGAAGGATGTGAAAGTCCTTGAATGCATCCAGAGGAGGGCAAAGGTGGTAAAGGAGCTGGAAGAATATCCTGTGAGGAGTGGTTATGGACCCGGTTTGTCTAATTTAGAGAAGAGAAGGCTGAGAGGTGACCTCGTGTTTTCCAGAGCTTTCGGGGGGGGGGGGGGCGGAGAGAAAGTGCTGAGCTCTTCTCCCTTGTAGCCAATGATAGGACACATGGGAATGTGGTTCAAAGCTGTGCCAGCTGTGCCAGGAGAGGTTTAGACTGGACACCGGGAAACATTCTTTCACTAAGAGGGTGATTAAACAACTGGAACAGGATTCCCAGAGAGGTGACTGATGCCGCAACCCTGATAGCCTTATTTAGCTCTTATTGTTCATTTGTTTCCATTCTTACCTTAACTTCAATACCAGTAAGTCTTGCAAAGCTATGATAGAGTGTCTCCTTAAAAAAGAAATCCCACAAATGGATTGACTACTCCATTTTGTTAAACACCTGTAAGTTTATCACCTTGTGTTGTACAGAAATCCGCCCTTAAGGCAAACCACACAGGTCAAACAGGGAAATATGACATGTTTATAGCACTGAAAACAGAAGCTGATTCATTTACAAATAACACTTTTTTTTAAAAGTACCTTTTTTGAGGATCACCATCAACTTCAACTGTATCCCTGCAAAGACAGATCATAGAAATGAGCAGAATGTCATTTCAAGCACAACAAGATATCTCAATCTATCCAGTGAAAAATGTCGCAGAAATATTTTAGTGGAAGCGCCACTGGGTCAGTTCTCAGCAAAATCATTGTGGTTTAGGAACCAGTTCTTCAGAAATTAGATCTTATAAAATAATGCTTTTTCAATTTGTATTTTGACTTGGACATGACTTTTTTTCCTTCTTTTTTATTTTTTTAAATGACTGAGGTGTCATGAAATCAGAGGGAGATCCAAACTTCAGGGAAACACTATGGATGAGCCAGCACTTTTACTGAACAGGCAGAAATCAACAAGTTGTATCAAAAAAGAATAGAGACTTTGTTTTGAGAAACTAATGCACTTCTGGAGTTTGCAGTGATCTGCAAGATACAATTGAATGTCCAAGCTGACAATTAAATCAACATCCACTGTACGCCTCTGTACTGTACATCAATGGCACTATCTATGGAAGCAGCAGTGACGGAAGAGAATCACTTTAATAATCACAAATTCATGTCAAATTCTTACCTCCATCCCCTTTTTGTAAATGTGGCTTTTCCACACTAGTTTGGAGATACCCTAATGCACCAGGTCTGCAGTCTGACTTGTGTCCCTTCCAGCTCATTAACGTAGCTTTGAATACATCAGATCAAAAATAATTTTATCTAAATGATTGTTTGGTTAACTGGCATTTGGCAGCCAGAAAAAAAAGGAGAAACACTTAACATTGTCATCTCTGTTGTCAAGAATGACCCACTTAACAAGACTGAGTATTACTGTAGGACAGCCCTCATTTTTTAGGTCATAGCTGTGGACATTTAAGTATATAACTGCTCTGGTCACTGAAGAAGCAGTTCTGATTCTACTGTTCTAGATCAAAGAACTTATCATAGAATCATAGAATCATGATAACTTGTGACAGAACAAGAGGCCACAGCCTCAAGCTGTGCCAGAGCAGGTTTGGGCTGGATGTTAGGAAGAAGTTCTTCACAGCAAGAGTGATTGGCATTGGAATGGGCTGCCCTGGAAGGTGGTGGAGTCACCATCCCTGGAGGTGTTTAAGAGGAGGCTGGGTGAGGCACTTGGTTTGGTTAATTAGAAGATGTTAGCTGATAGGTTAGACTTGATGATCTGGAAGGTCTTTTCCAACCTGGCTAATTCTGTGTTTCTGCGAATTAGTGATCTTGTTTCAAGATTTAAGGTGATCCTTCAATGTGCACCTGGGAGACTTCAAGTAAGTTGAGAACATTCTGCTGCAAAGAGAGCTTGACTTTACTAGCAGGCAAAGAACAGGAAGTAAAAACCAAAAGACTTAGGACTGAAATTTCAGAATCGAAGACCTATTACTCAGACACTTCAGGTGAGGAAGCAGCATCACAGAATTCTACATATACTCAAATCTATGTTGGGATACATACAGAATTCATACACTTACTGGTTATCAGAATCACTTCCTTTGCGCTTCCTTGGAATCTCAGCCACAGAAGCATTGAAAGAAGCGGTGGTTGCAGGCTTAGTTATTGGATTCATGAGGCTGGGGACTCCTGAAGCAACGCAGGAGTTCCCATTGATTGAGAAATTATCTGTGAACGAGGAAAAAAAAAAGTGTCCTTTAAGAGCTGTATCCTCCTGTAGCCATTCTGATCTTCATTTTGAAAATAAAATTCTCTGTGGGCACCTTCTATGCCTCTGACACAAAAAACATAAAGGCTGCTCTTCTACAACCTAAATAAAGGAAGAAGTACACTGTCTTCTCACAGCCTGGTAAGTATCTCATCAAACCAATCAACACATCAACCAGTATAAAATACACCAATTCCTCTCCTTACACAACCTGAGCAGACTACACTGGAATGCTCCAGTACATCAAACATCCTGCTACAAAAATCACAAGATGTGGCATTAGCCACCCAATCAAAACACTGCAACTGCACTACATATGGACATCCAAAAGATAGAAGTTTGCCATAACTATGTTTCTGACATAAAACCTATACACAGAATCACAGAAACATCCAGGTTGGGAAAGATCCTCAGGATCACCAAGTCCAACCTCTAACTCTACAAGATTCACCTTAAACCATATCCCCAAGCACCACATCCAAATGACTTTAAATGTATCCAGGGTTGCAACTCCACCACCTCCCTGGGCAGCTCATTCCACTGCCTGACCACTCTCTCCATGAAAAACTTTTTCCTAATGGCCAATCCAAACTTGCCCAGTCTCAGCTTGAGGCCATTCCCCCTTGTTCTGTCTCCGATTACCTGTGAGAAGAGACCAGCACCAGGTCCCTTCAGGTAGTTGTAGACAGCCATGAGGTCTCCCCTCAGCCTCCTCTTCCTCAAGCTAACCATCCCCAGCTCCCTCAGTTACTCCTCATCAGATTTATTCTCCAGGTCTTTCCCCACCTTTACTGCTCTCCTCTGGACCTGATCCTACACCTCCACATCTCTCTTGTATTGCAGTTCCCAAAACTGGACACAACACTCAAGGTGTGGCCTCACCAAAGTCAAGTCCAAGGGGACAGTCACCTCCCTACTCCTTCTGGACACAGTATTTGTAATACAAGGCAGGATGCCAGTGACCTTCTTTGCTGCCTGGGCACACTGCTGGCTCATATTCACATAGCGCCACCCAGGTAAACTGGATGAGTCGTAAGAGCTTGTCGAGTTCTACCTCAAAGTTCCCTTCACTCGAGGAAAACTGCCTTGTTTCAGGGAGGGACAGAAATCAGAAGCCAAAATCTTGCGACTTACTGGGAAAGGAAAACACTCCCAAAGAAGCGAAGTACTACTACTGTTCCTGTCTCAATGCAAAGCTATCACCCAGTTCAGGTTGAGCTAAAAGATCAGAATCATCTCATGTTTCCACAAATGTGGGTAGCATTCCTTTAGGCCTCATTTGCTAGCGAAGAAACTATCCTATGTGGTACACCTAGAAACAATGAAGGGACAGAAGAGGGACTGAAAGAAGATATTTAAGGAAGTAATAAGCATCTACTTCTAGCCCAAGGCTAAACCCAACAGGAAAAATATATAATTGGATACTTTATTGTGAGCTTTCTTTACTTAGAATCTTTACTGTCTATAAACGATAGGCAAAACTGTGTAAAGAAAATTAACCACAGCATTATGAATGTTTTTCCCCTTAGGTGTAAGCACATCTTACACCAGGAAAACTACCTTCTAGGTTCTCATCTTTTTGCTGGAAAATGACTCTGGGGAGTTAACCGAAAATAGGCTAATGCTTGAAAAACAGCTTGCCTGGTCTTCTGCTAATCCTCTCTTTACCAAGTCAGACTACACAGAGTCAGCCCCTGTTTTATTTTAGTAAGCTCTTTAACCCATTAAGTCACGCAAGAAGTTCCAAAAGAGGAAAGAGGTGTAAAAACTCAAAAGAATCGGTAAATACTTGACAGTAACAGCTTTAGGCATCTGCAACAGAAAGAGAATTTGGTTGCTTCAAAAATACAACACACTCAAGTTAGGAATATTAAAAATGTTTTATAAATGCTGTCCTAAACACTGCAAGAGCACAAACAGTAGATGTTTACAATATCCTTCAGAATAGTCTCATTTTATATTTCTGCTATAAATCCATCTACAATGACCACCACCCTGACAATTCCAAAAAACTCTTTACCCATCAAGAGCAGTTTTAATTCACTTAGGTTGTAGCAGCCTTTAATTATTAGATGAAGTTATTGAAACATAATCACACTTCATGAATATTCAGCAAAGAGCACTTACTAAAGAGAAACCTAGATGCATCAGAGACAAGAATGCCTACAGCACAACAGATCCTTTCATCCTGAAACAAAGCAGGACAGGATAGACCCACTGACCTAAATACTCCTTCGCACACAGATGGCTAGCCTGCTTTCTAAACCACTCTCCTTTAAAGAAACCAAATGTAATGCACCATTCTATCACTCTGTTTACAGCTTTTCCAGTTTCTCCTTCATATTAAACTATTTCTTCTCTCCCTACCAGGCAATAAATTTCAAATGCTGCATTTATGTCCTCTACATTTCCTAAGAACACCCTCTTGTGAATCCAAGGTGCTTATTCTCTCCCTAAAGAACATCTTAACCTCCTGTAGTCTGTGATGAAATATTTCTTTACTTCTTCAGCTATGTCACTTTGGAAAAGCTGGACAAAGGGTTTAGAAATTTCTGTTTTCAAAAAGACAATGAGTGAGAATTCAGCCCAGCAACTAGGATGTGCTTCCATGGTAGGAAAAAGTTAGATTATTACCTGTCAGCTGCATGCCATATTTTGATCTCTGTGAATTCTTTCATGCCATTAACATCCAAAACCAACTCCCCTTAAGAACATGTAAAGCACTACTGAATGTTTCCCAATTTCCCAGCACTCTTGCTTCACAAAAAAACAATATCCAGAAAGACTGATCTTTATTACAACCTCATTTTCCTGAGAAACTGAAATGAGTAATTCAATTTTAAACTACTAGAAACAGCTTAATTCAACTAGAGATAGTTTGTTTTACTACCCCAAAGGCTATGACTTGCACTAGTCTGGTTTACAAGTCAATAAAACCCTAAGAGCGAAGTTATGCTTTTAAAAATCAAAATTATTACTGTTCAAAGTTTTGCTATTGCCTTGGTATACTGATAACTGAATTTTAATGGTAAGAGAACAGTTCTTTACATCCATATGTCTATTTTCGTGGTTGAGTCTGTGCTTATCTATATTAGACCTGGAGCATCTATCCTATGAGGAGAGACTGAAAGGGTTGGGGCTGTTCAGTCTGGAGAAGAGGAGGCTCTGAGGTGACCTTATTGGATCCTTCCAGTATCTGAAGGGAGCCTACAAAAAAAGCTGGGGAGGGACTTTTTAGGCTATCAGGTAATGACAGGACTAGGGGGAATGGAGCAAAGCTGGAGGTGGGTAGGTTCAGACTGGACATGAGGAGGAAGTTGTTCAGCATGAGAGTGGTGAGAGCCTGGAATGGGTTGCTCAGGGAGGTGGTTGAGGCCCCATCCCTGGAGGTGTTTAAGGCCAGGCTGGATAAGGTTCTGGCCAGCCTGATCTAGGGTAGGGTGTTCCTGCCCATGGCAGGGGGGCTGGAATTAGATAATCCTTGTGGTCCCTTCCAACCCTGACTGGTTCTATGATTCTAAAAATTATAAACATTTTAGAACCACACAATGTATATTAGGACAGATGAAGTAACACCGAAAACAATATAACCCATCCCACTGTAACCATTCTGCCTATGAAAAAGCAAAGGTCATCCATCCAAACATTACACCATAAGAAAAGTAGCTCATTCCCAGGAAGTGTACCAGAAATAAGAGATTATTTCAACACTTCACTACATTTCATAATCAGAAAAAGAAAAGTATTTAAGGAATGGTTCTCAATATATACAGCTCTCATCACATCAACATACAAGACCATACCCTACTGAGCTACAACCTCTCCTGTGTTTTTCTACAAGGAAAAACAAACAAAAAATAACTTAGAATCCCCAAGGAGAGATTCTAAACAAACAACTGCAAATGGGCTACATGGCACTATTAATTAGGAGTGGCATATTAATTAAAGACACACAAAATCAACCCTATTCCTACGCACCAAAGGTTCTGGGTAAATCAGGGCATTAAGAAACAAGGCTTGGGAGACTGGTTTTGCCATTACTGAACAATATTTTCCAAATGCATGCCACATTCCTGAGTGGTTTTCTCCACCAAAAGCTTTAAGGTTTTCAATTCCTAACCAAACAAAACCTGTTAGAAGAGTCTTATGGCCCAAATATCATCAGCCAAAAAACAAAGATAAGATTCATATGAACAAATCACAGAATCAGGCTGGAATGGGCCTCTAGATCATCTAGTCCAACCCCCTCACAGAGCAGGGTCATCTACACCAGATCACACAGATCTTCAGAAATAAAGATGTCCACATCTGGACTAGCCACTCCAGTCCCTCTTGGAGGGAAGAAGACTTTTCTAGGACGATTCACCTCAAACTAAAATAGATTCTTACAGTTGGCTGGACAAAATGCAGCCTTTCCGGTGTGATTCATGTCAACCTAAACCAGACTGCTAGTTGGTTAGATGAAATATAGTTGAAGAGTGCCTACCTGTACTCAGTAATTATACAAGGACTGAAGTAGCTGGCTTAGACTTGGGATATCTTAGAATCACAGAATCTGGAGAAGATATTTAAGGTCATCAAGTCCAACCATCAAGTCAACATCACCATGGCCACTAAACACATCCCAAAGCGCCATGTCTACTTCTAAAGGTGTCAGTTCTGGGCTCCTCAATTTAAGAGTGATGTTGAGATACTGAAGCACGTCCAAGGAAGGGCAACGAAGCTGGTAAGAAGCCTGGAATATAGCCCTGTGAAAAGAGACTGAGCGAGCTAGGAGTGTACAGCCTGGAGGAGGCTCAGGGGTGACCTCATTGCTGTCTACAACTACCTGAAGGAGGCTGTAGTCAGGTGGCATTGGTACCTTCTGCCAGGCAACCAGTGACAGAAGAACAGGACACAGTCTCAAGTTGTGCCAGGGGAGGTATAGGCTGGATGTTAGGAGGAAGTTCTTGCCAGAGAGAGTGATTGGTATTGGAACATCTCTTCCAAGATGGTTGATTCTATGATTCCAAGAGGAAGTGAATAGAAGCAGCGTCCCAGAACAAATGGGGGCAAATCATTGACATTTTGGCTTTTTATCTCTTTCAGCAAACCAATGAATGATATGGACTTCATCATTATTTTTTTCCACAACCAATGATCTAACTTCACTCATTAAAATATTCCAATTATCCTCAAACCAGCATAATTACTTTAGTACAAAAACATCAAAATCAAAGCTAAATCAAACCAGAGATTGACTCCAAAACTCAGCAGAAAAATACAAGTCACACAGTTAATTAAGAAGCACACCTATATGACAGTAGGAAACATTTTTTTTCCACAGAGTAGTCAGGCATTAGAATGAGTTGCCCAGGGTGGTGGTGGAGCTACTGACCCTGGATGGGCTTAAAAGTCATTTGGATGTAGTGCTTGGGAATATGGTTTAGGGTGAACCTTGTAGAGTAGGTTTAATGGTTGGGCTTGGTAATCCTGAGGGGCTTTTCCAACCTGAGTATTTCTGTGATTCTGTGCCATTCTTCACAGCCCATGAATAAATGCACACAGCAGACTTGGAGACACGTGTGGCTCTGCAACTGCTGAAGTTAACAATGTGTTAAGATTGCCACAACCTTTCTAAGCATAAAAAGGACTCTAGCTACCTTTACACAGTGAGATATCAGCCATTCAGAAGGTTCCTGGAATGCACTGAAAATTATTTCCTCCTGCAAGTGGCAGAGGAGCCAATGAGGCAAGGTGCTATGTTGGACCTTGTTCTCCCCAACAAGTTGCAGCTGGTGGGCCACGTCATGCTCAAGGCAACCTTGGCTGCAGTGACCATGAAATGGCCAAAATCATGACCCTTAGGACAATTTTTCTCAATAATTTTGCTTCATTTTATTTCATTTTTAATTATTTTTTTATGAAATATATTTCTCTAAACGCAGATATGTCACATGTAGTACTCACTCAGATCTATTCTGGCTTTGCTTTTCAAGAGCAGGTGAAGAATTGCATTCAGGTAGACTTATTTGGCTCTCAAGGGTAGAATGGCAATATGAGACCCCAAGATGCTCTCTCAGTGATGCATAACACCAAGGTCACTGGCATGAACTTCAGGAAAGCAGATTCTGAGTTCCTCAAGGACATATCTGTAGGGTACTATGGGATAAAGCCCTGGAAGGGAGAGGGGCCCAAGAAAGCTGGATATTCAAGGATCACCTCCTTCAAGCCCAGAAGCAATGCATCCTGACAAAGAAGGTGGTGGGCAAGAATGCCAGGAAGCCTGCATAGATGAACAGGGAACTCTGGGACACTGCAAGCTGCAAAAAGGGGGAAAATGAACAAGTAACCTGTAAGGAACACAAACAAGCTGTCCAAGCAGCCGGGGATCAGGTTAGGAAAGGTAAGGTCCAGACAGAATTACATCTTGCCAGGGACACCAAGGGTAACAGAAAAGATTTAAGAACATCAGTGACAAAAGGAAGAATGAGGGAAATGCAGGTTCCCTCTGGAAGGAAACCGCAGACCCAGCCACACAGGACATGGACAAAGCTGAGGTTTAACATCTTTGCCAGTGGCATGCAGAGAGGGATTGAGTGCACCCTCGCCTGTGTGTAGTCAACACACCGGAGAGAAGGGATGCCACCCAGAGAGACCCTGACAGGCTGGAGAGGTGGGCTCATGTCAACCTCATGAAATTCAATGAGGCAATGTTCTTGGTCAGGGCAATCCCAAGCACAAACACAGGCTGGGTGAGAAGAGGATTGAGGGAGAGAAGGACTTGGGGTGCTGACTGATGAGGTGCTTGGCATTCACCACCAATGTGCACTGGCAGCCCAAAAGCCCAGCCATATCTTGGCTGCATCAACAGTTGTGTGGCCAGCAGGTTAAGAGAGGTGATTCTGCCACTCTGCTCTTGTGACACTCCACATGGAATACTGCATCCCACTCTGAAGCCTCCAACAGAAGAAGGATGTGTATCTGTTGGAGAGCATCCAGAAGGGCCACAAAGATGACCAGAGGGCTTGGAGCACTTCTATGAGGACAGGGTAAGGTTGTGGGTCTGTTCAGCCTGGAGAAGAGAAGGCTTGGGGAAGATCTTATAGCAATCTTCCAGTACCTGAAGAGGGCCCACAGGAAAGCTAGGGAGGGACTTTTACAAAGGCATGTGGTGACAGGGCAAGGGGCAATGGTTTTAAACTGGATCAGGGCAGATTTAGATTAGACACTAGGAAGAAGTTCTTTACTATGAGGATGGTGAGACACTGCAACAGGGTGCCCAGAGAAGTTGCAGATGCTTTATCCCTGGAAGTGTTTAAGACCAGACTAGATATGGCTTTGAGCAACATGGTCTAGTGAGAGGGGTCTCTGCCCATGGCAGGGGGACTGGGCCTGGATGACCTTTGAGGTCCTTTGCAACTGAAGCCATTCTATGATTTCTACTTTGAAACATTTTCTGGCAGAAGAAAAGCAGAAGGATGAAGCTGCTTTGATTTGAAATTTCTAAGACCACAGATGCCACAGACTACTAAAACATCTATTTTCCAAATGTATGTTCCTGGCACATACAAAACCAAGTTTTGAGAAGCTAAACAAGTCAAAAGAATGTTAGAAATGACCACATCTACAGTGTCGCAGTGTTTTTCAGTCTGACTAGAGGAGTTATTTAATATGAAAATCTCACCCAAGCAATTGGGCTCTGTTCACAGTAGTAAATACAATGTCAGAACAGCAACAGGTCAGCAGAGAGAAGCAACTGGGGAAGAAGCCTCTGTCACTAAATTTTAAGTAGTTCAGGTTGCTTACAGTAAACCACATTTAGCCTGGCTCACTGGGCCCAAGATTCTTACAATGCATGTGTGTTCAAGCTGGCTAAGAACAAATCACTGGTTCAGACCCTTATGTCTGAAGCTGGAGTGTGTTTGGCAGCTGCCCAGAATAGCACTAACATTGCTACAGTAAAACTGTAGTTTAGGTTCATCCTAAACGAGCCCACTTTATTCATACCACAACTGTTCCACAAACCAAACCAATGAGCAGTCAGCAGGGATGATGGAATTCAATTCAAAGCAATGCTACTGCTAATGTGCATCCAGGCTCTGAGTACTTGCTTGATTTCAGGGTTTCAACATAAAGTACTTGAGAGTGTAGGCACAGAAAGAAACAGAAAGACATACACACAAGTCTAAGCAACCTAAATTCTGTAAGCTGAGATGCTACTCAAGATGTCAAGTTGGATTCTTAAGTTTAGTCACAACTGATAGGCTAATTTTATTTTGGGTAACGTGCCTCCAATTGCCTCATCAATTACAGATATCTACAGCATACATGTAGCACACATAGAAAAGCTGCAGAGTCAACTTCAAATCACTCTGTCATGTAAACGGGCTTCCTTTTCCTAGCATTATTTAGATTAATCCTTGTGTCAGATTTTCCTTGGAGAATGGGAATACTCTATGGATAACAAAGGACTCCAAGAAGACTGGACTTATTTCAACAAAGAAGTCTTGCAGGTGCAGGAACAGGGTGCCCCGATGTGCTGAAAGATCACAGGATGCTAGGGGCTGGAAGTGACCTCTGGAGATCTTCCAGTCCAACCTCTCTGCCAGAGCAGGACCAGAGAATCTAGCACAGGTTGCACAGGAATGCATCCAAACAGATCTTGAGAGTCTCCAGAGAAGGAGACTCCACAACCTCTCTGGGCAGCCTGTTCCAGTGCTCTGTCACCCTTACAGTTGAGAAGTTCTTCCTCCTGTTGAAGTGGAACCTCCTGTACTGTAGTTTATACCCAGTACCGCTTGTCCTATCTCACAGTGCAACTGAGTTTGTCCCCTCCCCCTTGAACCCCAGCCCTCATCTATTTATAAACATTGATCAGATCCCCTCTAAGCCTTCTCTTCACCAAACCAAAAAAGGCCCATGTCTCTCTGCCTCTCCTCACAGAGCAGTGCTCCAGCCCCTTCATCATCTTCGTAGCCCTCCTTGACTCTTTGGAGTAAATTCCCTGTCCCTCCTGAACCAGGGAGCCCAAAACTGAACACAACATTCCAGGTGAGGTCTCACCAGGGCAGAGTAGAGGGGGAGGAGAACCTCCCTCAATCTGCTGGCCACAATCCTCTTAATGCATCCCAGCACTCCATTGGTCTTCTTGGCCAACGATGAACAAGAGGTAAGGCAAATGGTCTGGGTGGGCAAGGACCTTTTGAAGGAATTATAGGGGAAAAAAAGAGGGTGTATCACCTTGGGAAAGAGGAGGAGGTAACTCAGGAAATGTTTAAGGATGTTGCTAGATCCTGTAGGAAAAAATCAGAGAGACAAAAGCTGAGTTATAACTCAAACTGGCCATTTCTGTGAAGCATAATATTTTAATAACTATATTAGTGGCAAAAAGAGAGGCAGGGACAATGTCTACTCTTTGTTGGACACGGAGGGGAATATAGCAACTAAAGATGAGGAAAAGGCAGAGGTACTCAACACCTTCTTAGCCTCAATTTTCAATAATAAGACAGGTTGTCTTCAGGACAAATGCACTCCTGAGCTGGAAGGTGGGATCAGGGAGCAGAACAGCCCCCCTGTAATCCAGGAGGAAGCAGTTAAGAGACCTGCTGAGATACCTGGATCCTCATAAGTCTATGGGACCAGATGAGATCCATTCTAGGGTGAGAAGAGAGCTCGCTGAGGGGCTCACCAAGCCACTCTCCATCATTTATCAACAGTCATGCCTCACTGGAGAGGTCCCAGATGACTTGAAGTTGGCCAGTGTGATGTCTATCCACAAGGGTTGGAAGGAGGACCTGGAAAATTACAGACCTGTCAGCCTGACCTCAGTGCCAGGCAAGGAACAGATCATCCTGTGTGCAATCACATAGCACCCACAGGATGGTCAAGGGATCAGACTCAGACAGCATGGATTTAGCAGGGGCAGGTCCCGCTTGACCAACCTGATCTCCTTTGACAACCAGGTGACCTGTCAGGTGGGTGTGAGGAAAGCTCTGGACATAGTCTACAGGCCTCTGACACTGTCTGCCATAGCAAACTCCTGGCCAAGCTGGCAGTTTGTGGCTTGGACAGGGGCACTCTGTGCTGGGTTAAGAACTGGCTGGCAGAGCCCACAATAGTGGTGAATGGTGCCGAATGGTGCCACATCCAGTCGGTGGCTGCCACAAGTGGTGTGCCCCAGGGATCAGTGCGGGGTCCAGTCCTGTTTAGTATCTTCACTGATGATCTGGATGAGGGGATTGAGCCCAGCACTAAGTTTGGAGATGACATCAAGTGAGAAGCAAGTGTCAATCTGTTAGAGGGTAGGAGGGCTCTGCAGAGAGACCTGGACAGGCTGGAGAGATGGGCACAGTCCAACGCCAGGAGTTTAACAAGTTCAAGTGCCAGGTTTTGCACTTCAGCCACAACCCCATGTAGTGCTACAGGCTGGGGACAGAGTGGCCGGAGAGCAGCGAGGCAGAGAGGGACCTGGGGGTGCTGGTTGACAGCAAACTGAACATGAGCCAGCAGTGCGCCCAGGAAGCCAAGGCCAATGGCATTCTGGCCTGTATCAGGAATAGTGTGGTCAGCAGGACCAGGAAGTCCTTCTGCCCCTGTACTCAGCACTGGTTAGGCCACACCTTGAGTCCTGTGTCCAGTTCTGGGACCCTCAGTTTAAGAAAAATGTTGAGGTGCTTGAACATGTCCAGAGAAGGGCAGCAAGGCTGGTGAGGAGCCTGGAGCACAGCCCTGTGAGGAGAGGCTGAGGGTGCTGGGGGTGTGCAGCCTGGAGAAGAGGAGGCTCAGGGGAGACCTTACTGCTCTCTACAACTGAAGGAGGGTTGCAGAGGAGTTGGTCTCTTTTCCCAGGCAACCAGTGACAGAACAAGAGGACACATCCTCAAGCTGTGCCAGGGCAGGTTCAGGCTGGATGTCAGGAGGAAGTTCTTCACAGCAAGAGTGATTGGCACTGGAATGGGCTGTCTGGGAAGGTGGTGGAGTCACCGTCCCTGGAAGTGTTTATTAAGAGACTGGATGTGGCACTTGGCACCATGGTTTAGTTGATTAGATGGTGTTGGAATTGATAGGTTGGACTTAATGATCTCAAAGGTCTTTTCCAACCTGATTAATTCTTTGATTCTGTGGCTCTATATCCTGCATGCATACAGTATTGTATTTGGAAGAAACTGTAGGTGCTCTGATATGCATCACTTTACAGGTTCTGTGAAGATCTATACAAAAAAAGAACTCTATTTTCTAAACAGAGGTGAGTTATCTATTAAATATTCTTTTAATATATTATTTTAGGGCTTTAAAAATAGGCCATGAAAAGCATCTTCAGACCAACTACAGCAGTCTGGTATACAGATCATAGTCCACAGTATCTGTCATTGAATAATGACTCCAACAGTTTTTGAGTTAGTGAAAACATTACAAATGTACTGTCTAAAACAGTTTTTTATACCACTTTTGTAAGAAAACATAATGCAGGACCAAGATATGAAAACTTCAGTAATGAAATCATCTCAACAACACTATACAGACAATAAGCTCTTATAGACTGCAAGAGCTTAAGAACATTGGAATTGATTTTAGATCATAAAATGATGAAATGTAAAATTACAGTATGCCAAGTTGTAGGCATTAAACACAGGCAACCAACTACTTTCTGCCTCTATTTTTACTTAATTTCCCCACCCAAGGCAGTGAAGAATCACAACTTAGCAATAAACTAACGCAACTACTTAACATGTTTCCAATACCAAATATCTGATCAAACTATTATTGTATTACAAAGTACGACTGTAACTGGCTAACGAAAAGGTGCTACACAAGCCCCTGAAAGGCCAGCCTGCCTCTGAAGTCACTTTCAGGCTCAAACCAGATCACTGATAGATCTCAAGTATCTTGTCTATTGAAGTTGATTACTACGAAAACAAAGAAAGAATACACAAAACCAAGAAAATCCCTCTCCAATCATATGCTGGGGTAAGGAATGGAAGGTCGCTGTTTTCTTCAAAGTTTTTGACTCTTATTATTGTAAAAGGCTGATTCCCATCAAGTCACCTGCCAAACTTTCATGATTTTAGTCAGCCCTGGAGTCAAACCAGAGAATATTCAACAGAGCACTCACTATGATTCACATCCCACAATGATGCATCAAATTATTTTGAACAATTTTACAATTAATTTAGTTCTGAGTTGAAGTGAACTGTCCAGTTTACAATTTGGTTTTCACAACGTGCAGAGGTACCAACAATAACATGTACATGCACATGAAGAAAAACAGTCATAAGCAGGTAACCTTAATGTGGATCTATTCCATAAAATAAAGACACTTTAAAAAAAAAAAAAAAAAATCAATAGAACCCCCCCAGATTCTTCAAAATCCATTAGAACAGGTTTAAATATGGGTAACAAAAGAAACCTAGGCAGAGGGTTTCTTCCACAATAAAACATGAACACCTATGGCTCATTGCTTTCCTAAATTTACTGTAAATAGCTACGTATTTGAGGCTTCTTTTGACGTTTCCCTCTCCTTACAATATCTGCATGACACAGAAACAACAAATCCTTGATTTAGGCACAATTTAAAAGACTGAAAAATAAAAAACAACAATCCTAAACCAAAAAAAACCAACACCAAAACGCTCACTTTGTTTTCAAACACTGGATTACCTGCTACAAAATAAGCAGAGGTTAAAAAGAAACCCCAAAACCTAATTATTCCAGACAACCAGGATCCCCATATATAGGTTAGAACACATATGACCCACCAGAGGTTTAAAACCCAATACCTTTAAGCATAGTGCTAAAAAGATCTGCAATGATGTCTTAGGAGAGATTTGCTCACTTCTATTTTTCAACACCCCTAGCAAAAAAACTCATTGTCCTTGGAGAGGGGAAGCAACACACTCGCTTTAAAAGCAGGAGGAGCACAAGAAGCTGCTGCTGGTTTAAAACTAACCTTGCTTTAAGCCCAGAAACTACTGATTAAGAACAAGGAAGGAACATCAAGCCTTGGTCACCAGAAGAGCGTGAGCTTGCATGCACACACACACACAAGAGAAGCTAAAATCGCCCACACCTACAACACTAAACGACGTTTACATACAAAACAATCACACTACTATATAGGGGATCCTGCTCTAGCAGGGAGCTTGACTAGACCATCTTCAGAGGTCCCTTCCAACCTTTGCCATTCTGTGGGTCTGTAATACTAGGAACACGTTAATATAATGGCTAAATGTGTGTCAGAAACTGTAAACTACATGCTCAATTAAAAAAAAACCTAACAACCAAAAAAACCCAACCCAAAAACCAACATCACGAAAAACCCCAAACAAACCCCCATTAAAAAAAAAAAAAGCAATCACAAACACACAAACCCCAAACCAACAAACACCAAAACTAAACCCGTGGCACGTCTTTAACAGCAATAAAGAGAAGCACAGAACGACCTAGGGAGCCAGGGATCTCGGTGTAAGTGCACAAATCTCAAGCCGCCGCATCCCCCCGTGGACCTCTACTGAGTTTCCAAAGGAAGCAAGGAGTTAGCAGCGCGGCCAGGTCACACTTTGGGTCTGCGTATGTGCAGACGACAGCTTCAATTGAAAACAACAACAAAAAACCCCAACACCCAACCCACCACCACAGAGTGATATCGCGAACAGGACCGGAGTCAAATGCCCTCGCAGAAAGGCTGTACCCCGCGCACGCCTTGCAGACAGGCACCTCTGTTTCCGCACCGACTTGCTAACAACACTCACCGCAGAGCTGGCTCGTCCCACTTCACGGAGGCTGACAGACAGAGAGGCAAAACAGATTTCCCCGCCTCGGCCCCATCCGTAGCCGCGACCGTCCCACACACACAGTAAAAACGCACCAGCCGCAGCCGCACCATCTGGGGGCTGCTCCCTTCCTCCGCCCTCACCTTCAGTGGCCTGCCGTTCCTCTTCGACCCCCTCGGCACTCCCCGCTCCTGCCTCGGCCATGGCGGGCGGCTCGAGCTCCGCTCCACAGCGCCCCCGGCACCGGCGGCATGCAGGAGGTGAAATAAGGTGAGGAAAAACAGCCCGACCCGCCGGGACCGGAGGAGGGCTCACGGCCGCCCGCCAACCCACCCTCCCCGGCACACACTGGCTCCGCCTCAGCAGCGCCGCCACCGCCCCGCCCGGGCACGGCACTTCTCGCGACGTTTCCCGCGCTCGCTGCTGAGCTGTGGCCGTTCCTTGCGGGCCGCTTCCGTGCGCTTCCCGTGCAGCTGCCCCTTACCGCGAGGCTCCCCCTGCATCCTCAAGCGGAGGGTGGCTGGAAGTGGAAAGTGGGTGTCGGCTGGTGATACCCCTACAGTCCTTATGGAGAGCTTTGTGACCCGCCAGAGTAGTCGTGGCAGTTAGGGCCGACAGCATCCTGGCCTGAAGCAGCGGTATCACAGAATCGTAGAACGAACCGTAGAGGTTGGAAGGGACCTCCAGAGATCATCGAGTCCAACTCCCCTGCCAAAGCAGGATCTCCTAGGGTAGTTTGCACAGAAACGCATGTAGGTGTGTTTTGAAATCCTCCAGAGAAGGAGACTCCACAACCTCTCTGGGCAGCTCTGTAGTGTGACAAGCAGGATTAGAGCTAGGGACTCACACCTTGAGTACTGGGTTCAGTTTTGGGGTACACTACAAGAAAGACATTGGGGTGCTGAAGGAGGTTCAGAGAACAGCAACAAAGGTGGTGAAGGGCCTAGAGAAGAGGCCTGTTGCAGACATACCCACAAAACAGGCAGCAAGAGCCACCTGAAAACCGTGGAGTTATCACTGTTCAGCTGCTCCCCTTCCCGACACAATACAATTAGAGGTGCAAGTGTCAGTTTGGAATACACTGCTGCACAACCAGTCAAACTATGTAGGGAGAGATGGAGGGAAATGTGGACGCACAGAAAAGGAAGATCTCCCCGTGAGTCTCCAGAGTATAGACATGCAGCCTCACCAAGAAGTGCAGGGAGGACTCCTTAGATGAGGTCACAGTCTGACTGCAGGCTGCCTCTGTGTGGAGAGAGCAGTGTGGCCAGCAGGGCAAAGGAGGGGATCCTTCACCTTTATTCTGCTCTCATCAGACCCCACCTGGAGTCCTGTGTGCAGGTCTGGAGCCCTCAACACAAGAAGGGCATGGAACTGTTGGAACCAGTCCAGAGGAGGCCACCAAGATGCTCAGAAGGCTGCAGCAGCTCTGCTATGAGGACAGGCTGGGAGAGTTGGAGATCTGCAGCCTGGAGAAGAGAAGACTTTGAGGAGACCTTGTAGTGGCCTTCCAGTAGCTGAAGGGGGCCTGCATGAAGGCTGGGGAGGGACTATTGACATGGTCTTGTAATGACAGGATGAGGAGTAGTGGGTTTAAACTGGCAGAGGGGAGATTTAAACTGGATGTCAGGAAGAAGTTCTTTACAGTGAGGGTGGTGAGACACTGGCACAGGTTGCCCAGGGAGGTTGTGGCTGCGCCATCCATGGAGGTGTTCAAGGCCAGATTGGATGAGGCCTTGAGCGACCTGTTCTAGTAGGAGGTGTCCCTGCCTATGGCAAGGGGTTGGAACTGGCTGAGCTTTGAGGTCTCTTCCAACCTAAACCATTCTATGATTCTGTGATTTAGACCTTTGTCAAGTGCCTACTGCTGGTCAATTCTTAGTTAGTGGAGGGCCAGCTCCAAGCAAACAAAGGAACTTCTGGGCCCTGAGATGCCAGCTAATGTCTGGGGGTGTCCAACTGATCAGCTGAATAAAAGGAGGCTGAGGGGAGGCCTTCTTAGTGTCCACAACTCCCTGAAAGGAATTTCAAGCCAGGTGGTGGTTGATCTCCTCTCCCTAGGAAACAGTGACAGGATGAGAGGAAATGGCCTCAAGTTTCAGCAGGGGAGGTGTAGGTGCAGATCTACACACACTCTGCATGTGTGCCTGTTTCTGCTTGTAAAACCTGGTGTGAGGAAACTTACATGTACAGTGAGGCTGGTTTCACCTCCCAGTAAGACTGGGCTTAGATGATGGGTGACATGTGAAGAATGCTGCTTTTGCAGGTGTTCTGTTCAGTGGGCTTTCAGAGTGACTGTGTGTTTCTAGTAATGGGGGTCTTTTGCAACTAACAAAAGTAGGTGTGATATTTTACAGCACAGGTTGTGTTCTTTCATCATCTGTTCTACTGGTTAACATCCAAGCTGTTAAAATGTATTTCTTTGACCTGCAGACAAGTGATTGCATTTGCAGATCTTGAGGTGTGGTAAAATTTCTCTTCAGATAAAGAGAAGAAGATCTTTTGCTTAAAGTGGGACTAAATACACCAGAAAGATCCATGTGGTTTGAATGAAAGCAAGGATATGTAAATAAGTATTTTCATTGACTGCATTGTGCCTAGGGGGAAGTACATGTACGTGAGTAGCATTTAGCTGTCTGGGTCAGAGGAAGCAGCAGGCATGCAAAGGGTTAAGCTGAACCTATAGGTTCTATCCAGATCAAAGGAAGCAGCAGGCATGCGAAGGGTTAAGCTGAATCTATGGGTTGGAAAATTGCACTTGCAGAAATAAAGTGCTCAAAAGGTAGTTTTCTGTAAGGCTCTTGTGTTCAAAAGAGTAGTCACATGCAACTGAACAATGAGGTTGGGGCTGTGGAAACAATGTCAAGGGACTCTTGTAGTAATGTTTTTAAGCATCTCACCGCTGGTGGTAAGCCTGCTGGTGATTATGGTTTAGAAAATTACAAGAGGCTGATGACAGATGACTCCTTTAAAAAAAAAGAGTCCTACTGAAGATTCTTACTATCACTTGATATACTTCGACAAAAACCTCCTAAGTGTAAAATAGCTGTTTCTGTATTTCTTTTCTGTGTGTAGGAAAGTTAACATTTTTTCTTGGGAAAACTAATACCTTGAAATAGAGCTCTCATCGAATCTTTGCTTCAGTCATCCCATAGAATCAGTCAGGGTTGAAAGAGACCACAAGGATCATCTAGTTCCAACCCCCCTGCCATGGGCAGGGACACCTCACACTAGATCAGGCTGTCTGGAGCCTCATCCAGCCTGGCTTTAAACACCTCCAGGGATGAGGCTTCCACCACCTCCTTGGGCAACCTAGTCTCACTACCCTTGTGGTGAAGAACTTCTTCCTAACATCCAGTCTGAATCTACCCATTTCTAGATTTGTTCCATTCCCTCCAGTCCTATCACTACCTGACATCCTAAAAAGTCCCTCCCCAGCTTTCTTGTATGCCTCCTTAAGCTACTGAAAGCAGCAGTTCAGTGTTGCCTTTATTTTAATTGTCAAAGCACTCTAGAGCTGCTTAAATGGAGTTCGTAGTGCGGTGGGGGTCAGTCCCTTCTTCCAAGTAACAAGTGATAGGACAAGAGGAAATGGCCTCAAGACGCTCCAGGGGAGGTTTAGGCTGGATATTAGGAAAAAATTATTCACTGAAAGGGTTGCCAAACACTGGAACAGGCTGCCCAGAGAGAGGTTGTGGAGGTTCCTTCTCAGGAGGCTTTCTAAACCCACCTGGACATGTGCAACCTGATCTAGGCAAACTTGCTTTAGCAAGGGATTGGACTAGATGTTCTCCAGAGATCCTTTCCAGCCCTTCCTATTCTGTGATTCTGTATTTAAAAAACATGCAGGTGTGGCACTTGGGGACATGATCTAGTGGTGGACTTGGGAGTGCTAGGTTAATGGTTGGACTTGCTGGCCTTAAGGACCTTTTTTCCAACTTACATGGTACTGTAATTCTGTGATTCTTAAAACCTGAGAAAGTAACTCCCTGTCAAGTGACACGAGTCAAACCCATTTGGACACCTCTGAACTTAATGCGATGTGGTGGGAGATCAGCAGCTTGCCTGGTCAGCAGCAGAGCTGGGAAGAACCCTCCACAACCAAGGAAGTTTTTCACCCATAGCTTTCTGAGATTTAGGCAGAATTTTCTTGCCTAAACTCCAAATTACAGTCTTGAGATGGATTACTCAGATGCAGTCCTGAACTCCATTCATGCTATCTTTTACACTGTGAAGCTTCTAACATGTTTCCCATTCCACTTGGAAGCACTCCCATCTGTGTGGGAAGCGATAGCTTAGGCTCTTGCACGTAGCTAAGACTAAGATTTAGGCTGAGCATGTGGAATCATAGAATGTCAGGGGCTGGAAGTGATCTCAAAATATCATCTGGTCCAGCCCCCTGCCAGAGCAGGATCACATAAAGCAGATCCCAGAGGAATGTGTCCAGGCAGGTTTTGAATATCTTCAGGGAGGGAGACTCCCCAGCCTCCCTGGGCAGCCTGTTCCAGTGCTCTGTCACCCTGACAGGGAAAAAGATCTTCCTCAGGTTCACATGGAACCTCCTATGCCTCAACTTCCACCCACTGCCTCTTGTCTGAGTGGGTCCATGGCTCTTGATTCCCTTGCCAGGTAAGCTCTGGTAGAGCCCTGGTTTTGAAGATAGGAGCTCACACCTCCAGGTTTCCATCATCAGTGGACACTCAAATGTTGAGGAGATTTGAGCAAAGTGAGTCACCAGATTGTCTGCAAACATTTCAGAGACTCGGTAACCATAGAAATTTGAAGATGGCCTTGTTCTAAAGTTCAAGGAGTTAAAGATTTAAATGCTCACTTTTAACAAACTGAACAATTTAACAGCTCTTAAGCACAAGCTCTATCCATGTGGTAGCGTTCAGTGAGGACATGCAGAATGAGACTCACTGGTAACAGAGGTGATGCACCTTATTCACACTGTATTGAATCTGGTTTTAGTGCAACAGCAGAATTACTTGCAATTTACTGTAGACATTTTTGGCACTTGAGGCTATGTCTAGGTCACAAAATCAGTCTCTTAAAGTTTCTGCACATTTCTCATCCACAGTCAATGTCACACCTCTGGGCAATAAGTGAGTGCTGCTAATGTGCTACCAGGTCATCAACACAGATTTTATGCAGAGTTTATTATATTTGCTTCCTATTCAAAAGTGAGGATTGGCATCTTCAGTGAGCATTTCCTACATTTTATATCCTATGGATGCTGATATTTGTGGAATATAGTTAGCCTTGAGTCTTGCCAGAGTAGGATCCCAGTTTATGTAAGGCACTGATCTCAACTAGGCCACACTTGATATTTTTGCCCCATGTTTGGGTGATCAGTTTCTCTTGAGTAGCTCTCAGCTATAAAATAGAGAACAGAAACGCTTTATGTAAGCAATGGGTAGCCTGTTTTTTTCCAAACAACTTATACAACAACGTGCTAAAGGGGTAAAAACTCCAAACAATCAAACCTCAGAGCAGTTAAATAACAGCCTAAGACTAAACATATAAAGAAAGGCTTCTGTATCATTACTCCTTTTTCTTTTCTGTAAATGATTCATGCCATTCAGTGTAGCTTGTCTTAGATGTTACACAGGACATGAAGAGCATCCAGGCAGCACGTCTCTGAGTTACCATCCTGAAGGGGATGTGAATGTCTTTGTGTATGGGCGGGGGCCATGCAGACCCCACTCCAGAGGCCTATTTCAGTAGCTGATGGTGACTTAACCTCTGAAGGAACACTGAGTCAATACATGTTATTAATCACTTGTATTGCTTCACAGAAAAAAGGTACTTGCACAGAATCACAGAAACATTCAGGTTGGAAAAGACCCTCAAGATCACCAAGTCCAACCATTAACCCTACTCTACAAGGTGCACCCTAAACCATATCCACCAGCACCACAGCCAAACCAGTTTTAAACACATCCAGGGTTGGTGACTCAAGCACCTTTCTGGGCAACTCATACCAATGCCTGACCACTCTTTCTATGAAAAAATTCTTCCTCATGTCCAGTCTGAACCTACACAGTGGTGTAGCAGCTTGAGGCCATTCCCTCTTACTCTATGAGAAGAGACCAGCAGCAGCCTCTCTACAACATCCTTTCAGGTAGCTGTAGACAGCCATGAGGTCTCCTCTCACCCTCCTCTTTTTCAAACTACACAGCCCCAGCTCCTTCAGTTGCTCTTCATAAGGTTTATAAATCTTCATAAGGTTTACAGTGACTTAACTAACTTTTCTCTATTGAAAATAGCAGTAAACTGAAGTCATTCAGCAGACCTCTAAGTACAGAGGAGAGGCTGAGCGAGCTGGAGTTGTTTAGCCTGGAGAAGAGGAGGCTCAGGGGTGACCTCATTGCTGTCTACAACTACCTGAAGGGAGGTTGTGGCCAGGTGGGGGTTGGTCTCTTCTTCCAGGCAATCAGCAACAGAACAAGGGGACACAGCCTCAAGTTGTGCCAGGGGAGGTCTAGGCTGGATGTTAGGAGGAAGTTCTTGCCAGAGAGAGTGATTGGCATTGGAATGGGCTGCCCAGGGAGGTGGTGGAGTCACCGTCCCTGGAGGTGTTCAAGAAAGACCTGGATGAGGCACTTAGTGCCATGGTCTGGTTGATTGGACAGGGCTGGGTGCTAGGTTGGACTGGATGATCTTGGAGGTCTCTTCCAACCTGGTTGATTCTATGTTTTTTCCCGGACTTCTCTTCCAGAACAGGAGTGTTTATTGTAGTTTCCCCTCAGACCACAGTTATTACATGGCTCAAAAGAGTGCAAGAGAAAACACACACGTCCTGAGTCACGTTCAGATTTTCATAGGGCACATGTGAACAGGATAGACAGCTTGCTTTTGAGACCATACCTGGTTTCTCTGGGCTTTAGATAGGGATCTTAGCTTCTAACATCAGCCTGCTGGATTGAAATCTGGAATTTCACCAGTGACTCACTCCATCACAATCCAAAAGCCACTGAAGTTCTTAGCTCATACTTCACTGTTGTTAAAAAAGTACACTGAAATCAGATACAAAATCTGTAGGGAAATTAAGTGTTCAAGACTAGCAGAACTGTTGCAGTTTTTGAGTAAGTTCTAAGACTAGAGATGGAAATTCTAATCAGTTCTCCCATTTCAAGTCTCAGAATTTTAGGGATGGCCACGTGTGCACAAGAATGTCCCAGGCAAAGTCTTGGCACCTGCTTTCTATTAGGGCTCCATCACCTCCTTTGTGTTCCAGTCCCTGTGTCTTCACTGAGGGGTGGAAACCCTGTAAGGAAACAAGGTGCCACACAGAACAAGGTCTCACACAAGTGTACACCCAGCTCTTGCTCCCTGGAGCTGCCATGTCAGAGAATCAGCTATCTAATCAACTAGACCATGGCACTAACTGCCTCATCCAGGCTTTTCTTGTCTTTTCCAAAAGGTGGGGCAGAGGCTGTCCTTTTGCTTTTATGCAATCAGCTTCAAGGTCACAGCACTCTGCTGAGGAGCTCTCTGCCCTCTCAATAGCATTTAGTTTTCTGGGCAGGAAATGTAGAGGCAAGGGCAGATTTTATAGTTGGAGGTGAGAGGATGGGCAGAGACACCTTGAGAGGAAAGAACAGCTACCAATTGGAGGTGAGCTGCCCAGGGACAGCACATACAGAGAGTGTATTCCTAGAAGAGAGCCTAAGCAGCAGATGGCAGCTCAGTAGAAACAGATGAAAGCAGTTGGTTTGGAAACAAGATGTGGCATCGAGGGTCAGTTCAAATAAAAACCAAACTGTTCCTAGAAGAGCTCTGGCTCGGTTGGGAAGTGAGAAACCTGGGTTAATTTCTCTCCTCAACGTCAGAAGGCTTGAGCCAACATACCCCATTTGCAGGGAAAAGCAACCTCTCTGCTATCAAATAACCTGGAGAGAGGTGATGGGAGGAGTAGGAGGCAGTGAGATGAACTCTCTCCTCTCATGTAAAGATTAATTTCCCCTCACACTGACTGCAGGATTGTTCCTGTGAAATGAAGTGTACAAATCCTGGTACCATTAGTGATGAGAGGGAGTTAAGTTTGTTGTATTACACATACATTGACTCCAGGTTAGTTTGGAGTGCCTCCAGAGATAGAGACTCCACAACCTCTCTGAGAAGCCCAAGTCCTCAAGTACTCAAAGGACATGAAGCCTCCTGTGTTTCAGCTTCTGTTCATTACCCCACGTCCTGGCACTGGACACCACTGAGAAGAGTCTGGCGCCATTCTCCTGACACTTACCCTTTAGGTACCAATTAGCATTAGTGAATTCCCTCTTCATTCTCGTCTTCTGCAGGTCAGCAGGCCAACAGCCCCAGCTCTCTCTCTTTCTCCTCAGGTAGATGTTCCGTCCCCAGATCACCTTAATGGCTCTCTGCTAGTGTCTTTTGAGTAGTTCCTTGCCTTTCTTTGAACTTAGAACTCAACACAGCATTCCAGACAAGGCCTTGTCAAAGCAAATTGGAGGGGGAGGAACACATCTCTCAACCTGTTGAGATCTGGCCACACTCTTCTTAAGGCACCCCAGAATACCATTTGCCTCCTTGGCCATGGGGGAATGCTGCTGGCTCACGGTTTCTGTATTGAATCAAGGCATACAGCTGCCCAGGGAAGCCTTTCTTGAATAAATTATGGTCTGTGGGAAAGAAGTTCCTTGTGAAAAGCAATAACCGTGTAAAAGAAGCTTCCTGAGCCGGTAGTTGGCAATTTATTGTTGTGCCTGCTTTCTGATTGAGAGTGGGGACATGGAGGTTTTCCACTGTCCTTGGAATTCAAGAGAAGAAAACACAAAACAGTGTCTCAAGTGCCTTTGATGTCTCCTGTCCCAGGAGCTAAACAAATCCAGTCCAGTGATGTGAAAATAAACCAAACCCAGGCACTTTACAAAAAGAATGCTACTTTTATTTTCAAGTGCTGTAAAAAGCCTCATATAAATTTTTATAATGCTTCTATGTAACTTTCCCAACCACAACTAATGAAACAGTCCAGGGAGGAAAAAAATAAATTCATATATATCTAGCAGTTGCCATTTTGACTCCAAGAATGAGCTGCTGGAATATATCAACGTTAAAATGACAAGGTACAGTATGTTACAGTGCTTGTAATTGCTCGTGTTACTGGAAAAGCGAGAGCACTTCAGGGTTTGAGTACAACCAGGCGGAACTGCACTACTCCCTCCTTGCTGTTGCAGAGGAGGAAAGTCACCTTTTTACAAGGAGCCAACCCAACACCCTTGGGACTGCTTATGCTCATTTATCTGAGTAGTGTGGAGAGCTCTGGCCAAGCCCCTTTGCACTTAGGCGAATACACCCATGACAGATGCTCTCACTCCATACTGTATCCAGCAGCTCAGGTATGTAACAATTGACCTACAAAAATAACACTTATATATAACTCTCCAGCAAGGCAAAGTTAACAGTGCAAATGCAGTATCAACAAGATTTGATTTCTGAATGCTGGCAAGTTCTAAAATTTGAACTCCTTTTGCACATGCAACAACCTTTGTTGATGTCCTATACCTAAGGCCACTCATTCACGCTGCTTGGAGATAGAACAAAAGTGCAAAAGCTCATCTGTGGTTACCAGTCCAAGCTCCCTCCCCAGTTTTAGGGTGTTCAGATTGAGTTTGGAGTCAGGATCACCACTGCCCTTGATGCAGTCAAGTTTTGGGGTGTTCAGATCAAATTTGCATTTGAGATCACCACTGCCCTTGATGTGATCAAGTTTCAGGGTGTTTGGATCAAATTTGGATTCAGGATCACCTCTGCACTTGATGCACTGACGTTTTAGAGGTTCAGATTGAATTTGGATTCAAGATCACCACTGCCCTTGATACATACAAGTTTTGGGGCGTTCACATCAAATTTGGACTCAGGGTCACCACTGCTCTTGATGCATACAAGTTTTAGGGTGTTCACATCAAATTTGCATTCAGGATCACCACTGCCCTTGATGCACACAGGTTTTCCCTGCTGGAATAGGTAACTTCCCAGCAAACCTTGCTAACAATTTGCATCCACAACGCCACATGTTAACACAAGGTAATAAATGTTCCCATGGCTGCAATCATCAAGCCGTTTCAGGATCTTTGGTACTCCAGCAGTAAGAAAAAAAGAGATGGCACAGTGACAAATGTCACCAAAAAGGAAAACACAAAACCATCCAAAGGACTAAGACAAAACGAAACAAGATATGTTGAAACATCCATTTTTCAACAGCCAGTGTAGTTGAACCTTCTGTCCTCTTTAATCCATTACAGTGTCACAGCTTCATCTTCAAAAACCAAACTCAAATCTTCTACCATTTTAAAAGCAGTAGTTAATATTTTTTTGTTTAAACTTGACTTGCTAAGTGAAACAATGCTCTACTTTAAAAACAGTAAAAGAAATCCACTAGGACAATACAGGAGTTGATGCTAAATAGGCTGCAGGCTGCTTCCCTATGGATATAAGTCCTATGTGAGCACTCTTAGGATTAATCATCTGCACTTCTAAATGAATGTTGGCTTTAGTGCTGTTTTTTCCCCAGGTTTGTAAACCACTGAGTGTGATGTACAGATTAATAGACAGTTTTAAGTGTGTATTCATCTCTCCCTCTCCAAATCCCACGGGAAAACAGCAAAAATAATCCAGTATTACTGAGCATTTGTAGTTTCTGTGAAACTCAGCAAGTTCGAGCAAAGATTTTGTCCTAATATAACACAAATAGGATTTCTGTGGCTTTTTGCCATGTGGTGGCTACAGGAATTCCACCCCTGGTGCACAGAGTGCCCCACAAATAAGACTGGGAATCAAAACTAATAATTCTCTTATGAATAGCAGTGTCTTTAGAGGCCAGGTTTGCATCTGAGCTATTTCTTGCCCAAGTTCCTCTGCCTTAGTAGGTTGGATTGAATGCCTTACAAACAAAAGAACTTCCTTTCCTGAGCAGCTTCAGAAGCTGCTATAGGGCACTGGCAGAATGAAGTCTCAAAGTGTAAAGGTGGATTGAAGTGATGATTGTTTTTTGACAATCTTTGGATGGATATAGTGAAGCTCAACCTATGACGACAATGGCAAGAGCAACCCTGGAGACTTTGAGGGATCTTGCTCACCAGCAGTAAAGAGGTGATAATTACTGTAAGATCTGCAAAGGAAAACTGGGAGATCAGTGAGCTGTTCCTACCCAACTCCAGCATTCAAGCAGAATTTTAGCATGGCCATTTTCTTCTGCTAGAACATTGTATAAGCTGGATGGGCCCTGAGGTACTGGCTGCTGAAGACTAAAATTCCTTATAGAAGTGCAGCATAAGTAACAGATGTTAGATGCTTGGAATGACATCACTGAAGCCCTTAAGGAGCCTGGTAGTTACTGGGTCAGGGATGACAACGCGCACATCAGTGAGCCACTGACGCACAGAAACGCTGCTGGTGTTTTAGGCAGCAGCTGAACACTCCAGTGTGTTTTTAAAGCATATAAAGAATCCTGGACAGCTGATACCAAGGTGCTAAACCCAAGTATTTCTATAATGGTGTTATAGTAACTTCCAAGACTCTGCTTTTTCAGTTACTGGGGAAATCTTCATCACTCTAAGTCTCTTTTATGCCATGTTTTTGATTACAAAAGTCTCTATTGTGATAGATTAAAAGTACTGCAAAAAACAGGCTAGGACAGGCAAAAGATACAGATCAATTTGCCAGCAAACAGGTAACTGCAAACTGTTCATGGAGTGCAGATGAGTCCCAAACCACTGCTGGACTGAGAAGGAAAAGAGCATGGAGGATATATGGAGGGATTTCTGCTTTGGTTTCCCTGCCCTAGGAGAAAGGTGACCTGGCTCTGCTGTCAGTTCGTTGCCATTGTGCAGACTGGGGAGAAGAGCCCAATTCAGTCCTAGCTGGTTGTGGTGCCTGTAAACTCAGTAATCCCATGGTCCATGTTAGATAGAGATACTAGAAGCTGGCACCCACAGGAGAGCCTGAGTCTAGTGGAGGACTCCATTCCTCTAGCTTGGCAGAGACTGCTGTGGTTATGCTGGAAATATAAAAGGCTAGAGCAGGATCCCTCCTGCTTGCAGGTTCTTTAGGAGAGAATGAAAAAGCAGCAAGTTGATCACTGTTCTAGAATGTGCTTTGCACAGAGAAAACGCTGTTTGAATGACTGGGAGCAAAAAGATCATCTGCTTTAACAGCAGAACCAAGAATGCAGTCCTGGGAACTAACATCTCTTCAGGACTTGGTATTAGGAAGTTTCCTTACTACAAGTTTCCATTTTGTTAAAAATCTTGAAGGAGTCTCTTCAGATTCCTTTTGATTTCTGGAGCTGCCAGCAGACATCATCCTTTCCAACAGTAACATGCATCCAAGTAGCACTTAAAGCAGAAATGCCACCAAACAGATCATGGGGAGTGTCTCACCACCACACACGGTGGAAAAACAGAAGGGGAGAAGGGATGCTCATGGTAAGGCTGTCCAGTGGAGGGAAGAAACAGCAGGCAGAGTACAAGCAGGCCCACAGGACATGCTATTAAAAATAACTCAGTGTTGTCAGGGGTTATCTGCAGACCACAGCTGGAACACCCTCAAGCAACCGCTCAGACTTCTGCAAACGGGGCCAATGTTTTGGGAGTTTGCATTTTTGTTTTGTTTGCTGGTTTCTGGGTTTGTTTTTAAATAACTCACCAGGTAAGCAGTGCAAGAACAATGCTGCATAAAACAGTCATGGTTTTACCCTGGGGTGGAGCAGATGGTTTACAGTACAGAGAGGCATAATTAACTGTTATACACACATAGGCAGTGCAGTTCCAGAGGTGTACACTCCTTTTATTCCAGTACCTTGGTATAATAAAGTTAACAAAAATATTCAAATATAAAAAAGAAAAAACAAAAGACCAAAAAACCAAACAAACAAAAAAAAAAAAAGAAGCCAGCTGGCACTGCCAACTAATTCCTGTAGTAGTCTTAGAAATCCTAAGCCTGTAGAATTTCCTTGTGAAACTGATGTGCACCAGAGTCAATGAACTGATAAGGAACACCAAGCAGGTCTGGTGATGCAGCTACCTGAGGTTTGTATTTTCATTTCTTTCGTGGGTTCATGTCTTCTGCCTCACAACTTCCCAGCTTTCATGTAAGAAGGGATGGAGCCACGCTGCGTCAGCCCTTCGAACCTCTTGTAGGTGTAATTGAGGAAAACCCAGTCTTTGGATTTGTAGTCAGGTTCTGTTGTGTTTGGCACTGGAATTCAGAAACAGAAGGAAAAACACAGTTAGAAATAGTGCTGCTTCTCAGAGGGACTTGTCACAGACAACATCTATGCCTTGAGCTCTCATTTCCCTTATTCAGGCTGGACATGAGGAGGAAGTTCTTCACCATGAGAGTGATGAAAGCCTGGAATGGGCTGCCCAGAGAGGTGGTTGAGGCCCCATCCCTGGAGGTGTTTAAGGCCAGGCTGGATGGGGCTGTGGCCAGCCTGATCTGGGGTGGGATGTCCCAGCCAGGAGGATATCTTCAGAGAGCTTCTTCCCTTTGAAATAAGGGGAATAATCATAGAATCCTAGAATCAGTCAGGGTTGGAAGGGACCACAAAGATCATCTAGTTCCAACCCCACTGACATGGGCTGGGACACCAAACCGATTCTATGACACTAGAAAGTCTCTAGATCAAGGCTGTGTATTACCTTGGTTATATGATATCAAAAAGACATATCTAAACAGCAACAAAAAAGCATCTGTGAAGTACTGTGACATGCCACCAGCTGTAAATTCCAAATATCCATGGCAGTCTCACCTGGCTGTAAAATATCCGATTCAGGAAACTCATCGAAGTTTGAAGTGTCATCGATGCTTTTGATTTCTATAGGGATTGCAGCTGGTCTTTCCCTGCAGACAGACGGAAGTGTCAGAACAGTCACAACTACCAACACTGACAGTAACTTCCAGTTTGGCTTAACTTAGCTTTTCACAGTTAAAACCTCCCTTTAAAACACAGAAGTTCCACTGAGTCCATCAGAGATGCATCTGACTTGCCTGCTTTGCCTCTCTACAGCTACCTGAAGGGAAGCTGTAGTCAGGTGGGGGTCAGGCTCTTTTCCTAGGCAACCAGTGACAGGACAAAAGGGCATGGCCTGAAACTGTGACAGGGGAGGTTTAGATTGGATATTACGAAACACTTCCTTATGGAAAAGGTGAGAGGCACTGGAATGGGCTGCCCAGGTAGGTGGTGGAGTCACCATCCCTGGAGGTCTGTCAGAAAAGACTGGACATGGCACTTGGTGGCATGGCTTAGCTGATCTTCTGGTGTTAGGTTATAGGCTGGACTGGATCTCAGAGCTCTTTTCCAGCCTCAAGGATTCTGTGCTTGTTGACATTGGGAGATTTACTGGTTTCCTATCTAGCATCAGCAAACAACTTCCCCACAAACTGAAACAGCATTCCATACTTAATCTGCCATGGAGCTACTGCTATGGCTGTCACCAAAACTCACTGGGGTTGCCTTTGCTTCACAAACCCAGCCTACCCTGCCCAGCAGGATTCTGCTTGCACTTGGAACCATCAGCTTTACAACTCCAGTGCTCATCAGCCTAGACTTCAGCCAAACACCTTTCACCTGTTGCTTCTTTTTTGACACTTGGTCATCAATATCTTTCATCCAAAACTGGCTGGCTCTGACATGGTTCTGCTGTAGAATCACAGAAGAGAATCACAGATTTTTTTTTTTTGATGGAAAAGACCTTTAAGATCATCCAGTCCAACTATTATCAAACTCTGCCAAGCCAAACCAAACCAGGACCCTCAGCACCACACCTCCGCCTCTTTCAAACACTTCCAGGGATGGGGATTCAAACACCTTTCTGGGGAACCTGCTTAGGAGCTTGAGAACCCTTTCAGTGAAGAAACTGCTTCTAATATCCAATCTAAACCTCCCCTGCTGCAACTTGAGGCCATTTCATCTCATTCTATCACTTGTTACTAGGGAGAAGAGACCAACACCCACTTCACTCCAACCTCCTGTCAGGTAGTTGTGGAGTCTCCCCTCAGCCTCTTTCTCCAGACTAAACAACTCCAGTTCCTTCAGCTGCTCCTCACCATCCTTGTTCTCCAGACCTTTTGCCAGCTTAATCGTACTTCTTGGGACCTGCCCCCAGGACCTCAATTTCTTTCTTGTAGTGAGGGCCCCAAAAATAAATCCAGTACTCAAGGGGTGGCCTCACCAGTGCTGAGTACAGGAGGACTGTACTCAGTTCTGCTTGCTAAACTGTTTCTGACACAGGGCAGGACACCTTTGGCTTTCTTGGCCACCTGAACATGCTGTTGGCTCATACCCAGACAGCTACCAACCAACACCCTCTTGCCCTGCTTGGCAGCTCTCCAGCCACTCTTTTCCAAGCCTTCTGCATTGCCTGGGGTTGCTCTGACCCAAGCAGCTCAACAATTCGGCAGCCCTTCAGGAAATCTTAAAGGTGACATTTAAAGTTGCTTAAGTAATTTATCCCACAAAAGCCTCCACACTGGAATATGGCACTGTGGGAAAGTCATTAATTTACACCTGCATAGTTGATTACAAGTATAATTACTCCAATTAAATCCACTTCTGGGTGGAACAGGGAAGCTGTGTTGCAGAGTTGCCAAACATAGCGTGAACGTTACTGCTCTTGTTGCTTATTAATGCCTCCCACACTGAGAGGTAAGGAAGATTTTCTGCACTGGAGGAAATAAGAGCTGGACAATCACATGCCCATGGGATGGATTTTCATGTAGAAAACTGCACTGCCACTGAACCAGCAGCCTGCCTTAAAAGGAGCTGAACAGTAGCTATCAACTCTAAATATCTGTGGACAGACCAAAGTCTGCTCTACCTCACTTTGGGTACCTGCACAGATAGTTCAGCACCTGCAGACACATGCTCAAGTTGGAGCTGGTTTGGCTACCTTGACCAGACCCTTCACCCAGCCCTGGCTCACCAGGATTTGGCCAGAGGCTGCAATGGAGGTGAGTCAGTGCCTCTGCTCAGCAATCTGTACACATGGGTGTTGTATTTGCAGTGTGCAGTAGAGATATGCCCCTGTGTTTTCCTTCTAATTGCTGCCCCTCCTCTTCACATACTTCCCCTCCATCTACTTCTCTTCCTTTTTGGCAGAGAATTTGCATTTCTTGTGCTGCTGTTACAAAAAAGTCCATTGTAGCAGTAGCTGCAGAGCCTATCCTAGCAGAAGTAGTGGTCTCTACTGATAGCAGAGCACACATCAGAAATAACATGGCCACTTGACCACGACTTCTTTCTTTCTTGAGCACTCTGGGGCAACCTGAGGCATCTCAAGACAATTAAACTATCAGATCTATGAATGTCAGCGAGACCTGAAAATCTTCTGTCATCCACCTACTGCCAGCAGCTACCCTTCAAAAGATGAACTGGAAATGATTGTCCTTGACCTCATAGTGCATTAAATTCTTGCTTCAGTCGTTTTTATTCTCTCTATAAAGTATGTAAATGTGTGTGTGTGTTTATGTATACACACCTGATGTGTCCCCAGTCCACTCCTTCAAAAAATGGATGACTTTTTATTTCCTCTACTCCGTTACTACCGATTCTATTTTCTGAGTCGATACAAAACCTGAATGAGTGGAAAGGAAAAAAAAGGAAGTGTTATAATAAATGCAGACAGAAGCAACAGCAAATAGAACTGCTGTGGGATGCTGCAGCAGGAATTTGAGGAAGTGCTTTCAAATTGTTCCATCACTTGGGGTGACATAAAAGCAGCTTGCTGCATCTGGGAGAGAAGGGAAATAGTAGAAGCAGAATACAGTCAAGTGTCCCAAAACAAAAAAGCTATCGTGACAGTGACTTAAACCTTTCTTCAACTGCTCCATCTCCAAGGTTTGTGAAAAGTTGCTGCAGAGTCTAGCCCTGTAGGATTAGTTTGGAAGGGAGGCTTAGCTCCTTAACACTGAAAACCTCTCTACATGTTCTCAGTTGCTTAAAATCCATGTTTCAAGTCGAGCTAATAGGAGCAGCTACACTTAGTCCAACAGGGCTGCTCACTGACACAGCATTTTGGAACTATGATGACATGCCTCATCCCTGTTCTGCCTGTCACTCTCTTCTTCCCTTTCCTTAGAGGTCCAGGTGCTGCTGGTGGTACAAAGATCCAAAATAAAGGTGGCTCAGACTCCAGAAGAAATTGTCATTTTATGAGAAACAGCTGTAAGAAAATCTGTAGAGTTGAATAAGAAGGAAAAGGTGAATCTGAGACAGTAGTAGAATTGATGAGTTTGGGACTGTTGCATGCTAAAGTAGCCAAGAGGAAAATCACCAAGAAAACTATGAAATCCTAAAGAAAAAAAAAAAACAGGGAGGTGAAAGCTCTCTCTAAGCAAATTGGTGCCATTAAGGATTTCTTCTGGGGAATTCCCTTCTCTGGATTGATGCCTGCCTGGACCTATACCTAGCTAGTCAGAAAAGCCTCTGAAGTATCCCATCAAGGAGCACAGTGAACACAGTCTAGCATTAGATCCTAGCTATGTGCTAGCAAAGATACAACTGCAGTGTATTTCTTACACTGTCCTTGCAGTCTCTTTGAGGATGGCAAAGTGTCAACAGTGACACAAAGGAAAGTTTACAGTAACAGGAAAGAACACCCACGTCAAACAAAACTCTTGGTCTTTCACCTGAGGGGTTATGTTTGGTAGCACAGGAATATAGGCTGTTGCTCTGAGAGTCACCTGGCCTTTGCTAAATGAAATCCTGTTTGCCTAGATGGAAAGAGTCTCTGGATGTTGATTTAGTTACCCTGAACTGAATCTCTCCACAGTGTCCTGTTATCCAAATTTGCCAGGCACTTTTCACGTTAACATGCTGCAGTAAAGGGGTCACCTTCTCACTAGGTAGGGATATTTGCAGCAGGTAAATTAGCAATTTAGCAAGTCAGGCTATAAGCTGTCTTCAGTTACAGACTGGAATGCTCTTTTACTTGTAGTTGAGTGTCACTTAGGGAAAAAAAAAAACAAAATCAAACCACCCCAAACCTGGTTTTATTCCTCCTGCAGCCCAGCCAGTCGGTTGATGCCGATTACAGATTCACCCAGAATCGTCTGGGTTGGAAGGGATCTCCAAAGGTCACCTAGTGCAACCCTCTCTGCAGTGAGCAGTCACATCCTCAACTAGGTCAGGTTGCCCAGAGCCCTGTCAAGCCTTATCTTGAATATGTCCAGGGATGGGTCCCCAGCCACCTCCCTGCGCAACCAGTTCCTGTGTTTCACCACCCTCATGTTAAAGAGCTTGTTCCTAACAGCCAATCAACTCTTCTGTAGCCATTGCTCTCATCCTACCACTGCAGGCCTTTGCAAACAATCTCCGGCCTTCCTGTAGCCCCCTCCAGGTACTGGACAGCTGCTATTAGGTCTCCCCAAAGTCTTCTCCACTAATAGGCCTCAAATCTTGTAATAACAGTTAGCCAACACAAGGCTCAGGCTTTGTCTGAACTTGAGCTTTTTAGTTTGATTTTGTTTGCAGCCATAAAAATAAAACAACTTAAACTTCATCTGCAACTTCCTCATTACAACCAGTGCTGTTTAACATCTTTGTCAGCAATATGGATGGAGAAACTGAGTGCAGCCTCAGCAAGTTTGCAGATGACACACAGTTGTGTGGCACAGTCGACTTGCTAGAGGGAAAGGATCCATCCAGAGGGACCTGGACAGGCTGCAGAGGTGTGCCCAGGCCAACCTCATGACATTCAACATGGCCAAGTGTCAGGTCCTGCACCTGGGATGGCACAATCCCAAGTACAAATCCAGGCTGACTGACGAATGGCTGAGAGCAGCCCTGAGGAAAAGGACCTGGGGGTCTGGGGTGATAAAAAGCTCAACATGAGCCTGCAGTGCAAGTGCAGCCCAGACAGAACCGTGTGCTGGGCTGCAGCAAGAGCAGTGTGGCCAGCAGGGCAAGGGAGGGGATTCTGCCCTTTTACTTTGCTCTCCTGAGACCCCACCTGGAGTACTGTGTGCAGTTCTGGTGCCCCCAACACAAGAAGGACATGGAACTGTTGGAGTCAGTCCAGAGCAGGCCACCAAGATGCTCAGAAGGCTGCCGCAGCTCTGTTATGAGGATAGGTTAAGAGAGTTGGGGGTCTGCAGCCTGGAGAAGAGAAGGCCTGGAAAAGACCTTGGAGTGGCCTTCCAGTATCTGAAGGGGACCTACAGGAGGGCTGGGGAGGGACTATTGACAAGGTCTTGTAATGACAGGAGGAGGAATGGGTTTACACTGGCAGAGGGCAGATTAAAACTTGATGTTAGGAAGTTTTCTGCAGGGAGGGTGGTGAGACACTGCCACAGGTTTCCCAGGGAGGTTGTGGCTGCTCTGTCCCTGAAGATGTTCAAGGCCAGGTTGGATGAGGCCTTGAGCTACCTGTTCTAGTGGGAGGTGTCCCTGCCTATGGGAGGGGGCTGGAACTGGATGAGCTTTGAGGTCCCTTCCAACCTAAACCGTTCTATGACTCCTGTTCAGTGCACTGAATGCTGGCAGGTAGCTATTTTTTTCCCCCTCTTCTGAAAGGGAACTAAAAGTGCTCACCACTTTCTTTCCCCTTCCACTTTTCCCTCTCCCCCCGAGTCTTCTCCACACTTCTCCTGACACACAGAAGAAATCTGACTATTACAGCTTATTCACAGACCTCAGAAGGGCTGCAGCACTGTGCAGGGTGGTAGCAGCTGGTGTTTCTGAGGGTGCTCACCTCATTGAGCTGTCTGCCTTTACTTTGGAACAGGGCTGGCACTGAAAATCTTCCTTCTCTTTCACCTCTGAATTATTCAGAAGTGCTATTTGTATACTTCATGGCAAGAGTAAGTTGAATAGCAAAGTGTGCTGTGATGGGAAAATGGGGGGAAATGTTTCAGTTCTCTGCCTTACCCAGAGAGCCAAATTTCCTTGGAATGCCAATGGAAGCTTTATAAACTTCCCAGTTTTCTTTTTTTTAGTTATTTCTTCAGTGTTCTAAATTCCCTATTTCCCCTTGTGTAATACTTCCCATGGCTGTGCAAAGAACTTATTACTAAAAGTTATGGTCTGTGGCAAGACAGCTAAGTATCAGAATAAATGCTATGAGTTTTGGAATAGATCCCACCCATACCATTACAAAGGGGACTGTCCAGATGAGCCTCAGAAGTGGGCTGCTGTTACTGACCTTAGAATTAAATCCTTTGCCTTCTCTGAAATGGGCACCTCTGGAGGAAACACCAACGTTTCTTTCCAGTTCATAACTTTCCTGTAAGTCTCCTGTGGTGTTTCTGAGCAGAAAGGTGGATACCCTGCACAAACAAATAGAAGAGGAAAGTGAGCAGTGTCTCTGCTTTTGCTACTAGGACTCCCAAAGCCAACAATTAGCACCAGCCAGAAGTTTTGCTCTGTTGTAATGTGACATTCGAGGTTATTTTGCTACTCCCAATTAATGAGACTCCAAAACATTTAATAATGAACTGAAATCATCACTGAAACAACTTGCAAAGACATTATTTTGGGGTGACTTCTTGGAAAGGTCAGAGGGCTTTCAGAGTTCTTGGGAGAGGATCTTGTCCCCCTCTTCTCTGCCCTAGTGAGACCACACCTGAAACAGTGTCTGGTTTGGGGCTACCCAGTTCAAGAAAGACAGGGACCTGCTGGAGAGAGTCCAGCCAAGAGCCACAAGAATGAGTGGAGAACTTGAGTACCTGCCCTATGAAGAGAGGCTGAGGGCCCTGGGGCTGTTTAGCCTGGAAAAGAGAAGACCAAGAGGAGATCTGATCAATGTGTACAAATATCTGAGGGGTGGGTGTCAAGTGGAGGGGGCCAAGCTCTTTTTGGTGGTGCAGAGCAATAAGACAAGGAGCAACAGCTACAAACTGGAACATAAAAGGTTTCAGCTCAACATGAGAAGCTGCTTTACAGTGAGGATGACAGAGCCCTGGAACAGGCTGTTCAGAAAGGTTGTGGAGTCCCCTCTGGAGAGGAGAAGACTTGCCTGGATGTGTTCCTGTCTGAACTACCCAAGGGGATCCTGTCTTGGCAGCGGAGGTTGGACTCTGATCTCTGGAGGTCCTTTCTGACCTCTACGTTTCTGTGATTCTAGAAGCTGAATTTGGGGCTTGCTTTGGGTAGAACCAAATGAAATTCCACTATGTAGGGAATCAGACTTGGTGAACTGCTAGACCCTGTTACCTTTCAATGATTCTTAAGCTGAGGCCTTTAACATACCTATTAGCATTTCATACATAATCACTCCCAAAGACCACCAGTCACACAGCTTGTTGTACCCGGTCTGCATGAACACTTCTGGTGCAATATAGTCTGGGGTTCCAACAGTAGAATATGCCTGGAAAGAAAGAAGAATTATTTTTACACTTTGCAAAGCCTTTTCTTGGGGATTCACATATAAGACCTTGTTATTTGGATGGACAAGAATGCTTCATTTGAGAATTCACAGTATCTAAAACCCCAAGACCTGTTTTTTTTTTTCCTTCTTAAAAAAAATACAGAGAACCTTGAATGGAAATGGAAATCATCCTAAGTGTGATAAAAATCACAGAATATTCCTGCTGCAATATCAGTTTTGCCAGCATGGAAATGGTAATTAGCATTTTGAGTATGGCTTTGCCATGCTAAAGGGATAATCATCTTCAGCTCTGGAGCCCCAACACAAGGATGGCATGAAACTGTTAAAGCAGGTCCAGCAGAGGGCCACGAAGATGATCAGAGTGCTGGAGCACCTCTCCTAGGAAGACAGGTTGGGAGAGGTGGGGTTGTTCAACGTGGAGAAGAGTCCAGGGAGACCTTAGAACAGCCTTCCAGTACTTAAAAGGGAGCCAGAGGAGCAATGGAGAGATCCTATCACCACAGCATGTAGTGATAGGATGAGAGGCAATGGCTGCAGACTGGAAGAAGCTTGATTTAGACATTAGGAAGGAATTACTCCACAGGAGTGTGGTGAGGCACTGGAACAGGTTGCCTTGAGAACTTACGTAGACACCTGCCCTTGCAGGGTCAGCTTGGACAGGTCCTTGAGCAACCTGGTCTAGTAGGTGTCCCTACCCATAACAGGGCTTGGAACTAGATGATCTTTAAGATCCCTTCCAATCCAACCCATTCTTTGATTCTGTGATTTGTCTGACTAGAAACAAAAATACTGCATTTGAATAAACAGAAACATTTTGGTTTGGACCAAGTGGAAAGCCAAGAACATGGCTCCTTTTCAAACAGTACTGACACAAGTTGTGACTTCAGCCTTCTCACTCTGATGAACTGTCTCACCATTTGCCTAGCTTCACCACAGTTCTGCCACATCAGTTTTTACTGGTGTATTCTTTGCAGGGATCTAACTCTAAAAGCAGGAGTTGAGGGTGTGAAAAACAGCTCCTGCGAGCAGCTTGGCTACAAAGTGATCCCATTGTGGCTCATGAAGAAAGGAAGAAAAGCCCAGAAGTTTTATGGGAATATTTTACATGTGCTATATTGGCTGCACAGAAGTGTGAAAAAGTTCCAAAATGCGAAGACTGAGATTCTGAGATTCCATGGCTCATGGATACTTTCACAGAATGGGTTGGAAAAGACTATTAAGATCATAAAGTCCAAACATTATCACAGAACCAGTCAGAGTTGGAAGAGACCACAAGGATCATCTAGTTCTACCCCCTCTGCCATGGGCAAGGACACCTAACACTAGAGCAGGCTGTCTAGAGCCTCATCCAGCCTGGCCTTACCTCCAGGGATGAGGCTTCCACCACCTCCCTGGGCAGACTGTTCCAGGGTCTCACTACCCTCATGTTGAAGAACTTCTTCCTAACATCCAGTCTGAATCTACTCATTTCTTGTTTTGTGCCATTGCCCCCAGTCCTATCACTAACTGACATCCTAAAAAATCCCTCCCCAGCTTTCTTGTAGGCCCCCTTAAAATAGTGAAAGGCCACAATAAGGTCACTTTGGAGTCTCCTCCTCTCCAGACTCAACAGTCCCAACTCCTTCATCTTTTCTCACAGCAGAGCAGCTGCAGCCCTCTGATCATCCTTGTGGCCCTTCTCTGGACACCTTCCAGCACATCCACATTTCTCCTGTAATAGGGGCTCCAGAACTGGATGCAGTGCTCCACATGGGGTCTCACCAGTGTGGAGTAGAAGGGGAGGATCACTTCCCTCATCCTGCTGGCCACGTTTCTCTTGCTGCAGCCCAGGGTCTGGTTTGCGTTCTGGGCTACAAGAGCACACTGACAGCTCAGATTGAGCTTCTCATCCACCAGCACCCCCAAGTTTCTCTCAAGCCAGTCACTGCCCAGCCTGTACTGGTGCTTGGGATTGCCTCTACCCATATGCACAACCTTGCACTTGGTCTTGTTGAACTTCATAAGGTTGGCTTAGGCCTAGCTCTCCAGCCTGTCCAAGTCCCTCTGGATGGCATTATCTAACTCTACATTCCCATTCAGCAGAAGGGCAAGCAAGTTTTCCCTGCAATTCTCTGAAAAAGAACTAAACAGCTAAGAACCAAAAGTCTACAAATCTTCTGGGCTGCAGGAATTAAATTCAATTAAATCTGAACTCCAGGACTTTAAATACACTGTCAATACCAGGTCAGCCTAGGAGACAAACGTATGACATGGCTTAGCTAAGTGTTTGCTGACACCAGAGTTAGTCCAGATGATCAAAACCAAAACAAAGGCATAGGGAAAAGCAAAGTCTTGCTAGCCACAGCTCTGGAAACAAAGGAACCCTGATCTCAAGCTATCCTACCACTGAAATCATCAGACCACCTTCTTTCTAGTTATTTGCAATTTTGGGAGCCTGAAGGGAGCCACATGTGTAAAGGATGAGGAGCTTCTAGTTTCTTTCTAGTTATTTGCAATTTTGGGAGCCTGAAGGGAGCCAAATGTGTAAAGGATGAGGAGCAAAAACCAGCAGCAGCAGTACTGAGGTTTTATTTAATATTTTCCACAAACAGAAGCAAGGAAAAGAGAAAGAGAGAGAGAGATGTTTTTAACAACTTACCAGCTGTCGCCTGTTTTTCTTCCACGTTTCTGCTTTTCTCTTTGAGTTCATGTTCTGAAATGCTAATTCACAAAACACTTATTAGGTAACAAATGCATTCTGAAAACTAAAAGCTTGGCAACATTCTTGTTTTCAAAGACTGTTCTGTGTCTTTAGAATGCTTTAGTGTAGAGGAAAATAACTGATTATAACTGGAGGTGGAAAAATAGTAAGGAATGGTCAAGCTGTAGGTGAAACTTGTGTAAGTTGGAGATCTCTTCCAACCTGGTTGATTCTACAAGCAATTCCAAATTAGTACTTGCTAAAAAGCTTTTACAGACTGATGTGAGATCAGCAGCACTTCTTGTTACAGCTGGCAACAATTCAGACATTGGTGGTTAAGTTTCTTTAAGCAACAAGTGAAGAATCCAAGAACTACTGCAAGGGAATTTGACATGTGTAGAATAAATCAACAGCAGGGCGGGTATGAGCTAGCAGTCTGCTTAGGTAGCTGAGAAAAAAAATCAGCAGCATCCTGGCCTGTTTCAGCTATCTCTGTACCTGACCAGCAGGACCAGGGAAATTACTGTCCCCTTGTACTCAGCACTGATGAGGCCACACCTTGAGTACTGGGTACAGTTTTGCGCCACTCACTACAAGAAAGACATTAAGGTCCTGGAGTGGGCCCAGAGAAGGGCAATGAGGCTAGTGAAGAGACCAGAGAATAAGTCTGGTGAGGAGTGGCTGAGGGAACTGGGGTTGTTTAATCTGGAGAAAAGGAGGCTGAGGGGAAACCTCAGTCTCCACAACTACCTGAAAGAAGGTTGGAGCCAGGTAGGGGTTGGTCTCTTCTCCCTAGTAACAAGTGACAGGATGGGAGGAAATGGCCTCAAGCTGTACCAGGGGACGTTTAGGTTGGCTATTAGAAGCAGCTTCTTCACAGAAAGGGTTCTCAAACACTGGAATAGGTTCCCCAGGGAGGTGGTAGAATCCCCATCCCTGCAGGTGTTTAAAAAGACAAAGAAATGTAGTGCTGAAGGACATGGTTTGGCACGAGACTTGGTAGAGTTCTCTAAGTGTTGGGACTCTGGAATCTTAAAGGTCTTTTCCAACCCAAACAATTCTGTTATTCTCTAGAAGGCTCACATGGAAGCACGTTGGTGAGCAATTTAACTCTTATGAAAAGCTTCAGGAGATTGTCACCAACTTCACTAAGTCATCACATGAAAAGCATGTCCCTCCTGAAAGTGTTCCTAGAACTTCACTGACAGTGTTAGAAAAAAAGCTATTTGTGTCCATTTACAAACGAAGAAAACCACACTAATGTCACCAAAAATTAACAGCTTCTTTCCCATTCAATGCTTCCATGAGCAGGGGAAGGTGCATTTCCAGTTTCCAATTAAATGCAGCCAGCCTGGCCAATCTTGTTTGCCACAGCAGAAATGAATTATGATGTGGTCTAGCTTCTGCTCTGAACTATTTAAATGTTCAACTAGGACAGCTTATACTCACAGAAGTCACTTGGTGGGTTGTGAGTAAGGTTTCTGTAGAACTCAGTTCTGTGAGCCTTCTTTAAACCTGTGCATAGTCCAAAGTCAGACAGTTTTACATGACCCTAGAAAAAAAAAATCAGAAGAAAACAATTCAGAAAGATGATGTTTAAAAAAACCCCAATTTTCCTAACTGCAGCTGCCTCCTCAGGCCAAGGCAGGCTTGCACAAAACTACTTAGTCCAGAACAAGCAGGCAAGTAATTGTTTAGCCTGGAGAAGAGGAGGCTCAGGGCAGACCTCACTGCTGTCTACAACTACCCGAAGGGAGGCTGTAGCCAGGTGGGGTTGGTCTCTTCTCCCAGGCAACCAGCAACAGAACAAGGGGACACAGTCTCAAGTTGTGCCAGGGGAGGTACAGACTGGATGCTGGGAGGAAGTTCTTGCCAGAGAGTGACTGGCATTGGAATGGGCTGCCCGGGGAGATGATGGAGTCACTGTCCCCAGAGCTGCTCCAAAAAAGCCTGGATGAGGCACTTAGTGCCATGGTCTAGTTGATTGGACAGGGCTGGGTGATAGGTTGGACTGGATGACCTTGGAGGTCTCTTCCAACCCAGTTGATTCTATGATAATGCCTGAATGTTGTTATACTGTGAGGAAACTGGAAATGGTTTCCATATAGAGTTCAGCAACAGCTGAGGGCAGTTAGTTTGACTGCTTTTGTTTTGAATGGATACCACTGAGACACTCCACACTGCAAGGCATAAATGTCCCAGAGAAGGTCCAGAGAAGGGCAAAGAAGCTGGTGAACGGGTCTTGTGAGGAGCAGCTGAGGGAACTGGGATTGTTTAGTCTGGAGAGCAGGAGACTGAGGGGACCTTGCTCCACACAGCTCCCTGAAAGGAGGCTGAAGCCAGGTGGCTTCTCTCTAGTAATAAGTGATAGGACAAAAGGAAACAGCCCCAGGTTGCACCAAGGGAGATTTAGGTTGACTATTAGAAGAAACATCTTTACAGAAAAGGTTCTCAGACACTGGAGTAGGCTCCCCGTGGAGGCTGCTGAAGCCCCATCTCTGCAGGTGTCTAAAACAGGCAGAGATGTGGTGCTGAGGGGCATGTTTTAGTACCAGACCTGACAGTTACACAATGGTTGGACTCATGTGAACTTCAAGATCTTTTCCCACCAGCAGTATTCTATGAGCCTGAGGCTGTCTCTAGGGCAGAATTCCTTTGTTTTGTTTGGATGATGACCTGGCTTTAATCAGGTTTCCAGACATCAGTGCTAGGTAGCCTACAGACTTGCATATAATGTTTACTGGGTCCCTTTCAGGGCTCACTATAGTCAGCCTAACAGTTTCCACCAGTGAGTGGGCAATAAACAATTAGACAACTGCAGGAACTGATTATTATTAGTGTTGTCTGAGTGTTTCATGTTTTCATTTGTCTTGAAGTAACTAAGTACATAAACTTTTAATGTGTGTGAATATGGACCTCCTAAGTGGGGTCTTCTCACTTGAAAGGCTTTCCAAACAACAGGGCTACTTTTGCTTTAAGTATATTGGTGTTCTAGAAGGAAAAAGACAGTGCCAGTTTTCTGCCCTTCACTCCAGCTAGTTTAAGTCAGTGACTCTTGTGTCACAACTGGTTCCCACCAATTAGCACCACTGTAAATGTGATGTTTAAAGCACAGGCAGTTCACATGCACGCTACGTGCCTTAGCATCCAGCAGAAGGTTATCTGGTTTAATATCCCTGTGGATGAATCCCAGCTGGTGAATAGCATCTATAGCCAACACAGTTTCAGAAATGTAAAACTGTGTCTCCTCTTCTGACAAGGTGTCCTTCTTCATTAGTAAGGTCATCATGTCACCTAATCAAAAGAACAGAATACAGCTTTGACAGTGGAACACTGGAATCATGAAACTAATTCTACATGAAAGCCCAGGAGAACCCAAACTTAACCTTACAGCTGCCCTTAGAAAACTGTTACTGCAAGGACTTACTAACCCAACATCACTTTTTCAGTACATGGCACTTAAAACTGCAAACAGAAATCCTAAATGGATAGCCCAGGAAGAATTTTATGTGTGAATTTTAAAGACATACATCATGCAACATGCAAATAAACTGGTTTAACAACTTTTTGTGTGTGTGTGTGTTAATAGCTTTAGTAGTAAAAAAGCAGAACACTGGAATAGAATTATTATTTAATACAAATAACTTTTCCCTTTCTCCCTCTGCTCTAAAACTCAGGAATGGTTACATCAGTGGGACTCCATTTTAAAACCACGTTCATTTTTTGTTGTCACCAGTGACACACAGCATACTTGGTTCTATCATTTTATGAAGCTGACAACAGCTAAAGAAGCACCACTCACACCACAGCAAACAGCTTACCTCCAGGTAAGAACTCCATGATAAGGTAAAGATTTCTTTTATCCTGAAAGCTGTAAAACATTTTCACTACCCAGGCTCCATCTGCTTCAACCAAAATATCTCTTTCTGCTCGGATATGGGCGACCTACAATTTATTTTTAAAGTATTACAGGACAATGTAAGTATTTCAACAAGAAGCACCATATTGTATTCCTACTGCTACAATATATTTTCATGTTTTTCAGCAAGTAAACTGCTTTTCACAAATCAAAGTTTTCATAGTGGTGAAGCATCTGCAGAGAATGTCTTCTGAAGAGCATCTGAGGGAACTGGAGTTGTCCGGAGAAAAGGAGGCTGAATCCCAGAATCAGTCAGAGTTGGAAGGGACCACAAGGAGCAGCCAGTTCCAACCCCCCTGCCATGGCCAGGGTCACCCTACTCTAGATCAGGCTGGCCACAGCCTCATCCAGCCTGGTCTTAAGCACCTCCAGGGATGGGGCTTCAGTTGCCTCCCTGGGCAATCCATTCCAAGCTCTCACCATTCTCATGCTGAACAATTTCCTCCTCACGTCCAGTCTGAATCTCCCCACCTCCAGCTTTGCTCCATTTCCCCCAGTCCTGTTGCTACCTGATAGCCTAAAAAGTTGGATTGGATGATCTTGGAGGTCTCTTCCAACCTGGTTGATTCTAGTCTATTCTAAGGGCTACTTCCTACAAGCAGAGTCTCTTCCATTTCTTCTCCTGTTCTATTGGCCAAGAGCACCTTTACATGAAGGTGTTTTACAGGGCAATAGGTCTTCTCTCTGCATCGAGCACCCCAACTTTGATTTAATTACAGAATCCCCCCAAAAAAAAAATAAAAATCACAGAAACCTTCAGGTTGAGAACATTAAGTCCAACCAATAACCCCTAGATTTATCTGTTCTTGTTAGAAAATACTTCTTTCCACCCTCCACCCTTCAATGTAGCTATGAAGTGGAATATTAAAACCATGCTCAACACCAGCCAGAAGATCTCCCAGTGCTATCAGGCTCCAGAAGAAAAACAACTCCAACCAACAGAAAAGACACAACAAACAAAACACCTAGTAGCTTAAGTTTGAAATCTTGGGGACTCAGGCAAGCACAAACCTGCTCTTTCTCCAGCATATCTGCTTTCCTTAATATCTTCATTGCATAAATATGACCTGTATCCTTCTTTTGAACCAGGCGTACCTAGAATGAGAAATAGCCCTGTCAGGCTTCTCTACCTCAGAAACAAGACTCAAACATGGAAGGCTCAAAATTGCTGGGCATGGAAAGGTTCTTGTAAGAACAGAACCGAAATATTTCTACACCGTACCCAAGACTATCACTAGTGATGAGTAGGTATTTTGAAGCAGCAGTTAAGGCAGGCACGTTGCAGGTAGCTGTGAGACTGCATACTCAAATTCAAGAGCAGATACAACTGTGATGTGCAGGGCAGGGAGAATGTTTATGGAAGGCACCTGCACAACTGCAAATCCATCATCTCAGGGGCCCACATGAACAGCTGTGGGGAACTAAAAGCTTTTCCATTTGTGAAAGGTTAACTTAAAGAGATCTTTTTCTGCAAACTCCCCAAAAGGAACTTTTTATCATGGGATAAAATAGTCTATTTTAACATTGAAGACAAGCAAGAAGGCAACAAACCTCCCCAAATGCTCCTCTTCCTATAACTTTCAAAGACTCAAAGTCATCCAAGCCAAGTCTAGTCCTCTTGAGCCGCAGAAACTCTGTTTCTTTGCGAGCGTGTTGTGACCTGCGCAGTTTTTTCTAAGGAGACACACAGAGAAAGATTTTGAAGTCATTTGGCAGTAGAAAGACAATCACAAGATCACAGAATGTTAGGGGTTGGAAGAGACCTTGAAAGATCATCCAGTCCAACCCCTCCGTGGGATCACCTAGAGTAGAATGCACAGGAACACGTCTGGGTGGGTTTTGAATGCCTCCAGAGGAGGAGACTCCACAACCTCCTGCTGCATCACTCTCACGGTGAAACTTTTTCTTCATGTTTCCAAGGAACTTCCTGTGCCTCAACTTCCACCTATTGCCTTTATCCTGTCATTGGGCAATGTTCCTTCCTGTATTCTCTCTCTCCTTAGGATGGCAGAGAAAGCATCTCAACATATGATCCAAGAGCATGGTGTGTAACACAGAGGGCTCAAGTCTAGTTTCACTTTTTTGGAGTTTCATTTGTTACTGAGTTATATAGAAAAAAACCAAAACAGTGATTAAAAAAATACTGAAAGAAGAAAATCCTGCTGATCCAAAGAACACCAGTCTTAGGGGCAAAGTCACTGAGACAAGGACTTTTATTTCTGGGCAGTGTGAAGGATCAGTAAATGCCTAAATTTGTACCCCACCAAAAAGAGTGATGACAGACCACACAGAGCCTAACAAGCAGCAGAGATCCAACTTGTGTTACTTATAGCAAAATTCACTTGCTTTATGGCAAGCAAATGCTTGTGTTTGAAAGGGAAATCTGTCCAAAACCTGTCATCTATTTTGTTCCTTAACAACATCAATGGGGCTCACCTAGAGAGGAGACAGAGATATGGACAGAGGAACCAAGTGCACCCTCTCAAGTCTGCAGATGACACTAAGCTGTATGGCAAAGTTGACTCACTAGAGGGAAGGGATACATCCAGAGGGATGTGGACAGGCTGCAGAGGTATGCCCAGGCCACCCTTGTGACATTCAACAAGGACAAGTGTAGGGTTCTGCACCTGGGTCGGTGCAATCCCAAGCACAACTCCAGACTGGGTGGCAAATGGCTGAGAGCAGCCCTGAGGAAAAGGACCTGGGGGTCTGGGGTGATGAAAAGCTCAACATGAGCCTGCAATGCGAGTGCTGGGCTGCAGCAAGAGCAGTGTGGCCAGCAGGGCAAGGGAGGAGATTCTGCCCTTTTACTTTGCTCTCCTGAGACCCCACCTGGAGTACTGTGTGCAGTTCTGGAGCCCCCAACACAAGAAGGACATGGAACTGTTGGAGCCAGATGCTCAGAAGGCTGCAGCAGCTCTGCTATGAGGACAGGCTAAGAGAGTTGGAGGTCTGCAGCCTGGAGAAGAGAAGGCTTCCAGGAGACCCTGAAGTGGCCTTCCAGTATCTGAAGTGACCTACAGGAAGGGTGGGAAGGGACTATTGACAAGGTCTTGTAATGACAGGACAAGGAGTAATGGGTTTAAACTGGCAGAGGGGTGATTGAAACTGGATGTTAGGAAGAAGTTCTTTGCAGGGAGGGTGGTGAGACACTGGCACAGGTGGCTCAGGGAGGTTGTGGCTGCTCTGTCCCTGAAGATGTTCAAGGCCAGGTTGGATGAGGCCTTGAGCGACCTGTTCTAGTGGGAGGTGTCCCTGCTTATGGTGACGGGTTGGAAGAGATGATCTTTGAGGTCCCTTCCAACCTAAACCATTCTATGATTCTATGACACAAACACTGACCTCTGCTCCTAAAGATGCTGAGATCCAAGAGACAGCTAAAGGAGATCCATCCATTAGGCATCTGCCAGAGGTTGTACTAGGATGATGGTTATAAAACCACAAGATGGCATTACATGCCTGCGCTCACTTTTTCTTCCTCCCACAAGCTATGGCAGTCACACAAGCTCAGAAATGACTGAAGCACTGTCCACAGATTTCATTGGGCTCGAAGGGATCCACAAAGGTCACCTTGTTCAGTCCCCCTGCAGTCAGTAGAGACACCTCCAACTAGATTGGGCTGCCAAGGGCCACGCCAAGTTCGATCTTGAATGTCTCCAGTGACAGAGCCTCAACCGCATCCCCAGGCACCCTCTTCTAATATTTTACCACTCTCATTGTAAAGAGCTTCCTCCTTATGTCCAACCTAAATCTACCCTGCTCCAGACCCTTGAGGGACACCATTTGTCACCTGTCTCCATCTGGACATCAAGCAATGCCCTTGGTATGCAATTGCAACTCTCCAGGTAATTCCTTATCCACTGGACAGCCCAATCATAAAAACTGTATCTCTCCAGCTTAGAGAGGAGGATGTTGTGGGGACAAAATGTCTCATAAAGGACCAAGAGTAGCATGCAAACCCTTTGCTATTTCAAGTCCTGTTCAAGCATATTCACAGCTTCTCTAATGAACAGGTTGTTTAGAGGGACAGCATTAATTTACAAACTAAAACTTCATGTCATGCTAACTCCTGTTTCTGTGAGCTCCTCAAATGCCAGTTTGAAGTGGTGCAAAGCACAGTAGTGTCTTCAAAGGTTAAGCAGTACTTACCTCCTCATCTGCAAGGCCTTCTTCTTCCATAGCCACTTCTAACTTCTTCTGCCTGCAAAGCAAAGAAACAGGAGACTTATTTATTAAAAGCAAATTTAAGTCTACAGCAAGACTAAATCTTTACTTCACATTTTACAAATATGGGAGAATTTGCCTCAAATGAGCATTTGAGGACTTACTGTCCATTCCCTCCAGTCACTTGTAGAAGTGATCCAAGCTGTTGAAAGCAAGCAAATATAAGTACTTGTCTCTGCAGAACTAGGCAGTACAGATCCAAATGTATACTCACTCTAATGACTTCTATTTCTTCTTATAATCTAGCTGAAGTAAGACTGTTTTTAATCAATCAGGATTATGAATCAGACTATGTTGGTTATCTTTTGTTTTTCACCACTTCAATCTCATTTCTATCCCCTACACCTCAGTCAGCTCCATCTTTCACTTCCAGGCCCAGCCTTTTTAACGTGGCCTCGGTTACACACCTGGTCCTGTTGCCTTTACTCTCACGCCAGCTAGCTCTATTCCCCTGGATTCATCAGCATCTCCTTCCAGTGTTCTTCATGGGCTAGGGCTCACTAGTCCCAAGGCTCTCTGAGTTGTTGCCACACCAGGCTGGAAGGGTCTGAGCAGGGGATGAAGCTGAGAGTACCCCAGAGATGGCAGGGGGTCAGTACATAGCACTGTGTCTACTAGACCTCTTTTTCCATCCCTAGGATGCTTCTTTGTGACTGTCAGGGTATAGCTATCAGAATGCTGGTTACCCACTAGCAAAGGACAAGAGCAGGCTCCTGATGCCTTTCTGTAATAAGAAGTACAGCAAGATCCCCTAAATTAAAGGCCCTTCTTCTAACTAGATGCACAAAGACTAAATATGATGAAGAGAGAAGCCCTGCTGCTCAGCTGAGAACCCATCAACACACTGGCGAAGAAACAGTTTGTGTTGCTGAAGAGGATGTGTTCCTATGTGAACTACCCTAGGGGATCCTGCCTTGGCAGGGGCTTGAACTCAATCTCTGCAAGTCCCTTCCAACCTCTAAAGTTCTGATTTCTGTGAAACCTCACAGGCTGCAAAGTAAGACCTTACACAGAGTAGTTGCTACAAAGTAGTAATGATCTGATGAGAAGGTAGCTTGCATGAGAAGTTGAAAGCAGAGGTACTCAGTTACTCCACTGACTGCTTTGTGCAGCAGCAGAGAATGCTCACAGGTCTACCAGCACAGCCAGCAGATGAAAGGTCACTTGTGCACTTTGGAGATTAGGCCTTTGCTGTTGAGAAGAACTTGTGAAAGCTGCTCCATGCATGGGGATCGAAGTGCCCCTGAGCAAACACTGCCAAAAGCTGAGAAAAGCTCAAGGTAAGGAAGAAACTGCAGAGCTGGTACCTGGTTTCTCTCTCTTCGTGCTGTGTAATTAGGTTGCTGTAGAAGTTCTCCAGCGTCAGTTTGGCCACTGTCACTCTCTCCCGGGTGTGGTTACTCATGGGAACGGATGTTGTAGTCCCTGCAGTCATCGCCATGGTAACATGTACTGAAACAGAGCACATCACATCGTCAATCCCTGGCAAACTGAAACAGATTTTTGTTGTATTTTGGGTGGGGTTTTCTGCCACCACGTTGGCAAAACAAGGGGTGAATCACAGCAAAGAGCTGTGCAGGCTATGGGCAGCTCACTCAACAGCTCCGGTCCTTAAATGAGGAGAATGTACCTTTGGCAGACTTAAGCCTGGTGCGGAGGGCAAAGAGGCAGCAGAGTGTGGAAAGGAAAAGGAGGGGAGCAAGAAGAGGCCCAGACAGCTCCCACAGCTGGATATGTCATAACTCTACAGCAATTTCAGACTCCAAAATTTCTAGATGCTACCAAAAGGACAGCACAAAATGAAAAAGGAAATGGGCAGGACCCCTCATCCAATTCAGAGGGGAAGCTATTTCAAGGATACAAGATAGCCATCAAGTTTATTTACATTTTAAAGCCACTCAACAAAACTCTATGTGGGCAGATTGGGAGATTTCTAATAATCATCACATGAAAATTAAATCATGTAATTGCCATAGTTTAAATGGAAAGCTTCTCTTGCCTTGGGTTTGTTGTTTGGTGGTTTTTTTACAGCAAAAAAAATCAACCACCAGTAATAGAAAACCTTTCCTCACCACAAGGCTATCAGGCTGTGCCATGCTGCCAATGAAGAGTGTCTTCTGCAGCAGCCATTAACTGCAGAGGTAATTAGAAAGGTTAGGAGATAGGTTGGACTCGATGGTCTTAGAGGTCTTTTCCAATCTGGTTAATTCTGTAATTCTAATATCTTTTAAGGTGAACCAATTGGAAGTTTCCAACAGAAGCAAACTTCCATGTCCACGTCAGGACAGGCAGATCACTTTGCTCTAGGTTTTCAGCTTGAGATTTGCCTGCTGTCCTCTGTGAGGGCAACACTTTTTCTTCCCAGAATGGTCTGGGTTGGAAGGGATCTCCAAAGGTCATCTAGTCCAACCTCCTCTGCACTCAGCAGGACATCTTCAACCAGATCAGGCTGCCTGATATACCCAGGGCTGGGGGCCCAACCACTTCCCTGGACAATCTGTTCCATTATCCACATGGTGCAGAGCTTGTTCGCAAGATCCAATCTAAATCTGCTCTTCTCTAGTTTGAAGCCATTGCCCTCGTCCTGTCACTGCAGGCCTCTGCAAACAGTCCTTCTCCAGCCTTCTTGCAGCCCCCTTCAGATACTAGAAGGCTGCCATTCGGCCTCTCTGGAGCATTCTCTTCTCCAGGCTGAACAACCCCAGCTCCCTCAGCCTTTCTTCACTGCAGAGGTGCTCCAACACCCTGATCATTTCTGTGGCCCTTGTCTGGTCCTGCTCCATCAGCTCCATGTCCTTCCTGTATTGAGGGCTCCAGAGCTGGACACATCACTACAGATGGGGTCTCAATAGAGCAGCAGAATTCCCTCTCTCCACTTCTGGCCACGCAGCTTTTGATGGAACCCAGGCTGCCAGTGGCCTTCCGTGCTGCAAGCTCACACTGTCTGCTCATGTCCAGCTTCCTGTCCATCAACCTCCCCAAGTCCTTTTCCACAGGGCTGCTTCCTATCACCTCCTTCCCCAGCCTGTATTGATAGCGATAATTGTTCTGGCCCAGGTGTAGAACCCTGCTCTTGCTCTTTTTGAACTTCATGGGGTTCACCTGGGCCCAGCTCTCCAGCTTCTCCAGGTCCTTCTGGATGCCATCCTGTCCCTCTGGCATATGGATTTGGTGTGACAGTAATGTATTTGTTGGCAGAAACGCAGCTGCTGTGTCACACAGAGGTGTTTTATACTATTAAGTGGCTATTGCTTTAGTTGTGTATTCTGGAGTGTGCAAGATGCCCATATACATCTAAAACCAGGTTTTAACAGCCTTACAGCTGCTTTAAGATGAGGGCAATATTTCTATTTCTCCATCGATTTTTATCCCCTTCAATTTTCTACTAAAGGAAGATGAGAGCTGTCAACTCTTACTAGTCTTTACTAAAAATTATGGGTTTACCCCATAATGGACACTTCAAAAAGCCAAGAGAACCTAGTACTGCTCTCCCTTTTGAGTCTGTTGTACAGTATTATACTTTCTCCCTTCATAGGTCAGGAAAGATGTAAGTAGCTGAGAGCAAAACCTACAACATTGTGACACACCCAAATCAAACAGCACAACTGCTGACTGCACATTGGCTTCTCTGATTCAATTATTTCAAGAAATGGTCTAACAGGGTAAAAAACCCTGACTTCTGATCACTTTGGAGTATCAGGACAGTGCAGCATTAACCCAGGCTTGAAGTGGATTAACCTTTACTTAAGGTATAAGGAGCATGTTCTAGCAGCAGCAAGCAACAGGGTATTTATCCCTTGCACATCTCATATTCCTGATAGGATAAAGTAACACTGCATCTGTTTGCTCTTGTTTTGCCCATGCTTCCCCCCTTCTATACTCACAGATGCAGATGTTACCAAGTAAGTTGATTTCACTTGATACCAGGCAATTTGATTTTATTAAGCCTGCAAAAAAGAGGTAACTTACCGGCATTAGCATACCTGCTAAAAACAGCAGGGCTGACCCTCTCTTGTTCTATAGTAGCAAAATACAGACAAGAAACCAACCCTTGAGCTAGCAAGCTCAAGAGAAAGCTGTTTAAAGACAAGACACCTGTATTTGCTTCATTATCACACTGTGCTGTAGGCCCAGTGACGTTGAGGGGTGTATCACCAGAGGTTTTGCTTCCAGCATCTCATGGTGCACACATCCTACCAGCCCTACCTCTGGACCACACTGTATCACAGCACATTTCACTGAAGCAGAATTGACTTTGCATTTGCTCAGTTTGCAATTAGTGGCCCCTGTTAGCTTTGTCACCATGGAAGAAAAACGATCCATGTTGTAAAAAACACCATGTCCTGAGCTCTCCAGGTTCCCCAAAGCAAGTGGAAAAGAGCACAGACCTGACAGGAGACACAAGGTACCTTGCACAATCCTCTGCCAACTCATAGCCAAGAAAACCTCTTCATCCACTTCCTCCCACCTCTCTGCTTCCAATACCAACCCCTCAAACAAGTCATGAACACACACACCCCCCCACCCCCCTTCCCAAACAATAATATTCAGATGTGAGCAACCAAGTAAAATCCTTAAGCATGACTGATAAAATGAATGATGCTGCAGGGGACGAGGACAGGAAGGAAGAAGCTCCAAAATGGGGCCTTTTATTATTCCACTGACCTCACTGCAGGAATAGGAGCATTTTGAAAAGGTCTCAACCATACTTCTTGGAAATCCCCTCAAAAACTGCTGACTCCCCCAAATTCATGCCATGTGCATAACAGAACCAATCAACTCCTGCTTCATCACCAGCCTTGCTTTAGGCTCCCTGGACCATGAAGAAGGTCATACTAATCAACCTGCTACACTTGGCTCCTCTGACCAAGGAGATGTGAAGACCTCACTTCCCACAGGGCCTGCTACTTTGGAAAAGTAGCTGTGGATGACAGAGAGGTCAGACTAATCTAATGAACAGCTGACACTAAGCAGTGCACAGCCCACAAGGCAACATCTCAAGCTGCCAGAAGCAGAGACACAGTGTGTGCTGCTTGGTCCAGAGACCAGGCCTGTGCCTCCTGGACAGATGGCTGAAAGCAGAGGACAAGCCTTTCTCCTGCTGCCTGCTCTGCTCAGCAGTAAGTACTCAAAGTATAGGCACATGGGAGAGAGAGGTGAGATGCTAAAGATGTGGGGTAACCAAGGAGCACTTTGCCCTACAGAATCACAAACCTTAGAGGTTGGAAGGGACCTCCAGAGATAATCAAGTCCAGCCCCCCTGCAGGATCTCCTAGAGTAGTTCATATAGGAACGCATCCAGGTAGGTTTGGAAAGTCTCCAGAGAAGACTCCACTACCTCTCTGGGCAGCCTGTTCCAGGGCTCTGTCATGCTCACTGTAAAGAAGTTTCTCCTCACATTGACCTGAAACCTCCTGGGTTTCAGTTTGTAGCTGTTGCTTCTTGTCTTATTGCTGCTGACCACTGAAAAGAGATTGTCCTCATCCACTTGACACCCATCCCTCAGATATGGTTTCAAAACTAGGAAAGCAGCATGGATAAAGCAGAGCTTCCAGTCTGGGCACCAGTCCTGCTGCCTCCCAATTATTTGGATTATCTCAAAGGAGATATAGACATATAGAGATAGACATGAAAAAAAAAAAACAACCAACCTGCCATACACAAATAGCATCATGATTCACACCCAAAACGCAGTGGGCAGGGACAGATAAATTAAATAAGCAGTTGAAGGTTCCAAAGGATGAGGTGGTTTGACATCAGCAAGAGCAAGGGGAGGAGCAGCAGCTGCTGGAGCAGCAGCCAAGCAGGCACCCTGGGCAACTTCTGAAATGTGGAACTGTACAATGTAAGAGCTGACACACAGAAAGCAAGCAAAGAAAAACGTTATCCAGCAGCTGGGAGTTCCAGTGGTGAAGCACAAAGTGGTCAGGCCATGGGATCAGCTGCAGGGAGAATTACTTTCTGCACTATGAATTCTGCTAGCAGGAATCTGACAGTTGTGCTGCATATCTTTTCACCATCCAGTTGTTTATACCCAGCCTCCTCCTGGAGAGGTTCCCTGACTTCTTTTTCCTCTAACTCACTTATTTAAATCCACTTCCAAAGCTTTTGAGGAACCTCCAGAAATAATGAAAACACTAAAGGATCTCGAAATCTGAGCAGCAAGCAAAACGAGATTGCTGCTACTCCAACCCACATCAATTATGGGCTGGCATTTTTCAGGTATTGCAGTCTGATCTTAATACTTTTGTTATTACTAAACAGAATTTCCCACGCTGAGAATGGAATCTTATCCAAACCATGCCAATGAAAAGAACAACTTCAGCTCAATAGTTTTTGACCTAATAATCCTATTTTGCATTTGGAGGATGCTGGCTGTGCCACTGCTGCTACTGAAATTGAGAGTTACCAGAACAGTGTGTTTGCCAAGCACAGCCCCAGGGTACACTTCAGAAAGAAAAATAAGTATTACATTCCTGAAATTCATGTTTGCAGTAGCATCACAACTCACACCCCCCCTTTTGAGAGAGTGATTTGCCATTGGAATGGGCTGCCCAGGGAGGTGGTGCAGTCACCATCCCTGGAGGTGTTCAAGAAAAGACTGGATGAGGCACTTAGTGCCATGGTCTGGTTGACTGGACAGGGCTGGGTGCTAGGTTGGACTGGATGATCTTGGAGGTCTCTTCCAACCTGGTTGATTCTGTGATTCTATTTAATGTGCTCTGTGAAAGGAGCAAGGTGGCCTGCCAAGTAAAACAAACCAGATACTTCACACACAGATACTTCTTCGACACTATTGCCAAGATCAGATCTTTCTGACACAATCACAGCATTTTAGGGGTTGGAAGGATCTGCAGATATCATTGAGTCCAACAAAAAGTGGATCATGTAGGGCAGGCTGCAGAGGAACACGCCCAGGCAGGTCATGAAAGTCTAACACCCTCCGATTTTTACAACAGCCCCCACTCGAGAAGGGAAAACGAAATAACAAGACTGCAACAAGACCTCGTTGACGCTTCAGCATTTCATTTACCTTACTTAAACACCTCATTTCCTTTAGCTTGTTGTTCAGTCTCCAGTGTGCACTATGTTCTAGTAAGTTTTGCTATTTTACAGTTACAGAATGAATTACTTTTGTTCTATTTAAAGTAGCACTAAAATTCAGTAAAATTAGTCCTGCCGGAACAAGCTTTGCTATTTAAAAGCAGAAGACGTTGAAGTGTTTTAGCCATTTTAAGCCATCCTTGCTCTCTCCATGGAGTGTCTGAGTAAACTGCCTGTTACAGCCACAGCTAAAACCTCTCCACTGAGATGATTTCTTGCAGAATGCCTTTGCTGAGTTTGGTTTCGTAGAATCATCTAACTCAAGACAGTTCTAAAAGCCCTTTAAGATCGTGGAGTCAAACCATTATACAAACCAACAGGCCCCATCCAGCCGAGGGTGTCACAGGAACCGGCTGATGTCGCCCCGAGGAGAAGCCATGGAAGTCAGGAGATGTGCCTGAAGACTGGAAGAATGACAGAAACATCCAGGTCGGAAAAGCCCCTCAGGACCACCAGGTCCAACCTAGAACTTTAATCAACAAGATTCACCTTAAACCATAGTCCTAAGCACCACATCCAAATGACCCTTAAACACATCCAGGGGTAGTGACTCCACCACTTTCCTGGGCAGCTCATTCCAGTGCCTAAACACTCTCTCCCTGAAAAACGTTTTCCTAATGTCCAATCTAAACCTCCTCAGCCTTAGCTTGAGGCCATTCCCCCTTGTTCCATCTTAAATTACCTGTGAGAGATCAGCAGCAGCCTCTCCACAATGTCCTTTCAGGTAGCTGTAGACAGCCATGAGGTCTCCCCTCAGCCTCCTCTGTTTCACACTAACCATCCCCAGCTCCCTCAGTCACTCCTCATTAGATTTATTCTCCAGGCCCTTCCCCAGCTTCTTGCCCTCCTCTGGACCCACTCCAGCACCTCCATATCTCTCTTGTATTGCAGTGCCCAAAACTGAACACGACTCTCGAGGTGTGGCCTTGCCGAAGCCAAGTCCATGGGGGCAATCACTTCCCTACTCCTGCTGGACACAGCATTTGTAATACAAGAAGGCTTATGTCAGCTCTGTCTACAAAGCAGGTTCTGAGGAGGACCCAAGGAATTATAGACCCATTAGCCTATCATCAGTCCCTGGAAAAGTTATGGAGCAAATCCTCCCCAGGGACCATTACAAGTATGCTGAAGAAGGTGATAGGAAAAAAGCCTGCATGGATTCACCAGGGGTAGGCTGTACTTGACCACCCTGATTGCCTGCTGTGACAAGGTGACACACTCAGTTGATGCAAGGCAAGTGGTGGTCACTGTCTATCTGGATCTCTCCAAGGCTTTCCACACAGTCTCCCACAGCCTCCTCCTTGAGAAGCTGACACCTATGACCCAGACAAGTGGCCTGTGGGGTGGGTGGGGAGCTAGCTGACAGGTCCTTTCCAGAGGATGCTAATAAAGAGCTCTTCCTCAGACTGGCAACCTGGCACTAGTGGGGTCCCCCAGGGATCAATATTGGGTCCAGTACTGTTTAGTATCATCAAATGTCAGGGGCTGGAAGTGACCTCAAAAGATCATCTGGTCCAGCCCCCCTGCCAGAGCAGGATCACCTAGAGCAGATCACACAGGAACACATCCAGATGGTTCTTTAGTATCTCCAGAGAGGGAGATTCCCCAAGCTCCCTGGGCAGCCTGTTCCAGTGCTCTGTCACCCTCACAGGGAAAAAAAAAAAAAAATAATCTTCCTCAGGCTCCCATGAAACCTCCTGTGCCTCACCTTCCACCCACTGCCCCTTGTCCTGGCACTGGCCATCACCAAGGAGAGGCTGGCTGCATCCTCCTGGCACTCACCCCTTACACATTTATAAACGTTAATGAGGTCACCCCTCCGTCTCCTCCTCTCCAAGCCCCAGCTCCCTCAGTCGCTCCTCATAAGGAAGATGTTCAACTTCCATCATCATTTTTGTGGCTCTGCACTGGACTCTGTCAAGTAGCAACCTGTCCTTCTGGAGCTGGGTTGGACTGGATGATCCTTGAAGTCCCTTCCAACCTGGAGTTCTATGAAGTCTAGATCTAACTCTACCAAATCTGGTGCTAAACCATGTCCTGCAGCACAACAGCTCTACATTTTAAATGTACCTCTAGGGATGGAGATTTGACCACTTCCCCAGGGGACCCTCTTCCAGTGTTTAACACTTTCACTGAAGAAGTTACTTCTAATGTCTAACTGAAACTTCCCCTGGTACAACTTGAGGCCATTTCATAGAATGGTTCAGGTTGGAAGGAAGCTCAGGGATCATCTAGTTCCAACCCCCCGCCATAGGCAGGGACACCTCCCACTAGAACAGGTTGCTCAAGGCCTCATCCAATCTGGCCTTGAACACTTCCAGGGAGGGAGCAGCCACAACCTCCCTGGGCAACCTGTGCCAGTGTCTCACCACCCTCACTGCAAAGACCTTCTTCCTAACATCCAGTTTCAATCTCCTCTCTGCCAGATGAAACCTATTACTCCTCATCCTGTTGTTACAAGACCTTGTGACTAGTCCCTCCCCAGCCCTCCTGTAGGCCCCCTTCAGATACTGGAAGGACACTTTCCTCTCACAGAATCATATAATCAACCTGGTCAGAAGAGACCTCCAAGCTCATCCAGTCCAACCTATCACCCAGCCCTATCCAATCAACTAGACCATGGCACTAAATGCCTCATCCAGCTTTGTTTAACACCTCCAGACACCAATCCCCACCTCACTACAGCCTCTTTTCAGGGAGTTGTAGAGAGTGAGAAGACCTCAGCATCAGTTATGCTAGAGAAAAAAGCAGCTAACTCCAGTTCCCTCAGCTGTTCCTCACCTGACCTGGTCTCCAGACTGTCCACCAGCTTTTTTTTTCCTTCTTGGGACCTGCTCCAGCACCTCAACATCTCTCCTGTAGTGAGGGATGCAAAACTGAACCTGGTACTCCAGGTGTGTCCCCACCACTGCTCTTCACTCCCTCCAATGGAGTTTGTCAGGAAATGAGAAGTATGCCACATGGCCTTGTCTTTTCATGTGGCTCACAGAAACACACCTCCCAAGTCATTCCAACACAGCCACTGCAATAAGAAAAATCTTTCCTAATATGGAATAAACCTCGAATATTGGAGCTGTGCAGTGCTCCAGGATTTCCTGCTATTCAACACAGCTGGGCAGTAAAAGTCTCCCATGAACAGCAGCTAATGTCAATGAGCAGCAAGCACAGCTGACAAATGTATTCCCCTGATGGCACCAGGTACAGCTTGGGTGAAATTCTGTATGTACATACAAAAATAGGTATGTGTTTCCAGACAGACACAAACTACCTATGTCTATACCTACACACAATACCTGCAGGTAGTTTCCTCCTTTTGAAGTTAATCTTTTGTCCACTTCAAATAGCAAAGAAACTTTTGATGCAAAGCTTTGCTTTCACTTACAATGGGAGATTCACACAGATTGCACTAGCTTGAAAGTGGCCCATAAAGGTCATCTTGCCCAAGCCCCCTGCAGTCAGCAGGGACCCTTCCAACCAGATCAGGCTGCTCAGGGCTACAATGAGCCTGATGTTGAATGCCTCCAGGGACGGGCCCTCAAACACATCCCTGGGCAGCCTGTTCCACTATTTTACTGCTCTCATTGCAAAGAGCTCCAGGCTGAACAGTCCTATCTCTCTCAGCCTGTCTTCATAGGAGAGTTGCTCCAGCCCTCTGATCATCTTTATGACCCTCCACTGGACCCATTCAAGTAGGTCCACATTCTTTTTGTGTCAGGGCACCAGAGCTGTACACAGTACTCCAGGTGAAGGCTCACCAGAGAAGAGAGGAATGGCAGAATCACCTCTCTCAGCCTGCTGGTCACACTTTCTCTGATGGAGCCCAGAACAGGATTTACCTTCCGGGCTGCAAGTACACATTGCTGGCTCATGTCCAGTTTCTCATACACCAGTACCCCCAAGTTCTTTCCTACAGGGTGGCTCTCAAGTTCATCAGCCCCCAGCCTGTACTGATATAAAGGGTTGCCCCGACCTATGTGCAGGACATGGCCTCTTTGAACATCATGAGATTCTTCTCAAGCCACCTCTCTGGATGGCATCCTGTCCTTCAGACTTATCGACTGCACCTCTCAGCTCAGTACCATCAGCAAACTTGCTGAGGGTGCACTCAATCTTGCTGTCTATAGCACTGATCAAGATATTGAACAGCACTGGTCCCAGTACAGACCCTTAAGGAGACATTTGTCACCTATCTCCATCTAGTACAGACCCTTAAGGAGACATTTGTCACCTGTCTCCATCTGGACATGGAGCCATTGAGTACAGTCCTTGGGATGCAGTTGTCCCAATAATTCCTTTTCCACTGGACAGTCCAACCATAAAAACTGTATCTCCCCAGCTTAGAGAGGAGGATGTTGTGGGGAACAGAGGCAAAGGCTTTACAAAATTCCAGGGAAATGACATCCACAGGTCATCCCTTGCCCACTGATACAGTCACTCCATTGTATAAAGCCATTAGGTTGGGCAGGTCCTGGTGAAGTCACACTGCTGGGCTCCCTCTCTGTGTTCCATGTCTTCCAGTATAGCTTCCAGGAGAATCTGTTCCATGATCTGCCCAAGCACAGAGGTGAGGCTGACAGGTCAGCAATTCCCAGGGTCCTCTTTTTTATCCCTTTTTAAACGGGTGCAATGTTTTCTTTCTTCCAGTCTCCAGGGGCTCCACCTGACTGCCAGGACTTTTCAAGTGTTATGGGGAGTGGCTCTGCAACTATATCAGTCAATTCCTTCAGCTCTCTGGGACATTTAGAAGAACAAATCTACTAATAAGGTCATTTCCATTGTGGCTCCACTTGTCTCAGCTGTTGGCAACACCATTACATTCTTTATGATCCATTATGAACAGCTCTGTCACAAAGTTAAAAAGTACATTTGGAGACATTCTGTACCCAGGACATTGACTCAGCACTGAAGGACTTGTAGTGACATACTAAAATCTGTATGAGCTCAGTCCTTTATAATAACAACTATTTTTATTTCCTTTACAGAAGGCTTTTAAAAGACAAATTGGGTTTTAGCACTTGAATTGCTTTACCATGCACGTATGTGTGGCTGCAAGACAGGGTCCCCCACCCACCTCATTAGTATCATGTAAAGACTGAGGAGACAACTGAGAGGCTTTATTTCTCTTCCATCAGTGCAGGATGAAGGGCTACAGCTAGGAACTGGAAGGAAAGAGAGGTGCTGGTGTAGTCATGCACCACTCCAGCTTCCAAAAAGTGCTCCAAATGAGAGGTTAGCTCAGGACAATGCCCTGGTGACTAAATGAGGCACAAGTCAGCATGAGGGAACTAGACTTCCATGCAGCCATACCTCTCTTCCAGGTTTTACTATGGCACCTGAATTGATGCATTTTAATTTCTTGGCATCAGCTGAAAAGCTAACAATGCTGTGCAGTGGAACAACACTTCACAGCTTGATTTAGATCGCATGTACCTCTCCTTTCTCCTGGCTCGCCCCAAATTTCACAGTGCTGGGAATCTTAGCCTCCTAGAAGCACGTAAGAACAGGATGTGCTTCTGTCTACTGCAGTAATTGTGTTCCTATGCACTTCAGCATTTTCTCAGCTTCTAGCAGGTACTGGCATCCAGGCATGTTCAAGAAAACATTGCTTTCACTTCTGCTAAATTAACTGGCATTAAAAAAGAGCCCAGGATAAGTGTCTTGTTACTGAGTATGAAGAGAGCAAGGTTAATGTGTAAAAAAAATCTGCTTCCCCCTCAATTATTGGTTAATTATAGTCAGGTTTAATGAAAGATACAGCCCACTCCAGAACATAGACAACTGTCTCAAAGTAAAAGTGGATTCTTCTACACATCTCTCTTTCAGGGCCAAGAGATACCTCAGACAGAAGAATAAAGCAACTTCTAACAGGGCACCTGCAGAAAGCTTCCTTCAAATTGTAATACATTTTCAACTTTGATCTCAAATTTTAGGGATGCTGTAAAGCATTTCTGTTTTCTAAGGATCCTAAGGCAGCAAGAACAGAGGAGTGCTTTGCCATTGACAACTGGGATGGGCTTTTGTATTGGAGAATGCTGGAGGAGAAGAGGGCACTCAATTTGTTGTTCTTTTCATTGATGTATGTTTGGATCCCTGACATGCTGGGCTACTTTTGGATGACACCAATTAAGTACAATAATTACACATGCCCAGTCCATGCCAGAATAGGAGCTAACCACTAAATAAAACACTTAACATCAATGACTACAGCCTGTGCAATGCTTCTAGTCAGTGTTAATGAGCACAAGAGATCAGTAAGAATGACTCTTTATGCAACACCTCATAGAAAAGTATGAGCTTGACAAGAAAGCAGAAGGAAAAGCAACACTCGTGTTCCTGTAGAACGGCTCTCACTATTCCTTTTCAAGGTCTCTAATGCCCTCAAAGGTGACTAAGTGTCATTGTGCCTCCATTTCTTTATCTGTCAAGATGAAGATAAGTGGAGTTACACACAGGAAATTCAAATGGCAATATCAGTTTAGTGCAAACAACGTGTAAGGCTGGAGACTGGTGGATTGCCAAATAAAGAAGTCTTTCAGGCAGCAATCTGAATCTCTTGACAAATTGGACACAGCCAGCTACTTCCCATAAATAGTAACCAGGGAAAAACTCAAATAAGCCATAGGAAGCATGAGATCATTTCCACTTTTAAAATATCATCTAAAGTCGATGTTTCCTTAAGGGGATGGGTCCAATGCATAAGGTCCTTAAAAATAAAGGCTAAAACATTGCTGCCAAGTTCTGTTTCAAGACATCTCAACACAGGTCTATGAACTGCTTCTTACAGAGGTCCCTCCCCCTCGCTTTGCTGATCCCTCCAGTACTGGCCATGCCCTCTTACAATGTTCAATAACGCAGTGACAGCCATAGGTAAGTTGAATGAACTCAGATGCCTGACAAAACCCAGTTACTGACCACTTCCATGCTCCTGTAAAAAAAAAAGAGACCACTATTCCATAAAACAGCAAGTTGGTTAGTCTCACCCTCCAACTGACTACAAAGATGATGCTGATGTGCTGGAGTGGGTCCAGAGAATGGCAACAGAGCTGGTGAAGGGTCTGGAGAGGAGTGGCTGAGCGAGTTGGAATTGTTTAGTCTGGAGAAAAGGCGGCTGAGAGGAAAACCTCCTTGCTCTGTACAACTCCATGAAAGGAGGCTGCAGTGAGATGGGCGTTGGTCTCCTCTCCCTAAGTAAGAAGGGATAGGAGGAGAGGAAATGGCCTCAAGTTGCACCAGTGGAAGTTTTGGCTGGCTTTTAGGTAAAGCATCTTCACAGAAATGGTTTTCAAACCCTGGAATGGGTTTGCCAGGTGGCTGAATCCCCACCCCTGCAAGTGTTTGGAAGACGTAGAGATGTGGTGCTGACAGACATTGTTTAGCATCGGACTTGGGAGGGTTAGATAGTGCTTGAACTTGAAGGTCTTTTCCAAACAAAACAATTCTATGCTTTTACACAACTGCCAAATTCAGTGAAAAAGGAGCAATGAAACATGGTTAGGTACAAGAGGCAAAGGGAGAAAACAGAGCTGTCCCTTTCACAGCCACACGAATTTGTGTGGCTCTATCCAAGCAGGGGTTTGATATTATTGTGGCAATGGGAGGACAGAAGAGCTCCTTTTCAGAGTGGTCAGTTACATCAGATTGGGTACCACAGAAACTATAGTGACAACTGTTAGACAAATGTTACTCTCACCACTATGTCACATTCTTTGTGCAGTGACCATTGCTGGCTCTATTTTGGAACTAGGTCGCTTGGACAGGACAGGTTTGGAAAGCTTTCTGAAGACACAACACAACTCTTTTCTCACATTCCCTTTACTCTAGGCTGCAACAATACAGAACAGAGTTAATTTCATTTTTGACAGAAATGATTCTGGTGAGGCTGACTGATAAACAGCTGACCACGACAAAATGAAGCACAACCCCCACTGCTGCTGCAAACAGAATCAGTCCAGAGAGGAGACGGCTCTGAAATGACCTTCCAGTACCTGAAGGGGATCTACAAGAAAGCTGAGAACGGATATTTTAGGATGACAGGTAGTGGTAGGACTAGGGGGAATGGAACAAAGCTAGAAAATGGGCAGATTTAGACTGGATGTTAGGAAGAAGTTCTTCACCACATGCATGGTGAGACTGTCAGGGGGGTTGGAACCAGATGATCCTTGTGGCCCCTTCCAATCCTGACTGATTCTATGAGTCTAAACACAAAGAGGAAAGAATCTCCAAAGTCCTCTCAGAAGTCCTTTTGATGAAGGGAAGAGTATAAAATCACATACAGGGGCCTACAGACCAGATGAAGGAGTAAGAAGGTGTCCTGGAGGTCCCGTGTACCCCAGAAATTTCCTCTCCCTCTGTGGTTTGAATGGGAGAGGAAAAAGGCGCGAACAGACCTGTTTCTCCCCCCCTGCCCTGCAGGCGTGAAGGGGGGAGCAGGGGGGACCCTTACGGCACGAGGAGTGCCCCGTGTCGGGCCCGCGCTGCACTCGGCTGAGGATTGGCTGTGAGCTGTTCGCGCCTAGGCAGTGGTAACGGCTCTGTGTCTAGGAAAGGGTATAAATATCGAGGGGTTCCCGCCTTGGGGTGTTCCCGCCTTGGGGTGCTCCTGCCGTGGAGTTCGCCCCTGCTTTGGATCGCGTTCCCGCCTTGGTGTGCCTGCTTCGAGTTCTTCTCCCCCCACCTGGATAACTTCTACACGGAGCCTTTGACACTCCGAAGACAAGCCCTGAAGGACTTCACTTTAAGCGTCCTTATTGTGTGGCTTATCGCTTCTTAACGACCCTGAAGGTTGCTGAAAAGACCACGGGACAGACCTTTGAATCGCCCTTCTTTTCAAGCCAGCTGTCGTGAGTAGCCTAGGCTCAGCCTATTTTGATAGTGGGGAACGCTATATATATTTATTAGCACAAATCCTTTTCCAATTACTGACTTAAAATTAGTCAAGTTTACCTGTGGCATCCTATTGTGTAGATATTCTCAAACAACCAAAAAGAACCTGCTAATTAAATATAAGTTATCTTCTGTATATAGTTTTGGGGGTGGGTTTTTGGGAAATAAAATAGCTCTATTTTTATAAATTCCTGACTCGGCCAAATTAATTCCTGCCTCCATAACAGAAGGTATGTGCAGCACCTAGCTGGACAGCTATAATGTGCAACCATAAACGTCAAAGTCTGTATCTCCTGCCAAGGAGGGAAGACACTGGTCCAGAGATAAAGAGAAACTGGGACCTTGAAAATAATGAAGCAATTAAAAAAGAGGAAGCCAGCTGCAAAACTGGACCAAAGGTGAGAAGTACACTGTGAGGAAGACTGTTGGCCTTCATCCCAGATGACCACCAGAAGGGCAGAACTGGGGCAGAGAATGGGAGGAGACCTATGAGTTCCAAGAACTAATTTTTATAATCACACCTATTCTAAGAAATAATTGTAACAACCCTACTTCTTATCATGAATATGTATGTTTTTGTAACATAAATTATGGCTTGTGTCAGCATAGTGTGTGCAGGTTTGGTGGAATGATTCCTCCTGGCACCCAGCACTGCAACGAGCACACCTACTTCATAGCTCCTCCTGACTTGTGGGGTTCTTTTGTCCTTTAGTACAGCATTGCAGAATCCCCAAGTCTCACAATGTCCCTAACAAAAGTTCCTGACAGATGTCCTTAACAGAAGTAGTCCCAAGCATATCTAAGAGAATCCCCAAAGTCAGAACAGAACCCTCTATTGATGAATTTTACAGCATTTCTTGCACATTAACTCACTTAACCAATAGAATTCAGCCTTGTATACAAGCTAAAAATGTTCCTCTATAAAAGGTAGAATCATAGAATCAACCAGGTTGGAAGAGACCTCCAAGATCATCCAGTCCAAACTATCACCCAGCCCTGTCCAGTCAACTAGACCATGGCACTAAGTGCCTCATCCAGTCTCTTCCTGAACACCTCCAGGGACGGTGACTCCACCACCTCCCTGGGCAGCCCATTCCAATGCCAATCACCGTCTCTGATAAGAACTTCCTCCTAACATCCAGCCTATATACTTCCCCTGGCACAACTTGAGGCTGTGTCCCCTTGTTCTGTTGCTGGTTGCCTGAGAGAAGAGACCAACCCCATCTGGCTACAGGCTCCCTTCAGGTAGTTGTAGACAGCAATGAGGTCACCCTTGAGCCTCTTCTTCAGGCTAAACAACCCCAGCTCCCTCATTAGAAGAGCTTGTAAATAGTCCCTCCCCAGCCCACAAATTAAAGCAAAGTCTAGCTTCTGCAGGGTGGGTTTCTCTTGGCACTCAGACAAAAAACAAGTTTGCAGCTTGTAGCTGTTTGCAGAAAGAGCAGCTGCCAGACCTAACCATCCATCCCCTAAATGGGGTATCAACTGCTGCTCTCTTCATCAATAACCAACCCTATTTACAAAGGCCAGGAATAGTTTGTACTATCTGCAGCAGCTTCTGCTTTAGAAGCCATAGCAAGCGCTTCTCCTGGAGCACTGCTTGGTTCATGCTGGGGTTAAACCAACCCCAAAAGGAGACAAGCAAGCTCAAGCAGCAATACTGACACAGGGAAGTCCACGCTATACAGTAGACTGGGACATAATTTGTACTTGGATTTTCATGTTCACCCAAACAACACAAAATGCAAAGACTTAGATCAAAGCCTAGCACCTGATCTACAGCAACAAACCAGGAACGTGCAGTTTAAGGCCTATCTGCTCACTCGTTCCTTCATTTGTCTCCTCTCATTCTACTTAACTCTGCCAGAAGAGTTACCAGCAAAGGTAACTAACACTACCCCTAACAGTAACTTAGTGTGGTCAAATCTTTCTGCCAAATAAAACCACATTAAAATCCTGGCATTTGCCAATGATGTAAGCATTGAAGTCATGAATATTGTGAGTTTTCTCTTCCTAATTGCAAATGACATATGTACAGAGAAAGGATGCTCTTGTGACTCCAACACAGGAAATGGCACTAAGAAACAGACTATCTCGATTTTATTTCATTTCATATGTGCAAAACCAAACCCTACAGAGAAAAAAAGAAATCAGAAAACCCCACAAACATGTATGCCTTGGTTAACCTACACGAGAACAAACACAATTCCTGTACCTAGCAGGTCATGTTAGGAGATTAGAGAAGTTCATATGCACAAAGAACCTGCTCTCTTAAGAGGAAATATGCTAAAAAATTAACTCTTTCTGACAATTCATTAGTTAACCTATCTCCAATATGAGACTTGCAGCCCCTTCTTTGTCACTGCACCTCTCTGAGCTGCCCATTCAGACAGACTGGGCAGTTCCCTACTACTGTCAGCTACAGAAGAGGCATTAATCTGTACACTGGGGATGTGGAAGGGTGTGTAGCAAGATAAGCAACTGAGATGTTTTTCCATGTGCTAAGGACAGGGCTGAAGTTTTATTCTGATTTCAGAAACTGGAGGAAAATACTTGGGGAAAGGTAATAGAAAGGACAATATTAATATACTGCAAGGGGCCAACTTTGGTGGTAACAATTCCAAGCTGGGTTCTGCTCAGCCTTGGCAAAACATTGCTGCTGTGAATGCAAATGAAAGCATTCATTTCAATGACTCCCCAGTCAATGTTTACACATTCTGTTGCTTATATGCAAATAACATTAATCAGCTGACTTTTAAAGCACTGTTAAGCAGACAATGTTTGGAAAGTTATACCAGTTGCCTGGTAAAGCCACATACAATATCAGGAACATAGTCTGTAATGTTGATACAACACAAGGAAAGAAAGAGCCCTTCTCCATTTCAATAATCACTAGGAAGAAGCTGCTATGCTATAGTCTCTTCACTTCTGGAAATATAAAGAGTACTAAAAAAATAGGGAAAGAAGACTAATAATGTAGTATTAGCACAGAAGCATTTACATCTGTGATTCCTACGAGAGTTAATTAATGCTTCAGCTGAGTTTGAAAATACTTGCACTCATTTCCAAAAAGAAAACCAAGTAAATCCCTTTATTTTAGAAGCACCTCTGGCAGTCAGAAAAGGTCTGTACAAAAACTAACACTTTTTACCCCACAGATCAGGATCCAACTGATACTGAGCCCTAATTCCCCATCCTAGATACATAATAAAAAATTCATCATGGTTCCTAGGTTTAAGATAACACAGGAGATGGAAGCAAGGTCTGAAAGCTAGTCTGGGGTGGGCTTTTTTTTTTTTTTGCATTCCTTTGAGTAAAACTTTGCAAAATAAATCAATAAACTATGGAAGTTTCATAATTTTCTGATGGCAGCCTCCAGGACTGAAAGGTAGACTCTCCTCTGTCCCAGCATGCCCAAAGCTGCAAAGCTTTCATGAGGTTCTTAACTAAGCCTCAAGCTGCTTTCCTGTCTTTTGACCCTCACAGATGGGAGAAGCAAACTTCTCCTCCTAGTGCTTTTTCATCTCCACTGACTACAGAGGACAGTTAAGACAACTAACTGGCTTGGATGTGCATCTTTAAAGCCTGCTAACTCTCATTGTGAGGAGAGTACCTGGAATTAATCTTTAGATTTATCCATTTGCTTCTCCTGATAAACTCCAAAGCCTGTAACTGTTGGTCATGTCTCTAAGAGGTTTCTCAAGCTCTTTTAGAAACCCAGCTTCATCAAATAGTAGTCCTACAGCAAATGAATGTGACTTGCAGTTAAAATAGGTTCCAAGTGGCACCCCTCTCCCATCCCCATTTGCACTGCTGACTGCTGGACTCTGTCCACACAGCTGTCTAATGTGGATAGACCCAGCTCCCACCAAACCTGACGCAAACTGAATCCAACTCTGGTTTGAGCATGTCATCTTCATACCTTTTAACTCCAGGCACCTCAGACAGTAAATAACACTCTAAAGATGAAGTACTCTACACAGCAGTTGCTAAAAATACCTCTTTGGAGACATCCTTTGCCAAATAAGCACTAAAATTTCAAAGGCTGAATTATAACATTGAAATATTTGTAATGCAGGTTTGTTATGGTTCTTGTTAAGCACAGCTGGCAGTTGCAGATGGCATCTTTCACCTCAAAGACCTGGGCCAGGCAATAACTGGAAATAGCTCTTTGATGGCTTACACGAAATGAGTCAATGGATCTCAGTCCAGCCCTCAATAAATTAGGAACCGCATCACAAAAAAGCATCTGTAAGAGTCACTTCCTTTGTTGATACCATTCTAAAGGCCAAGGACTGCAGAAGGTGGGGAAAATTAATCATTCTCCCTCAAAATAGCATATTCCTTCAGAACACAAATTGCTTTTACCTATCAACTTTGGTGAAAGCATCCCAGTGTGCTTTTAAACAAACAGGCAGATTGCATTTTGTAGGTCATACATGGAACCCCGCATTTTCTCAGTAGGAAAACCCAAGATTCATCTACTTCCTACATGCCAGATGCACACAAAAGGAGAGCAGTCAACAAGAATAATCCCATCCCACATGCTAATTGCATTCTGCTTTCCAGAGACAACAAAAACTTAAGAACCCCCCAAGCATTTTTAAGGAAATCTAGCATAACAACATAAGGTCAGCTTGAATGAATCACTCAATTTCAAGGAATCCCATCACTAGGAATATTTGCCTTATTTCTTGCCAATAAAAAGCCATGAAGCAAGTAATACAAACTCAGAAAACTAAGAAAAAGCCTTCCAGTATCTGAAGGGGACCTACAGAAGGGCTGGGGAGGGACTACTGACATTGTCTTGTAATGACAGGATGAGGAGTAATGGGTTTAAACTGCCAGATTCAAACTGGATGTTAGGAAGAAGTTCTTTCCAGTGAGGGTGGTGAGACACTGCCACAGGTTGCTCAGGGAGGTTGTGGCTGCTCCCTCCCTGGAGGTGTTCAAGGCCAGGCTGGATGAGGCCTTGAGTGCCCTGTTCTAGTGGGAGGTGTCCCTGCCTATGGCAGGGGGTTGGAACTGGATGATCTTTGAGGTCTCTTCCAACCTAAACCATTCTATGATTCTGTATTTTAAACTCCGTTTTAAGAATACAGGGTAATTTGGAGAGGACACAGATAATACAAGATCAAGAATCTTTGATCACAAACATCAACGTTCATTTCTCATAATAAATCCCCACACCCACAGAAAATATCACATAGATTCCAGTGACTTAACATAGCTCAAAAGCAAACCATAAATGCCACAAATACATTCCAGAGCAATCGCTTTGGAAAAAAAGAGTCAGTCAATTTGAATGATGTTGCATTCAGATGGCAGAAGGCATCTGAATATAAATGGAGTCAGAGGATTGGTGCTGCTCAGTAAATTTAGAGATGCCAAACTGAGAGAACAGAACTGCATTTCATTCAAAGAAGATGGAAGATCTCCTCAAGTTTGGTGCTTTGTAAAGTGCTGCTGAAGTGACTGAATGACGCCTGTGAAGTACGCAGGCTTCACCATGGTCAGTACCTCAAAGAGTGTCAGATCTGTCAACACTAAAAAGAACTTATAAAAAGATCTTGTTACATTCCTATACTCTCTGCTACCACTCCAGAAAATGTCCTAGCATCCATAACAGATGCAGAATTATGCTTAGTCTCTTCTCCCTTCAAGTTGATGAGAATTATACCACCAACTTCAATATGGATAGTAGACTGAGCTCTGCATCAACAAAAGAGGCTTCTTGCTTAGAAGCAGCATTCACACTTACCAAAGGAATCACATAACTTTAGAGGTTGGAAGGGATCTCCAGAGATCATCTAGTCCAACCCCCAGCAAAGGCAGGATCCCCTAGGGTAGTTTGCACAGGAACGTGTCCTGGAAGGTTTGGAAAGTCTCCAGAGAAGGAGACTGAACTACCTCTCTGGGCAGCCTGTTCCAGGGCTCTGCCACCCTCACTGTAAAGAAGTTTCTCCTCATGTTGAGCTGAAACGTTCTATGTTCCAGTTCGTAGCTGTTGCTCCTTGGTTTATTGCTGCTGACCACTGAAAAGAGCTTGCCCCCTCCCCCCCACTTGACACCCACCACTCAGATATTTGTACACATTGATCAGATCTCCTCTCAGGCTTCTCTTCTCCAGACTAAACGGCACTTGAGCATCTCCCCTATGGAGACAGACTGAAAGCCCAAGTCCCCAAATCATTCTCATGGCCAAGAATTAAAGAAGTTCTTAAGTGTTTATTGTAGTCACACATTAGCCCGTGACAAATGGTAGATTCTATTAACCTGGAAATCCACTGGGAATGCATTCAGTGCAGCTTCCTTGTAAAAAGCAGTGTTAGCCAAATGTCACATCCATTAAAAACCCTACATTCTTGGTCAAGCACAAGCTGCATTCCTGATCTACTCAAGGAAGAGAAAACGGAAGGAGAAAGCATAAGCAGGTGCAGTTCTTGTTAAACCACAGGCAAAATAGCCCACATTTCCTTTCCTAGATGGACATATAAGATGGAAGCCTGCTTCTAATAAATGACTTCATCTTGCAAATTAGATGCTTTGTTGACAAGATGATCACTACCCTTGAATAGAAGGAAGCTGCACCCAAAGCACCAATTCAGATATCCCAGACAGAAGTCTGACCTTCCATCCAAGACAAATACAGAGCTTAATCTGCACTGTTCTTACTGTGGTTTGTTAGTTTGCAACATCTGGAGAGGATGGGGGAATTGGGAGTGGTGGCACTTACTTAACCAACACCTTCGCTATAAAATTGAGCCCTGCCTTGGCAGACAAGTGAGGGGGAAAAGCATTTAGATGCCAGAGTGACAACAGAAAGTGTCATCATGCAACTGCATTCTTCAAGCCCACATGAGCAGATGCACCACGGCTCTCTTAATATCCTAAGTAAGAATGCAGAAGCTTTTATCTTCTTTAGACTGTATGGCAGTGCTCTTTAATGACATGACTGCTTCAGAGCACACAGGTAAAAGAATCAAGAAACCCCCCACATTTATGCTGCGTTTCTCAGACCAAGAAAATGCCAAATAGGGTACGAAATACATTATTACTAGCTTCATAAGTGAGCTTCCACAATGGAAAAATACAAACACTAAAAGGTTTTTAAGTTGTTATTTTTAAAGAGAAAAAAACATAACCAAAATTGTCATCATAATTCACTTGCAGCTTTTGCTCCCTAACCACACACAAGCTCCACACACGACTGGAAGAGGTCACAATCTGAAACAGATTGGACTGTAAACAAAACCAAAATTGGCTGAATACTGCTGCTTGTTTAAAAGGGCAGAAGGAAAATTAGCTAAAATTATTTATCCTTATTAGAGTAGAACAATTTCCCCCAATTACCATATAATTGCTTCCTTTCAAGTTTCTAACTTTCCACTATTCTTCCAATTCAAATGCACTGATCTAAAGTAGGCATTTAAAAAGGGAAAGAAAGGTGTGTATCTATTAATGGCTCTTTTCCCCCACAGGTTAGAAAGGCACTAGGTTGGTCAGATCTTGGAAGACAAGACATCACTGTTCCTGTCACAAGAAGCTTTGATCCTAGTTCATTTAAATTACATCCAGGGGTAACCAACCCCCTGGAAATGCTAAGAATTCCATGTTCATACTGATTAGATGGTAAACATATTATAAACTTCACCTAAGGAGTTTCATTCTTCCATCTATTGCTCCCATGCCAGCACAGCCAAAATCCAAGTTTTCATCCCACATATTTCTTCTCCTGTAACACCAGCTTAGCTAGACAGCCTCAAATCTTTGAGGGCAACTTTGCATTTCCTTGTGCACCTGGGGCTCAAGGTGACTTCAGTGTGTTCCTTCCTGTTGAAGGAAGGAGTGAATACTGCCTGTAAATACTGCTGGTTGTCGGGAACTAGAGCTGGTCAAGAAGTGGTGTATGATGCAACATAAGAAACTGATTACAATTCCCAGCAAAACTGGAAAAATCTGAAGTACTTTGAGTTCTTTCCCCTTTATCACTGGATGGTAGAAAAGTCCCTATTACAAGAAGAACATGGATGATGTGCTGGAACATGTCCAGAGAAGGGCCATGAGGATGATCAGAGGGCTGAAGCATCTCTCTTATGAGGAGAGACTGGGGGAGTTGGGGCTGTTCAGTCTGGAGAGAAGGCTCCGAGGTGACCTTAGTGTGGCCTTCCAGTATCTTAAAGGGGCCTAAGAGAAAGCTGAGGAGGGATTTTTTAGGCTGTCAGGTAGTGACAGGACTAGGAGGAATGGTACAAAGCTAGAAATAGACAGATTCAGACTGGATGTTAGGAAGAAATTCTTCAGCATGAGGGTGGTGAGACCCTGGAATGGGTTGCCCAGGGAGGTGTTGGAAGCCCCATTTGTGGAGGTGTTTAAGGTCAGGCTGGATAAGACTTTGGACAGCCTAATCTAGTGTGAGGTGTCCCTGCTGATGGCAGGGGGGTTGGAACTGGATGATCCTTATGGTCCCTTCCAACCCTGATTGATTCTATGATTCTATAAAATCTCGCTGTCTTTTATAAAGGAGAGGAAAGATTTAACAGGGAGAAGAAGGAATCCCCCTTCTATGCACCCTTCATCCTTCAAACCAAAAACAATTGTTTTGGATTTCCAGCTCTTCCTCTCTCTTCATATAAAAGCTGTCCTTCTCAAAATTACATAGATTACCTGCAGTGCATCTTCTTATATGAATCTATTTCTAAAGATTAGAAACAATAGTTCCTAAAACCACAGTTCATCACAACTGATTTCCAAACAGTGTTCCACAGGTACAGTCAGCAGCATGAAGCTGGCCACAATGTTCTGTGGTTCACCAGACAGAGCCACAGTCTCAACTTCTGCTGCTGTCTAACCACGCCACAGCTTGTGTGACTCAACCTCAGAATCCACTGAAGAATATCAGAAGGAGCTTTATTTGCCTTTAGTACCACCTATATCTCTAAGCAGATACTGAGGGTCAACTACATTCATGCTTCATACTACAAACATGTTTTCATTTCCACCTACATATATTCCCCTGATGTCTGCATTCTGCACTTTAGAAAATACTTTACAACAGCCTCTGCTCCACAGGTTTTTATTCCTCTTACTGTCATTCTGACTCCACCTTGGAATGATTCAAAGCATAAGCAAGTTACACATTATTCCAGGGGTTCTTAATTTTTTTTTTAATAAGAAGGGGGACAAACAAACCAAAACACATAAAAGTTTGTAATTGCTACACTTAGACAACTGAGCAGTGAGGTCACCAAACACAGAGTACACTTGTGCTAAGATGCTCACATAATGCATATTTTATATGAACTGTCCTTTCCTGTTAAATGAAACTCCCTGAGAAGATAAACAGGACACAGTAAGGAAAGAGACTCCATACAATAGCTAACCATAACAGAAGCCATCTAACACAGTTCCATATAAAATGGCCATCTACATACTTTGCTTATGAAATTTGAAAGCTGAACTCAAGGAAGACTCCCATTTTAATAATTCTTGCTTCTCTGCCCTCAGTCATGACTTTGTAAGATGCTTTGTAAGACCAGGGCAGGACTAAACAGCTCACTAGAAACTGTGTTTAGAATATAATCTGAAGTGTTCTGCTTATAACAAAGCCAAACCTGAAAGAGTATTTCATTCCCTACCGCATCTTCAGAAACCAGGATTCATTCTGTAACTGATTGCTTGAAGTGAAGGAAATCAATTAAATTTTAAGCAGTCAGCTTCATTTAGTAATTTTCATTAGGCCCAACAAAATGTTTAATTGACAGCAGTGAAGTATGGCAACTCAGTCAAGATGATTAACCTCCCTCTTCAACCTTTACCACCTTAGTGGACTAACCGAATAAAGCCAACAAACCCCAGTGACAAACATGCACACTAATGACACCAGGAGTTATAAAATTCCTTTCTTTCACCTTACCTTGGCAGTCAGAATTCTCTGCCATGCAGTCAACTGCTTTCTGACCCACAGACAACCACAGAAAACATCCAGCTGGAAGAGACCTCCAAGATCATCCAGTCCAACCCTCAACCCAGCACTGAAAGGTCAACATCAAACCATGTGGTTAAGCACCAACTCCACACACTGCTTAAACACCTCCAACGATGGTGACTCCAGCACTGCCTGGGGCAGACCATTCCAGTGTTTGAACTCTCCGTGTGAAGAAATATATCCAGCCTGAAACCTCTCCTAGAGCAGCTTGAAACCATTTCCTCTGCTCACCCTCTTTAGCTCTCCAAGCTGAAGAGCTCAGCTCCCTCAGTCTCTCCTCATAAAAGAAATGTTCTGTTCTCTTAATCATTTTTGTGCCTCTTTCAAGCAACTGTATTTTGTTGTTTTCACCTTTTTTTGCAGTAGCTTCAAGGCAGTCACATCTTACTCAAGTCAGGACTTTCATTCCCTTGCCTCCAGTTTAAACTCCTACACATGGAAGCTGACTGCGCTTGTAATTCCTAAGGCTCAGTGCAACCTATTATCTTCATTTGAATTGCATTCAACTTCAGCACAACTGTATTTCTCACAAGCATTATTCTGCTACAGTGGCTCATAAAAAGGGCCCTAAAACAAATACTTCTCTGCAGGAAGGTACACACTTGACTGAAGTTTTGTCTGTCTAGAGGCTGATTGCTTTGCTTTTATTTCACTGTAAGATGATTTCACAGAACAGTCTGAGTTGGAAGGGACCTCCAAAGGTCATCTAATCCAACCCCCTCTGCAGGAAGCGGGGGCATCCTCAACTAGATCAGGTTGCCCGGAGCCCTTGTCCAGCCTCACCTTGAATATCTCCAGGGATAGGGCCCCAACCACCTCCCTGGGCAACCTGTTCCAGCGGTTCACTACCCTCATGGTGCAGAACCTGTTCCTAACATCCAATCAATTTAATTGCTAAAACTTCCTGGCATGTTTTATAAATGCAGTAGCAGAGCCCTACATAATATGGCACTATACATGCTACTGCCAGAAAATTATAACCTGCTATCTTTATTACACAGAGAAGAAAGAGGTCTCTTGACCTTTCATCTATTCAAAGATAACAAAATCTTTGTTTCCGCTTTCGTGTAAGGAAATTTAATGAATTCCAGTAAATCAAGAGCTTTGCTAAGGCTGCAGCTCCTCCACAGCATGTCAACGATCACAGGCTCAAACTCTGGAACATAAGAGACAGCTGACAGAAGCTCCAATGCAATAAACACTCCCAACAGTTCCTCTCCCCATACAGATCCAAGTCATCCCCTTACCTCCTCCATCTCACTCACTGTGGTGTTTGTCATAAACTTAATTTCTCTGCACAACCTGTTCACACCAAAATGTCACTTAAGACTGTCTGTTCTTTGTTACTAAAAGGTGGATAGTTGTTTCTTCACTGCTTCAGGAAATTCTTACTCTTGTGAAGTCTCACAAACCCCCACTACATTTTAATCAATCAGTGCTCTCTTTTACTAGTACGAACATGGAATTCAACTCTTCCTTTGAGAGACAGAATCAAAGTTTATTACACTGAAATTCTAGGTATCTGCTTTCTTTACATTCTTTTTCTGTTGCAGCTCTCTCAAAACGTTTTCTATCAGCTAGCAAACCGCAACTTTGTAGGTATAAATACTAAAAACACACATCACAGACTAAGTTCCCAACCTACTGTTCAAACCAGAATGCAAAATCCCATGCCAAAACTACTGAGAAACCACAAAACTAGATACAAAGCACAAAGATGAATTAACATTCTTGCCTGCCTGGCTGTTTTCCTTCACTTTTTTATCTCTACAAATCATGCTGATATTAATGCAAGCCCCACAAAATTGCCTCATTTCATATGACAGTACTATGTCAACTGACCATTTTAGTGCTTCCTATGCTGATCAAATATTTTATGACAACGAAAATATTTTTCCCTCTAAATCCATCCCTATCTCCCCCCCCCTCTCTTTTTCATTGTTGTCAAAGGAAAAATGTTCTCTTGTTTTCCCATGCAGATGCAGGAGCAGTGGCACTGCCAAAAGTTATTCTGTAGTTTTAAGACCACAGAGCCGCAGGACTTTTTGTACCAGTAAACTGAAGTCTACTCTTCTGTGTTTGGCAGTGGCTAACTTCTGATCCCTCAAGATCCTCCAGCTTAAGTACGGTTGACCATATAAATTCACACTATGTGCTAAACAAACTCTTCCCAGGATTCATACTCCATGGCACTAGATTGGGTTACACTCACCATTAACAGCTTTTTTGCAGAACAAAAGAGGCTATTTAGCCATCAGACTTTGAAAAATCCTGCACTAACCCATCCAGAAGAATTAGACCTCAGTCAGTTATTTATCAAATGCACATTTTCATGCTGCAGTAGCACAATTACTCCTGATGCCAGGGCTGCTGTAAGTGCAGCTATATGCTGAAACGAGCCGTGAACAAGAGAAGACTAAATGGTTTTGCAGACAATAGTGTATTTGATTTATGCCAACTGTTGTTACCCTAAGACATATAAAGCCTCTTTCTTGGGGACTAAAAGCACACCATTTATGATATAGTATCAGCTTCGTAGTCTCTGTGCTGATGAATACTGTATTCAGAGAAGTAATTCTTTCCATTGTAATTCACATGTCTACCCTTGATGGGAAGAAAAACATTTTTATTAAAATACTTTTTTTATTTATACACATGGACTGGGTGAAAACTAAATTTAACAGGGAGAAGAGAAGCTTTAAAAACAAGACAAGCTCATTGCCTGGACAGATGCAGGGGACAAAAATAGTGCTTTTCAAACTGTCACTAAGCTCCCTGTTGTCAGTAAAAGATTCAAGAGAGGTCTCAAACTACAGCAGGTACCTTAAACGACTCAAACTTTCTAACCACCATTCACTCTTCAGGGATACACAGATACACTAGCCAAAAGGAGGTTCCACAGAAGTTCTGAAACATAGTAGTCAAAGTTCACCCACGTGTGTGAGAAGCTACGCATACAATGAACTCCATTCAGCCATAGCCAGCCCATGGCATCCCAATCCATTAGGCCACCGCAGGGACTCCACTACATAGAGGGCAGCACCAAAAGGCTTGCACAAGCAGCTGCTTTTGATAGAAACCCCAATTTCTGTTCTCCTGGGAGCATTTCCTCACTGTGCATTGAGCAGAGGGGCCTCGTCCAAGTCCACTACAAGGTAACGATAGGAGGTGCGTTTATTGTTTGTTTTTAAACTAACTCTTGGTGGGGTGCGGAAATAAGAAAGGAAGCATTATACCTGTCAGATGTAAATATTTGCTTCTAAATTCTGTCTAGCTAGTGGTTTGGGGTTTTCTTTTCCCCTGAAACATTTAAGAAATAAAACGTTTATTTTTAAGAGGGTTTTTTTAAAGCAATATTTAAATTCAACATATACTATTTGCCAGGTGCAACGTGGAATAACAGTTCCAGTTTCCCAGAACTATGCAAATTTGACGTTTTCCTAATCCAATGCACCTTTTAACAAAAGCAGGAAACTATGCCTACATGTAACACAGAAGACAGAACTGCATCACTTCCATGAGATATAGTAACAGATTTCTCCTGTGCAAGGAGCGTAGCCACTGCTCATCACCTCTTCAGTTAGTAGCCTACAGACTAGGATTTCAGTTAACTGCTCGGAGTAGAACTAAGACTGAGAATCTGCCACCCCCGAATTCCTAAAGCATAAAGAAGTGAAACCAGGTTTTAAGATTCCTGTATATATTCAGGCTTCTTTGAAGGAACACAATGATTTAATGAAATGTCTTAGTGTTACATCCACTCACAAGCAAGATCCCTCTACTTCAAGTGGCTTTACAAGACTAATGAACGAGCATCCATGACGAAAATCAGCAACTCTGGTCTCCAAAAGAGGTGTCAGTGCTCTTCAGCAAAAAGCAAGTAAAAGCAAAATGACATGAATATATCCCACCAAGAAACGTCGTCGTCGTGTCCCGTGTCGTGTACCCCCCCGCATGTCAAATTCGAGCATTGCTTTTTGTTCAGAGGCGACATCGAGGCTTATTACTATTCTGGCTTTCGCATATGGATATCAGGTAGGGAACATCAGAGGAGGCAGCCTTGTAGCTTCTATGTGAACTTTCTTAACCCAAGAGGTTTCAAACTAATTAAAACCAAACAAAGCCAGGAGACATCTCACAGCTCTTAGCATTTATCTTAGTTACTGTGACTAAAGACAGAGAAGGAGCTGGGCTTTCAAATTACAGGCCCTATTCAAAACTCCTTCAGCTGAGGGAAACGTTACAAAAGCTGGTTTGGGATTTGTCCGCCTGAGAAGGAAAGTTGTGAGGTTTTGGGTTTTTTAAGCTCATTGCAGAGGTAAGTGAAGGGGCTCTGTTATTTATTGATTTTCAACGACGGCAGGGCAGCCTTAATCGTGAAAGCCATATTATCCCCCGCGACTAACCCCCACACCATCCTCAGGGACGCCAGCCGAGCTTCAGCCTGACCCTCACGGCGCGCAGCGGCCGATTCACACACACCCGATCTTAGCCTCCCACCTCACTGAGCACCCAACCTGTTAACCAAGCCTACCTCTACCCCCGGCTGGCCTGCCGCGCCCAGCCGCCAAACTGGCCTCCGGCTCAACTGCTCACTCCCCGGGGATGGAGCTGCTGGCGGCTGTGGCGGGGCACCTCGCGAGCCTCGCTGGCTGGCGACACCCACCACTGGCGAAAGCTAATGAATTCAGGCAACTTGTGCCTCTGGCAGGAAGGCGGCAGCCCCTGTTCGCCCGCCTTGCTAGGGGCAAGGGGGAAAAGTCACCCGGAGGCGCATCGGCGGCAGGGGAAGCAAAAGTGCCTCAGCAGGCTCCCAAGCCGAAAGTCACCCCTGACTCTCTCGCCTCCTACTCAGACTGAGCAGCGGCCGTGTATAAGACTGTCCTCTCTCGAAAGCTACGCCTATAGCTGTTCCTGCTACCTCAGGGTGTCGAGGGGGCAGTTAGAGGAAGCAGAGGGAAGGCAGGCGATTAATAGTCTCCAGTTGTCATTGGAGTCCCTCCGCCCGCCGCACCACTCCAGGGGAAGGCTACTCCCAAAACCGCCGGGCGAAGAGGGCCGGGCTGAGCCGAAGGACACCATCTCTCCATGGCACTCACCTCTTGTGCACCGCCCTCCCGCCGGCTCCTTGCCTTCCCTCTGCAGCCGGCGCGTGTGCGAGTGCGGCCCCGTCCCCCACGCTAATGGCAGCAGCAGAGGAGCAGCAAAGCTTCCCCCGCGGAGTGATGTTTATTCGGCAGCTCTCGCGAGAGCCCCGTGCCGCCGAACCGGGCCTCAATTGGCTGCTTTCGCCGCCCACCCGCGGCGCGGCCCGCCCCGGCCTGTGGGCAGGTGCGTGAGGAGTCACGCCACCGCCGCCCTGCCCGCTCCTTGGCCTTTGTGGCAGCCCAAATTTCCTCCGGAGGGGGGGCCGGGTGTGAGCGGCCTAGCTTCGTGACTCTTCCCTGAGGGGAAGCCGCCGCCTGGAGCCTTCCGCCTGCTCCGGCTCTCCACGGTCCGAAGGGATTGCTTGTCCCTTCAGTTTGAATCTTCGTTCTCAAGAGGCTCTGGCGTTTAGAGGTTCTCTGGAGGGCCTGTGGACGTGAAGAGATCCCACAGGAGCAGTTAGACCTGTGTGGGCATAGCTAAGTGCCCGGGTACTCAGAAGACAGCAAAATTAACTGGAAATGCTGTATTTACAGGCCTTTGGCTGTTAGAGCCTTCTATCTCAGCACTGAAGTACAAGGGGAAGAATGTTAATGCAGGGTGAAGACAAGCAAAATCCTGCAGAAATCAAAGTAGCAACACTTAAAAGGAAAGATGTTACCCTCTGGATGCAGTGACAGAGACTTCTTACAAAGGCAGCCATGTAGAAGGCAAATCTCTGAGCTTAGATTGGAAAGATGGTGAAGTAAACTATCTTCTGTCAAAACATGCAGCACGTGGAAGCTAGTGAAAAATTTGCCCTAGTGTGATTAAGAGGACTTACTTGGCAGCTGCATTTAAATTACCTCCTTAATAAATTACCTCCTTAATCATTTATGTAGAGACAAGGGTCTTAGGAATTCTGTACACTAAAGAAAATACTTTATCCAGAGATCCTACAATCTCGGGACCTGTGAGCATATCTCTATGTTCCCCTCACCGGCAGGCAGAGCCTGGAAAATTACTGTGGATCTCCTTGAGCAGCATGGACCTACCTGCCGAGGTAATTTCATTCAGAAGCATTATAGATACGGTAGGTTTGCACTAACATAAGCCTAAAATAAGCAAGTTTTAACTTGAATATGATGCATCCCTCCCTTCCTGAAGGGACTTCCCTTTGTGATAGGTGAACTCTTGTTTCCGCTTTTGGAGCCTGCAGTAATGAGCTTTGTGCACTCTGGTTTACCACCTTGCAGTGTTGAAAGCAGACACATAATCCAGACAAAGAATTGGCAAGAAGGGAAAAGACACTCTATGCTATTGTGTTCGTTTGAGGCTAATTGCAATATTTTAAGGAGAGAAATTGGATTATATGCTGTGAAAAGAAAACAATATGATGTTTATTTCACTCATAGGTTTGCTGAGATGTATAAAACCCAGAACACAAACATAGATAAGGCAGAGTCTCTCTCTGGCTCTGGCCATATTATTAACTCCTTTGCCTGGATCTGCATAAGCCAATTAATCATTCTGCTTCTAACCTCCCTTGACGATTCTTCCAACTCACCTTGCACATAAGGCAGGCCCTGAGAGGGTAGGAGGGGGCAGGAAAGAAGGAGAAAAGGGTAGTCGGGAGCCCTTCCTGGGCACTCTGTCTGCTGGGAGGGGTATTATGTTTCTATAGTACTTCTAACTTGTATATTTCTGTCTATAGCTGAAAATATTTGTAATATATTGTAAATATCTGCTTGTATATTGTGCTGTAATCTAAAGCTTCATTCTTTAACTTTTGGCCAGATGGGTGAATTGATTGTGTGGGCAGGCAGATAACTCCCAAAATGACTACAGCTATCAGCAGATTCAAAATAACCTAGCTATGGATCTAGAAAAGCAGTATTTCACTGAAGAACTCTTGCCAGAGCAAAACTCTTCAGAAATCTTTATCAGTAACCATGGTAAATAGCAGTGACAGACACCACACACAGACCTCCTGCCACGATAGGAATGGGAACTGATTTTGCCTGGGGATTTCTGCTGTTTGAGTTTTGATTTCAGTACTTAAAGCTGTTAAAGGGAAATCGGGGATGGGAAATTCCGTAGTAGAGACCATGAGGAGCAGCTGTAACAATGAGAATTGAATGAATATTCACAACATGACTTACAGTTCCTGTCTTGCTGCTACTACTCCTCTTGTGGGTTCTGCCAGCACAGCAGATGGCAGACGCTGAAAGACTGTTGTGCCAGTGGAAAATTACTGAGTTTTGTTGGTCCTGTGTATGTGCATATGTGAGGGGGAAAGTGGGGCAAGCTTCTATTTATTTAACTATTTCCAGGAGAGAAAAAGAAAGCAAACAGTTTATAAGGCTACAAAAATGAGTGGCATGTAGAGAACTGGTCTCCTATTTTAGGTGAATGATGCATGTCTGCTTGCATTATACATTTTCCTTGTAATTCCATAAAACTTTCCTTACAACTCAGAACCTTGAGTTTTCCCAAACAGCAGTGCAATTCAAGGGAGAAACAACTGTGTAGTAATAGCACTGGTTGTTACTTAAGGGATCTATGGAAAACTAAACTAATGAATGTTTCTATTTTTGTGGGACTGTAAAAGTATTTATGTTAGTGGACAATATTGCAAAGCATGGCTTATTTTTGTTTTCTAATTTTACAGGGTTTTTTTGCATAGTTATAAATATAGAAGGTTGTCTTACTACATCTTGCAATGGCATCACCGCCGTTGCAGCTGCAGTTAGTGGGATGGAAAACGTTAGGCACACTTAAAGTTAACTTAAAGTGCTCAGCCTGAAACGAAACACTGCGAAGATAAACCGGCAAATAATGTCTGTGCAGGCAGATGAAGTTTAAAGAGTTGACAGAAATACATAAGATTTTAACCAAAACTACAGTGAGATTTAACAGTTATTTGCAGCAGTGCTTCTGTTTGTGTGATTAACCCTTCATTTAGATGTATAAACACCTATTCATTATGAAGAATGGGCAACATCTCTTTAAGTTACCAGGCACAGGACTTAGAAAAACATTCTGAAACAAAATCTTTGTTCACAGTGTTCGTACTTCTGCACACTCTGTAATGTTCCCGTCCTGCAAGTTGCAACAAGCAGCAAAACGTTCTGGCACCCTCTGCTCAGGTGGTTCCAGCTGCATCGTCGGGATACACCCTGGCGTGCAGCAATTAAAGGCAGACACAAAAGCCCTAGTAACGCTTGTCAAATTCCACCGAACCTCTGAAGCCTTCAAAAGGCCTAGAGGAAGGTCTTCAGCAACACAAACCAATATTGTCCTCATTATTGTAATTCCAAAGAGCGATATCTTGTTTCTGAAAAGACAAAAGCCCCGTGGCCGCTGGAAGAAACTGGGTAGAGACCCTAGGTGAAGCTGGACAGGACAGTTAAGGCTTATTGGTGCATTATGGGTCCTGCTAACCTTTTCCTTCTTTTTCTCTCCTGCCAAAGGGGAGAATAAAAGCCTTGGCAAGACAGGATGTGGTGGGCAAAAGGCAGTTTTTGACCCCGTGACCAAACTGCCAGCATTTTTAAGTGTGAGAGCAGAGCTGAAAGTGTGTTTTTTTTGCTGGGATGTGAGCAGGACAGTTCTTGTTTCCATGCTCTTCAGCTTTATGTGACAGCTACATGCCTAAAAAAGCTGAGGAGGGACTTTACTGTAGGGGTTCAAGATTCATTCAGGAGCTGTGGTGTTGGAAATGAGCATACCATTAGCTGGTTTTCTAGCAACTGCATGCAGGTATTGAACTACTGCCAGTGTGTTTCCTAGGCTGTCTGTGAGCCTGTGAGATGGGGTTGGTTTTGCCCTCATCTAGAATCATCTGATTTTGCTTTTCTAATATTAATGTTGTTAGACATCCATTGCTGCTAAACCAGGCACAGAACACACTTTAGAGTTAGCAGGTATTTTAGTGAAATTGGACCTCACTGAATGTTTCTGGTTCGCTGAGGCATGTGTTGGTTTGGAGTGCTTGGGCCAAAACCCAAAGCTGTGACTCTCCGCTCTAATGTCAGGTGTACAGTAGTAGAAATTTCATCACAAAAGATGCTAATCATTGGCATTTATAGTTCAAAAAGTAATTCATGGGAGAGGTTTCATGGATGGGCACTAGCTCCGGTTCTGACTCCAGTGCATCAGCAAATGCCAGGTGGAATTATGCAAACATACTGCATGTGATCTTTCTCTGGGGCTTCACAGTGAGATATACTCAGAAGAAAAACAGGTATATTTGAGACCTGCTCTTTTTAGACTTGGAGGCTGAAAAGCATTTCCAACAAAAACAGTTCCTTTGAACAGAGGAGATCCTTCAGGAAGTAGGAAGGCCTCAGTAGATAACAAAACTTGAATGGGCTTATTAGCCACACAAAACACAGTGCTTTCACTATTCAGAAGCTAATCCTTGGCACAAAAAGGTTGTCTTACGGTGTAAATCAGCCTGGCAAGCATCTTTCACCCAGAAACCTGCCTGGGATTCCTCAGAAGTTCCTTAACACTGACATATTCCTGCAGAGCATGTTGGGATACAAGGCACAATCTCCTTTCTCTAAGCCATCTGAGCATATACTCAACTTTTACAGTGGGGGGTTGACAGCAAGAGGGGCATCTTGTGGTCTGTTGGAACCTCACAACTGGAACAGCAGAAAATAAAAGGCAAAGTTTTGCTAGGGTGGAAGGCTCAGCTTTTCATCTTTGTCAGTGCTGATGTAGACCTATTTTGTTTGCATGCTTGATTAATGGTGTTGGCCTAATTGTCTGCCTAGACTAATTACTATTTTTCCCCGACTCTAAATAAGACAACCTGTGTTTACAGTAGAACAAAGTCCTTCACTGTGGGATTGTCAAATAAATGCAGATTGTGAAATACAAATGTCTGCTGTGCCCTGTAAGCAAAAGCCTGCTTTGTCATACTGCAAGTGGTAGTCTGGCTGAGTAATAAACCTTCTGTGAAAAGCTCAGGCTTCAGAAAAAAACAATCAAACAACAATAAACCCCGACCAGCTAGACATTTTGAATATGTAAATTATTTCAAACACAGCTGGTTTGTGTTATTGAAACCATCCTTGCTTTCACAGCACAGGAAGGAAGGACGGAGTTTGTAAGTGATGATCAACAAAGAAAAGCCCAATGAGGTGTTGGATGAGCAGCTGCTAGTGGATGCTGCAGACCAATAGGTGTCATGGTGTAATAAGTGCTAGGACAAGAGAAAACGGCCTTGAGTTGCACCAGGGAAGATTTAGATTTGCTGTTAGAAGAAATTTCCTCACTGAAAGGGTTCTCAAACACTGGAACGGGCTCCCAAGGAAGGTAGTTGGATCCTCATCCCCAGAGGTATTTAAAAGAGGCAGAGATGTGGTGCTGAGGGACATGGTTTAGCACCAGACTTGGCAGAGAATGGACTCAGTGATCTTAAATGTCTTTTCTGACTGAACCAATTCTAAGGTTCTGTATGGAGCAAATTTGACTTTGCAGTGAGAGTAAGGATGGTAATACCAGAGTAAATGTATAAATCTGTGCTAATTTACATTTTATGATGACACACTGCCTCTCCTGACTGCTTAATCCCTAGGAAAACTCAATATCTGCAGGCTTCTGTGGCATTTGCAAGTGCATGTGAGCATATGTGAGGAGAGAATCTGGCTCTCATGCTTCCACTGGGTTTGTAAATGCTAGGTATTTTCCAACACCAGTGAGGAGTCTCTCCTGAGATGCACTATTGCTTCCTCCTGCTGATGCATGCACAGTTGTCAAAAGCCTGCATGAATACTGAATCACAGAAAACAGCCAATTGGAAGAGACCTCCAAGATATCCAATCCAACCTTTGACCCAGCACACTAAGCCATATCCCTAAGCGCCAGCTCCACACACTGCTTAAACACCTCCAGGGATGGTGACTCCAGTGCTCCTCTGAGCAAACCATTCCAATGTTTGAGAACCCTCTCTGTGAAAAGTATCTCCTAGCATCCAGCTTGAACACCCTCTGGTGGAGCTTGAAAGTGTTTCCTCTGGTCCTGCCCCTTACCACCAAGCGGAAGAGGCTTCCCCCTTTTTGATCCAGCCTCCCTTCAGGGAGTTGCAGAGAGCAATGAGGTCTCCCCTCAGCCTCCTCTTCTCCAGACCAAACAACCCCATCTCCCTCAGCCCCTCCTCACAGGCCATGTGCTCCAGGCCCTTCACCAGCCTCAGTGCCCTTTTCTGGACATGCTCCAACACCTAAATGTATATACAGAGGCATGGAGAGATTTGCCTACCAGATTTTGACTACTCTTGCAGGAGGCATGTGGTCAAGGAGATGCCTCATTCTCCCTCAGTAGCCTGAAAGGCAGCCTATAAAAGCAGCCCAGACACCTTTGTTTTAGGACGCGAAGTTAGGTGAGATAAATTGCATCACAGTGTGACAACAACCAACATTGCAATCCAAAGGTGTGTAAAAGGGCTGATTGCTTTTAGTCATGTTGTGTTCAAAGGTAACCTCAGAAATCACATGAGCAACTTTGTGTTTTGATCCAGACTTTTCCTGGTCTGCCAATCTGTGCCAGATATATTGCACAGCATGAAGCACAGATAACGTCTGATAGCTACCTGCTATCCTGTCCTGTGATGCACGACAGCCTCAATTAGCAAAAGCACAAGAATGGGATGATACATTAAATGGCTAATGTGAACAAGTACTCCACAGATATTTCCCTTAATGAGCAAGAAAACTAAGCCAAAGACATGTCAGCACACTCACAACAGCAACATTCAGCAGGACCAAGCATGTGATTAAGCAAAATATTTTTATTATATTATACATAATAAGCATCCAAAAGTGATTTTGCTTCTAGTTGAATCACAGAACTTCAGAAGTTGGAAGAGACCTCCAGAGATCATTGAGTCCAACCCCCCTGCCAAAGCAGGATCCCCTAGAGTAGTTTGCACAGGAATGCATCCAGGCAGGTTTTGGAAGTCTGCAGAGAAGGAGTCTCCACAACCTCTCTGGGCAGCCTGTTCCAAGGCTCTGTCACCCTCACTCTAAAGAAGTTTCTTTTCATGTGCAGGTGAAATCTTCTGTGTTCCAATCTGTGTCCACTGCTCCTTGTCTTACTGCTGAAGACCATGGAAAACAGCTTGGCCACCTCCACTTGACACCCACCCCTCAGATATTTATAGACATTGATCATATCTCCTCTCAGTCTTCTCTTCTCCAGACTAAACATCTCTTTTTCAGTCTCTCTTCGTAAGGGAGATGTTCAAAGCCCCCTGTCATCCTCGTGGCTCTTTGCTGGACTCTCTCCACCAGGTCTCATCTCTTTTGAATTGGGGAGACCAAAACTGGACACAGTATTGCAGGTGTGGTCTCACTAGAGCAGAGTAGAGGGGAAGAGTAACCTCCCTATACCTGCTGGCCACACTTTTCCTAATGCAGCCCAGGCTCCCATTGGCTCTCTTGGCCACAAGGGCACATTGCTGTCCCATGCAGGACTTGCTGTCCATTAGCACTCCAAGGTCTTTCTCCACAGAGCTGCTTTCCATCAGGGCAGAAATGAACTGGGACAAAAATATGCACTGTGTACATCATCTGTTAAGTAGTCCATTTCTGTCTTTATCCCAGGTAGACATCAGAAAAGCACAAGTGTAAGATGACCATCTTGTGATAATTGCGTTCCAGTGTCTCCTCTTACTGAGTCAGATCATTTTGATGAATGATAGCTTCTGTGAGATTGTTCTCCCTGAGCATCTCTTAGAAGGTTGTGAGGCTCATGATGTCTTGCCTAGCTGTACCTGGTCTAAAGTGCTCAGACCTGTCTTACCCTGTTGTCCTGGCTAATTCATTAATGGATTTAATGGGAAAGGAAATTTTCCTTCTCATAGTCGACTTGGAGTCCTGCCTTCTTGGATATGTAGAACAACAAGATACTGGCTCCCAAGATCAAATTTCTGATCTTCCATTTTTTCCTAGTACATATGTGATGTCCTGGTTTACCACTTGTCCTAGCTAAATATTAGACCTAAGCAAGTCAATACTGAGCACATGTCCCAGGGTACATCTTAATTGGGGTGGAGATTATCACCTCAGCTCTCCTGGATTCAAGAACATGCAAGCTCCTCAGATACAGAGTTAGAATAAACTGCTGTGTACAAGGAGCAAATAAATGTGAGAAGAAAGTTGGTTTAGTGGCCTCTTGTTTGTTCTCCCACACAATCTCAGAGCCATTAGGAGCCATGAATTCGAGGCAGTGTTTTACCTGAGACTTCATGCGTAGTCTGCACCAAATCGATAGTTGTCTTTAAAGAGCTAATGCTTCACTACCATTTGTGCCCTTGAAACTCAGCCTTAAGTTCATTGAGCCTGCACAGTCATTTGCAAGTTGTTTCAATCTAGGAGCCTAGGACAAGTCTTAGAAATTCACTCAGCTTAAAAGCAGGAAGCGTTTCGGTGTTGGTAAAAGAATGAGTGCTGAGCAAAGGTAATTTGAAAGTCATTGCTGTGATTATGGGATTGCAGTGCCAGTAAATAATGGGGTATCGTAAATGTAGTAAATAATTTGCATCCAGTTCCCACATTTTATTACAGCATCTGTCTGGAACTTGAAGTGCTGCATCCTAGCCCATTTCTCAGCTTAGTCTTGGGGAAAGACCAAGGTTTACTTTTTGTGTTTAATTCTCAAAAGCGAAAATCAAAGAGGGCAATCCCATTAACCTCCTGCCACCAGGGGCAGAGAAAGCTCCCCTTTTGATGGCTTCTTTGCCAAATTCAAATGCTCCTTTAACCCTAAAGGCAAATCTCTTGAGCTTTTGCCCTGATTTTATCCCTGATAACCTTCCTAAGACTTTTCCTAAGGAAAATACTATGTCTGGAAGGCAAGGGCCCTAGGCTGTACGCAGCTCCAGCAGGGTGGCTCATATCAGCATGGCTAGCAGGATCTTGCCATCTCAAATTCATTCTGCCCAGTGACTCACCCATGTGGTTAGGTCAACTATGAACTATTTCCTTACTTGCTGGAACTGTCAGTGCATGTGGTGTGTATGTGTGGGATTTGCTTTTCATGCAGAGAGGTGAAACAACATCTGTGGTGTACTGGCTGGCATGACGCCACCCTTGCACCTGAAGATTTACATTTATAGGGCTGTGAAGCTGTGAATGTAAGACAGGTCTGCAGGCCACCAGTGCTTACTTCTTCAGTAATGGCCCAGAGGGTGAGTGATTAGCCTGGAGTGGTGGCATTGCATTAGGATGGGTACAGCTGTGTTGTTTAGCGGTTTTGCCTAATGATGGCCATCTCCCTCTGCTCTATCAGTCCAGCATCACTAAGTTTGCAGATGACACCAAGTTGGGAGCAAGTGGCAAACTGTTAGAGGGTAGGAGGGCTCTGCAGAACGACCTGGACAGGCTGGATAGATGGGCACAGTCCAATGCCATGAGTTTTAACAAGTTCAAGTGCCAGGTTCTGCACTTTAGCCACAACAACCCCATGCAGTGCTACAGGTTAGGGACAGAGTGGCTGGAGAGCAGCCAGGCAGAGAGGGACCTGGGGATGCTGGTTGACAGCTGCCTGAACATGAGCCAGCAGTGTGCCCAGGTAGGCAAGAAGGCCAATGACATCCTGGCCTGTATCAGGAATAGTGTGATCAGCAGGACCAGGAAGTCCTTCTGCCCCTGTACTCAGCACTGGTTAGGCCACACCTTGAGTCCTCTGTCCAGTTCTGGGACCCTCAGTTTAAGAAAGATGTTGAGGTACTTGAACGAGTCCAGAGAAGGGCAGCAAGGCTGGTGAGGAGCCTGGAGCACAGCCCTGTGAGGAGAGGTTGAAGGAGCTGGGGGTGTTCAGCCTGGAGAAGAGGAGGCTCAGGGGAGACCTTACTGCTCTCTACAACTACCTGAAGGGAGGTTGTAGACAGGTGGGGTTGGTCTCTTCTCCCAGGCAACCAGTGACAGAACAAGAGGACACAGTCTCAACCTGCACCAGGGCAGGTTTAGGCTGGATGTTAGGAAGTTCTTCACAGCAAAAGTGATTTGCCATTGGAATGGGCTGCCCAGGGAGATGGTGGAGTTGCCATCCCTGGAGATGTTTAAGAAGAGGCTGGATGAAGCACTTATTGCCATGGTTTAGTTAATTAGAAGGTGTTAGATGCTAGGTTGGGCTTGATGATCTGGAAGGTCTTTTCTAATCTGGTTAATTCTGTGAATATCTGTTACTGTTTCTGTTGCAGGTGGATCAGGTTTTGCCCTTCCTCATCACTGTCAGCATATTCAATATACTGACACATGTGTTTTCACTTTGTCTTTCCTGCAGTTAATGAGAATGCCATGGTAGGGCAGCTGCAGGAGAAGAGCCAAATTCACCACACACAGCCCACTCCACGAAGCTTGCTTCTGCTTGTGCAGTGTTCGAAGTGAATGTGTAATCAGCTGTTGTTGGGATGGACCTATATTATCTTCCAAATATGGCCAAAACAAGCTTGCTAGCAGCAGCTGATACATTGCACACACCTTCAAAAACATCATTACAGGTCAAATTAAAGATTCAGAGAATGGTTTGGGTTGAAAAGGACCTTAAAGATCTTCTAGTCCTAGCATGCCTGCCATGGGCAGGAACACCTCTCACTAGACCAGGTTGCACAAGGCCCCAGATCTTTAGGATCTTTTTGCTCAGGCACAGTAATGAATATTCCTTTTTGAGGGCACACTAATAGATGATTCTGCTGAGCAGAACATTTTTATAGACTAAGTAATCTACTTCTGTGAATACAGAGCATTATCTTGATGTGGTTGCTCTGAAAGGACCCAGTAATGTTTTAGGTTGGTTCCTGGTGTGTATCAGGAGACCTGAGAGGCATCTGTTGACCGAGAGGCAGTCAGTATGGCAGATCTGCATAGTGATGGTTTGTTTAGGTGGAGTCACAGAATCACTGAGGCTGGAAAGGCCTCCAAGATCATCAAGTCCAGTCTATAACCTAACACCACGACGTCAGCTAAACCATGTCACCAGTTGCTGCATCCCATCTTTTCTTAAAGATCTCCAGGAATGGTGCCTCCACCACCTCCCTGGGCAGTCCATTCTAGTGGACATTGAGACATTGAAGATCTTTGAGTCCAACTATTACCTAACTCCACCACGTCTGGTGCTAAACCACGTTCCTCAACACCACATCTCTGCCTCTTTTAAATGTCTTCAGGGATGAGGATTCAACCACAGAGAAGCCTATTCTAGTGTCTGAGAACCCTTTCAGTCAAGAAATTTCTTCTAATATCCAATCTAAGCCTCCCCTGGTGCAACTTGAGGCCATTTGCGCCTGTTCTCCAGACCCTTCACCAGTTTAGATAATCTTCTCTGAGCAACTCCAGGATCTCAATGTCTTTCTGACGGTGAGGGCCCCAAAACTGAACCCATCAGATTGTCCCCTGGACTCAGCAGTCTGGGGGACAATCATACCCCTCTTCCTGCTTGTCATACTATTCCTGATACAGGCCAGGATGTTGTTTGCCTTCTTGGGCACCTGGATATGCACCAGCTCATATTCATCCAGCCATAGATCAACACTCAGGTCTTTCTCTGCTGGGCAGCTTTCCAGCCACTTGTCCCCAAGCCTGCAGCCTTGCATGAGGTGGTTGTGTTCAGGTTGCTTCTAGGATCTGGCCTTAACTTTTGTAGTATTGCATGGCAACAGAAAGGTTTCATGTAGCCTGGACAAGGATTTTATGCCAGATGAAGTCTGTGAGCTTTATGTTCCTGCTGTAAAGACAATCCCTTTTCAGCATCAGATGTATGGCACGTCTCATGCTCTCCATTTCCAGCTTCTCCCCTGCACCCACTCTAGCTACAAAAGAACAAAACAAAAGGTTTTCTGTTCTCAGAATCGTTTAAGAATAAGGTGAAGTACTATATCACTTAAAGTGATTATGCCTTAGAGGACAGCATTGCCTCATAACAAGAGTGTCTGTGCGTCATGAGACGAGAGCTGCTCTGCCCTAACTGCTTTCGTGGCTTTCTACACTTTGCTCTCCTTTGATCTTTTATTGTTTCAGATGGGGAGTGATTGATCATCCTTTCACAGGTTTCCTAGCACAGTAGACAGTTTTTATTGAACAGAAGGGAGGGATCTGTCACAGCAAGTGGAGCTGCCAGGTGAAAGTGCTTAAAAGCTAGCAGTCTCCTGCAAAGCAGCATGTTTGCAGAGCTCTGTTTCCCACTTGGCATATTCTTGTTTAACAAATGCCTTAATGTCTGTGGCTGTGCTTCACCTCCACATTATTTGTCTTGTGTGAGTTCCTAAGGGCAGCAATTCCTTCTTGTTTGTACATCAGTGTCTTCACCTCAGCCAGAGGCTCTGCACTGCAGAAGCATCATCTCCTTCTGGCTACTGCTAGAGAATGGAAACGCAGCCAACAGTGGATTCTCTGGTTAATCCACAGGCCCCATGCTAATTTCCTTTACACAGCAGGCTGCACAGCCCCAGTGCAAAAAAACAGCTTGTACCAATCCAGAGAACAGGTAATGAAAGTAGCCATTAGCACAGCCAACCAGGTAACAAATGCTAGAGAGCACATCTGATGGCTCAGATTTCTTGTAACACAGGAAGGTCAGGGTCTTTTTAGCTTCCCAGTAAAATAGCAGCCACTTCTGTATAGCCTGGCTTCATTGGAAGTGGCATTTAGAGTTGTAGAGTCGTTAAGGTTGGAAAAGACCTTCATGATCATCAAGTCCAACTGTCAACCCAACACCACTGTGCCCACTAAACAATGTCCTGAAGTGCCATGTCTACATGGTGTTTTAACACCTCCAGGAATAGTGGCTCCAGTGCTTCCCTGGGCAGCTTATTACAGTGCCTGACCACTCTCTCAGTAAATATTTTATTCCTTGTATCCAGTCTAAACCTCCCCTGGTGCAACTTGAGGCTAGTTCCTCTCACCCCATCACTTGTTAGCTGGCAGAAGAGACCAACACAAACCTCACAACACTTCCAGGCACAGTGACTCCACCACCTCTCTGGGCAGCCCATCTCAATGCCAATCACTCTTACTGTGAAGAACTTCTTCCTAACGTCTAGCCTAAACCTGCCCTGTCACTGCTTGAGGCTGTGTCCTCTTGTTCTGTCTCTGGTTGCCTGGGAGAAGAGATTAACCACCACCTGACTACAACTTCCCTTCAGGTAGTTGTAGAGAGCAATAAAGTCTGTCCTGAGCCTCCTCCAGACTAAACAACCCCAGTTCTTTCAGCCACTTTAGCCACCTTTATCAGAGTTATAAATCAAATCAAAACTTATGGTGAATTATAGTATCTGGGATTAAAGTTCTACATTTATCCATCCAAATCATCTGCCTCCAAGGCTGTTTCACTCTGTCAGTCAAGGACCTAAGGACCAGCTGGGGGAAGTCTGGGAAGAGCAACACTCTTCAAATCCAAGCACTTTAACCAACAGATTCAGGAGTAGCAATTGGTTGAAAAGGGATAGAAAAACTTGTTAATGAAGTGTGCCACAATGCTTTTTCTGTGCTGTTTTAACCTGATCTAATTAATCTAGGATTTCTGTACATAAAGACCGTGGCATTTATCCTTACTACAGCCAGCAGGAAAACAAAATACATTTGGAAATGTGCTACCTGGAGTCAAAACTTCGGGACTAGCAAGCAGAGAAATTTTCTGAAATCTTAGATACTTTTTCTTATATCTCTTCAATCTCTTCCCAATCAATTCATGTAAGCAGGTAAGAGAAATTGGCTTGCTGACAATTAGCTCTTCTTTTTGGTATGGGAAACAGCAGAAAAACAGCAGCCTGGAGAATGTAAATGCAGAAAATTAGGATTGCTGAATGCTTTTTAAGGTGGGCAGAGGAGTGAGAAGGGAATCTGCACAGGCAATGCCATCAGCAGTTGGGATTTGAGGTTTCCCTTCCAGCTGAAGCTACCACAGGATGTTTCATGACAAGTTCCCATCACCAGTGGGTCAGGACCATTTGGCTTCTAGCTTCTTGCATGGAAGGAGCACTGCAGGAGTACAGAGCTGTGGGATATTCTTCTCGGGTATTCTTTCTAGTAAATGGACACTTGGAAAAGAAGAGAGCTAGAGAGGGAATAGAGCTAGAGAAGGGAAGAGAACTTCTGCCTCATCCAGTTGCTTTGTCAAGTACAGAGTGTTTTGGTTTGTTTGGTTGTTGTTGTTGTAGTAGTTTGTTTGGTTTGGGTTTGTTTTTTTTTTTCCAAGTCTCTCTTGCACTGTGTTTTCTTCAGGTAAACTGTTAGAACCCTGACCACTCTCCTGCCTCAGGGCTTTTCTTTCAGGATGGAGCTTCTTCCTCCCTCGGTACAGCATTGCAGAGTAGGACACTGCTCATTTTACCAACTCTTTTGTGTGCATTCACTGTGAGATGGAACACAGTTCCCACCTCAGAGCAGCCCAGTGTAACAGGATCACTTTCCATATTCTAAAGTCATTTTCTAAGGAATTGCTCTTCTTTGCAGTGTACTCATGTGGCTATATTGCTTTCATAATTCACTTGGGCACCAAGTTACTGCTGATGGCATTACTGGGATGCACTGTCAAGCAAGAATTTCTGTTCAATCTTCAGCTCACTAAGAAAGTGTAGGCTTGCTGTGGAGCCAGCTTAACTATATTCCAGCTCACGCAGTTGTGCCAGGATGCTCTTCCCTGCCTATTTCTGATGCCACTCAGAAGCAGCACACAACTGAAGTTTATTTTCCTCACTTTCACAGCATTATTAGCTTGTATTAGTCAAGAAATTGACAGCAGCTGCCTCAGTGGGTTTCAACAGATGGGCAAGCAGAGGCTTAAAATCTGGTTGCTCATTAATTTTCTTTACACAGACTGCTTATCTTTGTAGTCTGCATTATCTTTGTTGAGCCTGATGGAAAGCTGCTTGTATTGTGTAGGAGACTTTCTGTTACTTTTGGTGTGTTGAATCTAGACCCATAGGAGTATTTGTTAATTTTTTTGCTTGTAAGAGTGAAACACCATCAGGCTTTTGTTCCCCAGGATAAAAGCTAAATTCAAAAAGAGTGGTGACTTGGAAAGAAAAGAAGAGAAATGTTTTCTCTCTCACTAGAGGAAGATTTTGAAATACTGCAGGGTTTATAAAGCCTGATTCGTGGCATGGAAAGAGAGAAAGAATCCTTTCTGAGGTAGCTTTGGACAAAACATCTGATGTAGAATCACAGAATGATTTAGGTTGGAAGGGACCTCAAAGCTCAGCCAGTTCCAACCCCCCGGCCATAGGCAGGGACACCTCCCACTAGAGCAGGCTGCTCAAGGCCTCATCCAACCTGGCCTTGAACACCTCCAGGGAGGGAGTAGCCACAGCCTCCCTGGACAACCTGTGCCAGTGTCTCACCATCCAAAGAACTTATTCCTAGCATCCAGTTTCAATCTCCCCTCTGTCAGATGAAACCCATTACTCCTTATCCTGTCATTACAAGATCTTGTCAATAGTCCCTCCACGGCCTTCCTCTAGCCCCCCTTCAGATACTGGAAGGCCACTCCAAGGTCTCCTCAAAGCTTTCTTCTCTAGGCTGAAGAGCTCTAACTCTCATAGCCTGTCCTCATAACAGAGGTGCTCCAGCCCCACAAGAAAATACACTACAAGAAAATATACCATGTGCTGTATAAGAGTTGTTTGCCAAGATCTGATCTTCAAATGAAAATTAACAGAGCAAGAAAAACTCCTAATGAAAGAATATAGGAAACCAGTGTCCCATGAAACTGAGGCCTTCAGGTAGTCCACATTAGGTCTTCCAAGAGCAAAGAATATCAGTGAACAAGAAGAGTATTTCTTTCTTTTTCTGTGTCTCTGTCTTCTAAGCTAAGTTTTCTAATTGCTTTAGACTGTTTCCAGCCAGCCGAAATTCAGATGCAATATCCATGGCTGTAGTGGGTTTAGTGCCTCTGGAGAGCAATTCAGAAAGCCTGAGGAAAGTGCAGAGTGAGAGTACCTGGATTCAGACAGCAGGAAATAGGAGGCAAAGATAACACTTGATGGTATTTAAGCCATCTGAATATGCCCATCTTCACATGTTTGTTTTTGTATAGGCTGATATCAGCTGGCATGTTTAAACATTTCTTTCTGGCCTTTGATTTTTAGGAGCTGGGCTGTGTAGGAGGAGAAGAGAATCCTTTTCCTTCTAAGGCACACAAGGTACAAACTCAACCTCTATCCAGTGGATACTGTGGGCTGCTTCCAGAAGATGTTGTGCCCATTGTCCATGAACCTTGTGAGTTTACACTGTATCTCACAAGGAAGTAGGACTCATTGTGACTACAGCAACAGCAATTCAGAGACAATTGTCCGTTTGAGCGGCACATTTTCAGTGATAATCAATATTTGCACAGTAAAAATAGTGCAAAGGCTAAGTGCAGAGTCCTGCACCTGGGAAGGAATAATAAACTGCACCAGTACAGGTTGGGAGGTGATCTGCTGGAGAGCAGCCCTGTGAAGAGGGACTTGGGAGTGCCGGTGGATAACATCCATGGCACTGCAATGTGCCCTTGTGGCCAAAAGGGCCAATGGGATCTTGGGAGGCATTAAGAAGAGTGTTTCTAGCAGATCAAAGGAGGTTCTTCTCCTCCTCCTCTGCACTGGTGAGACCTCATCTTGAGTACTGTGTTCAGTTTGGGGCTCCATAGTTTGAGAGGGACAGGGATCTGCTGGAGAGGGTCCAGCAGAGGGTTCCAAGGACGATTAGGGGACTGGAGCACTGCCTGATGAGGAGAGGCTGAGGGATCTGTGGATTTTTAGTCTGAAGAAGAGAAGACTGAGAGGGCATTTAGTAAATGTTTATAAATCTCTGAGGGCTGGGGGTCAGGAGGTGGAGGACAGGCTCTGCTCACTTGCTCCCTGGGATAGGACATGGAGCAGTGGATGGAAGCTGCAGCACAGGAGGTTCCACCTCAACACAAGGGGGAACTTCTTTACTATAAGTGTCATAGAACACTGTAACAGGCTCTCCAGAGAGATTGTGGAGGAGGGAAGTGGAGACTTTCAAGGCCCATCTGGATGCATTCCTCTGTGACCTGAGCTAGATTATGGTCCTGCTCTGTCAGGGTAATTAGACTCAATGATCTCTTTGGGTCAAGAGGAAAATGAGGGCCACAAGGATGATTAAGGGGGCTGGAGCATCTCTTTGACAAAGAGAGACCTGAGGCTGTTTATCCTGGAGAAAAAGAGGCTGAGAGGGGATCTTATCAGTGCTTATCAATATTTAAAAGGTAGAGGTGAAAAGGATGGGGCTGAGCTTTTTTCAGTGATGCCCAATGATAGGACAAGGGTCAACAGGCACAAACTAGAATACAGGAGGTTCCATCTGAACATGAGGGAAAACTTCTTTCCTTTGGGGGTGCTGGAGAACCAGCACATCTGGAGAAGTTGTGAACTCTCCTCTGGAGACTTTCAAAACCCACATGGACAATTTCTTGTGCAACCTGATCTAGGTAAACCTGCTTTGGCAGGGAGCTTGAACTTGATGATCTCTGGAAGTTCCTTCTGACCTCTACCATTCCATGATTTTGTGATTCTGTGAAAGAATGTATGGATGTAAACCACATTGTTCATAAAGCCAATGCAAATCCTCTATCAAAAACATTCCATTTTAGACCATAAGAAAATTCTGGCCAAGTTACTGAGGTCCTGGAGTCTTAAAGGACTTAACATTTCAGTCATCACAAAGCAACAGCCACTTTCAATTCTCCAGGGAGTTAGTGACGTCAAACTATGATATCTGTCCTCCCTGGGGCCTGCAGCCTTCCAGGACACTACTGGGAATAAAGAAAAGCAGAGGACAGTAAAGTGGTTTGTCCAGTGGGGGCAAATCTGGCTCTCCTTATGCCCCTTCTCTTAAGGGTGTAGTGCCAGAAGCATACAAACAGCTTTAAACTGTGATCATAGGGCACTAACCTCCAGGTGGAGGTATTAAATGAAACCCATAAACAGCCCTCCCCTTTCACAGAGGAAGCTATCAATGTACACCTGCCCATAGCCAAAGCAGTAGGCACAGTTCCAAAGGGAAGAGCATTTGGTTTCTGCCAAGGCTTTTTCAAGGATTCATCTTGCACATGAAATAGACCCAACCATCTTCTGCTCCAGAAGAGTCACTGACTTTGCTGTCATCTTTCAAACTAAGCATCCCTTATTGCCCTCCAGAGAAGTATATTGTGAAGACTGGAGACTCTTCTCTATCATTTCTTTCTTCTTTGATTTCAGCCCTTACACTCTCTCTGCATTCAGGAGTCCTGGGAGGCATTAGAAACTGAGTCTTAGTTCTTTCTGTCTTTGCTATTTGCATGACCCTTTTCACTGTAGTATTTAAATGTCTTTAATATCTTTTATCTTCCTAATACTACACTGAAATAGGGAAGTGCTGTTGTCTGAAATTTACAGCTGAGTAATTAAGGCATGGAAGAATTACATCCCAGAATGTACGAAAAGAAGCTTGGCCAGCAGGTCTACCCCTCTACTCTGTGCTGGTGAGACTTTGCCTGAAGTGTCCAGCTCTGGAGTCCTTAGCACAGGAAAGACATGGACCTGTTGCAGAGGGTCCAGAGGAGGGCCATGAAAATGCTCAAGGGGATGGAATGCACCTTCTCTGAAGAAGGGCTGAGAGAGCTGTCTGGAGAAAAGAAGGCTCTGGGGAGGCCTTTCAGCACTTAAAGGGGGCCTATAAGAAAAATGGGGACAGTCTTCTCAGCAGGGACATGGGGTAATGATTTTAAACTAAGAGAGGGGAGATTTAGACTAGATATAAAGAAGATTTTTTTTTTTCAAATGAGGGTGGTGAAAAACTGGCAGAGGTTTCCCAGAGGGGTGGTAGGTGCCCCATCCTTGGAAATACTCAAGGTCAGATTAGACAAGTTACTGAGCACCCTGATCTAGTTGAAGATGTCCCTGCCCACTGCAGAGGGGATTGGCCGAGATGACCTTTGAAGACATTCTACGAGCCTGCAATCAGCAGTGTTTCTATTCTAACATTACCATCAGCCCAGCTTTACCACAGCTCTGCTTTTTCTTCCTTTGTATTTTAAATTAAAAAATTAAAGCAGGGGATGCAGGGCTCTCTTCATGTCATAAATGGCTCTGTAAGGGAGATCTCTATTTTACAAAGTTATTTTTAGAAGGAAGTATGTGCTTGATGGAGCCAACTTCTGTAGCTGTCCATTAGTCTTACACTCATACTCTCTAACATTTCTCTAAGGCAGTGAAAATCAATAGAGCATAAAACAAGGTAGTTGTCTAGTGAGAAAACTCATTACCCTTTGACCTTTACCAGTATTTCAGCTACAGGCCTCCAAGAGGCTTTTCTGGCTTGGAGATAAGATTATGCAGTTAAGCACTATCTGAAAGGGAGAAAAAACCTGTTGCCTTATCAATTAAAATGTGAGACTAGATGAGTGTCATCCTGTGCTCTCTGTTGACTCACTCTTGAACAAGGCCTCTTTATGCTTTCCTAACTGTCAGAAGACAGTGATATTACTTTCTGCTTCATGGTAATCATGTGAACCTAGGTCACCTTTTCTAGGTCACTCACATGGAAGACACAGCGGGGGCCCAAAGTTGGTTTTCCATGTAGCACAACCAAGAAGAGTTCTAACCACAGTGTTTGTGGCATTGCAAGCTTCCATTCAGGATGTGGTGTCCCACCCATGCCTTTTTATAACCCTTCTATAATTGCATTTTTTTCTTTCTCAAAACAATTCAGTAATTCCAAGACCTGAGCTAGGAAAAAAAAAAAGACAATATAAACTTTATTCTCTTACAGAGAGGTTCTGGCATTGCTGTCTGATTTGGGGCAGTGTTTAGTCATTTGGTGTAAAATCTCTTTTAGCATCCGTTACATATAGTCACAAACCCTTGAGGCAAATAAGTTGGTGCTTAACAATGAAAAACCCTGGAAAGGTCACTCTTGTCACATTTGAACCTCTGATGAGTTTATCAACTTGATGGTGGCACCTGAAGTTCTGAGCAAACAGTAGCAATGCTTTGGGTGTGAAAGAGGAGCCCTGCATTCTGCTATGAGGATTTGGGAAACTGGATGGACATGTGCTTTGTCTGTACTTTTATACAGTGGAAGATGCTACTTGCTTGAACTTTGTCACTTTGAACCAGTGTAATTTTGATTTCTGAGAAGTGTCTGCAACAAGCTGTTAAAAAAAGTTTAGTTTCTGAGTACCTAAATGATTGTAAACCAAGAAAAGAAATAGCCAACAAGAATTGTCTTTATCAGGTTAATTGACTTAGCTGGGAAAAGAAGGAGAATACAACTAATCACAGAGTCACATAATCACAGAGAATCACAGAAAGCATCAGGTTGAAAGGGACCCTCAAAGGTTATCTTGTCACAGAATTACAGAATGTCAAGGGATGGAAGTGACCTCAAAAGATCACAGAATCACAGAATTAACCAGGTTGGAAAAGACTTTCAAGATCATTGAGTCCAACCTATCACCTAACACCTTCTGATTAACTAAACCAGGGCACTAAGTGCCTCATCCAGCCTCCTTTTAAACACCTCCAGGGATGGTGACTCCACCACCTCCCTGGGCAGCCCATTCCAATGCCAATCACTCTTGCTGTGAAGAACTTCTTCCTAACATCCAGCCTAAACCTGCCCTGGTGCAGGTTGAGACTGTGTCCTCTTGTTCTGTCACTGGGTGCCTGGGAGAAGAGACCAACCCCCACCTGGCTACAACCTCCCTTCAGGTTGTTGTAGAGACCTCCATAGATCATTGAGTTCAACCCTCCTGTCAGAGCAGGACCATATAGTCTAGCTCAGGTCGCACAGGAACACATCCAGATGGGTCTTGAGCGTCTTCAGAGAAGGAGACTCCACAACCTCTCTGGGCAGCCTGTGCCAGTGCTCCATGAAAGGATCAACACTTGCATGTGCTGAAATCCTAGCCTGTGCAGTAAGCTCACACAGCAGAGCTTCTAGGGGAAAAAGAGAGTTGGAGTGGTCCTCCGATAGAAGCAGTGTGTAAGTTCTTAGTTGTTGAGGAGAACTCAGATTAAAGACTGGAGCTGAGACTTTTATTCTGATAAAGGGATCGCGACTAACCTACATTTAGTAAGTGATACTGACATTGTAGGCAAGATGACTAAGAAATGTGTTTGTCCTCATGCACCGTGGGTCACCATGTGTGTACTGCAAGCAAGGAAACAGGCTAGAAATAGGAGCAGGTCTTGTAATCACACTGAAAACGTTTTGCACTAGAAAAGCTTTCTTGAGGGGAGAGATTGGCTGAGTGGCTGGAAAACCAGGCAGAAACTCTTCTTGTGGGTGCAAACACGATTCAGAAGGCAGCGAGAATAACACAGGTGTGGGAAAGTCAGTTCAGTGTGTTCACAGCTTGCAAAAGCCAAACAAGAGAAATGACGTTTGCCACATTTTATAAGTTCCCTTGAAGTACAGGAGCAGATTGTAGAGTGCTGGGAAGAGTGCAGTTCCCATCAGAAAGGGTGACTGTGCCTTTATCTGGTTTACAAACGTGGCAAGTTGTAAATAAACACATAAAGATACAGTCACTCTTCTTGAAATGCAAATTCCTTGAGCTAGGAACTTCTCTCTAGAGAAATGCAGAGGTTCACATTCAGCTGAGTACTTGGGGAGATTTCTAACAAGTTCTAAAGACCATGGCCAAGTGGGATTATTTAACAACCTGATTTGACAGATTTTTAAATTATGATAATATAGTTTCTGTAAATACACAACATTGTGTCCATTGTGCTCTGGCATAATTGTTTCATTTCAGGAAGCAGCTGAACAATTTCCCGGGCAAAGGAGTGTAGGTAGAACAAGAACTGATAAGAAATCTCAAAGTAAATACAAGACTTTCCCACTAAACCATATACTTCATATAATAACACCAAATTTTAAAGGGTCATGATGTATGACTGTTCATTCCCCAGGCATAAAAATACTTCATGAAACAGGATGTCAGGGGCTTTTTCCCCATCCGATTGAATTTCTAGCCATGAAGTGCTGGAAACCTTACCAGGTGGTTCTCTCAGAGCTCATTCTAGCCATGAAGTGCTAGAAACCTTACCAGGTGGTTCTCTCAGAGCTCATTCTAGCCATGAAGTGCTAGAAACCTTACCAGGTGGTTCTCTCAGAGCTCATTCTAGCCATGAAGTGCTGGAAACCTTACCAGGTGGATCTCTCAGAGCTCATTCCCACTCCAGAGCAGGCACGCAAATGTTTGTGTCATTTTACAGAATGTATGCTTTAGGAATCTGAGTTTCCCAATGGAGGAAATGAGTAACTCAGTTTGACTTCAGTGACAGTAACTTGTATCCTGTAAGAGGAGATGAAAGGGAAGGGGAGGAAAAAACTATAAGAAGAGGAGGAACCAAGAAAAAAGGAGTGAGATGAAATAACACTGTGATAAGTGGTTCTCACTTATTCTGTCCTTTACTGGCACAACCTAGAGAAAATTGTCTTAATTTTGAGAACACAGTGGTAGGACAGCAAGATGATCCCTCATCATCATTTCCTTGGTATCTTCTAACATGTTAACTTTCAGTAGCACACAGAGTAAGATGAAAATGTTAACTACAACTTCAAATCTCTGCTCATAAAGAAATGTTGTATATGTGTGTGTCAGGGTGCAGTGTCTGTCTACCTTGCACGTGTTTTTATGCACAGAATTAAAGGAGGACATTTGGATATTTAGGAACAGAGCTGAAAATTATCCTTAGGAGTTAACTCATTACTTTATGCATCACTTCCAAGTTTCAACCCTGACTTTCTTTTTGCTTTGCTGATCAGATCCAGTAATAATTGTGTGCACTACTTGGCAATGACCTTTACTGTGTGCAAAAATCATAGAATCACAGAATTGTCAGGGTTGGAAGGGACTTCAAGGATCATCTGGTTCCAATCCCCAGGCCATGGGCAGGGACACCTCACACTAGATCAGGTTGCCCAGAGCCACATCCAGCCTGGCCTTAAAAATACTCAGGGATGAGGCTTCCAACTCCTCTCTGGGCAACCTGTTCCAGTGTCTCCCCACCCTCACGGTGAAGAACTTCTTCCTAACATCTAATTTAAATCTCCTCTCCTCTAGCTTGGATCCCTTCCCCCTAGTCCTGTCACTACCCAACACCCTAAAAAGTCCCTCCCCAGCTTGCTTGTGGCCCCCTTCAGATACTGGAAGACCACAATCGGGTCTCCACTGAGCCTTCTTCTCTCCAGGCTGAGCAACCCCAGCTCTCTCAGTCTGTCTCCACAGGAGAGGAGCTCCAGCCCTCTGATCCTCCTTGTGGCCCTTCTCTGAACATGTTTCAGCACATCCATATCTTTCTTGCAATATGGGCTCCAGATGTGTGATGGTTTGGGAGTTACCTGCCCACACACACACTGAAATCATCCAGACTAGACTCAGCTGGCTGGAAATTAAAGAATGAAGTTTTATATTCACAGCTTAGCACAATACACAAGCAGATATTTACAATGTGTTACAAATATTTACAGCTATAGACAGAAATATGCAAGTTTAAAGTCATACAGAAACACAGCAGCCCTCCCAGCAGTCAGAGGGGCTCCCGACCACCCTTCCACCTTCTTTCCACCCCCCGCTCTTATCACAGACTGCCTTATGTGCAAGGTGAGTTGGAAGGATCGGCAAGGGGGGTTAGAAGCAGAATGGTTAGTTGGGTTACACAGCTTCATCTGGAAGCAGTTAATATGGGAGAAGCCAGGGAGAAACACAGACACTGACTGCCTTATCTATGTTTGTGTGCTTGTTTGTATGCGTCTCAGCAAACCTGTGAGTGAAGTAGACATCACCGTTGTTTTCTTTTCTAATCTAATCTATTTTTTCTCATTAAAACGTTCCAATTAGTCTCAAACCAGCACAAGATGTCTCTCGAGACCCTAGAAAGCACTTGACCTGGTACATCCATGCTTACCCATTTCCCATTCAGGTACAGTAATGCTAGATTAAGGAAATGGCCAATGGCCTTAGCCCACTGGTGGCAACATCATAGCAGCTTCCTTCAGTGGAGCAAGGAAACAGATATGTTTGTAAGTGTTCCTCTGGATTTCTCTGTCCCTCCAGCAGAGTGATGAGAGTGTTCAATCAAAGGAAAGTTGGGTGCATTGCAGGTAGGCTTGGATCCAGTCTTACTTGGCATGAGACAAAAAAATGGAGCTGGCAACAACTGACACCAGCTGACACTAGCATCCTCTAAAGAAGGCTATAGCTTGGATTTAATTGGTTTAGTTCCTTGCTTAGGTCCTTAATTTCCCCAGGAAGTCTGGGGGCAGATGGGGAGCAGGATGAGAAGAGCGATCCATTGATTCCCAGCAGAGACAGTTCAGAGTAGCATAACTTGGAGCATGTGATATTGCACTAACATATCAGGCTGTGCTGATACACGAGGCCATAATGAAGGCTGAGTCTAATGCACTGTACTTAAAATGCTTCCTGAAAGGTTTCAGAAACCTTCTGTGTTCTTAAGAAGTGAGATCAAAATAGGTCAAGGCAGGCTTCAGTTTATACTGCAAGAAACCCAGAAGTACTTTACAAAGTTCAGCAAAGTGCTTGGCTGCCATTTAAGGAGACCAGTGATGCCACCTGGAAAATACTGTCATTAAAACCACAGTGAGGGGCAGAGCTTCACAAGCATGGTTTAGAGCAGTTTTAAATCACTGTCACCCCAGAACCCACTGTGCACACAGCACATATCCAGGCTGAGAGGGAACTATGAGCTCTTAGAAACTTGGACCTGTACGAGGAAAAATAAGTATTGGGGGTTTGGGGGGGAAGAGAAAAGATGTGTGAAAAACTATGAAGATCAAAAGTATTTTCTTTGTTTTTCCTTTTCTCCATATCCCTTCCCCAAACCTTGACAATAGGTGTGATAAAGCCCTTGGCTAACGTATTTCTGATCTCCTCTAGAAGCTCCTGATTACAGATTCTCTTCCATCAGGCAGCAGCTCAGTTTTTTTCTGAAGAAAGCACTGTCTACTAGGCAGCATGAAGAGGCTTTGAGCAGCACAGCCAGCTGTGAGGGCAGTAGGGTGTGAGGGCAAAGTCCAGAGAGCCTTTGAGGGAGGCGACCAGGGTGTGAGTGTCACTGGAGATTGGCAGACACCCACAAACTGGTAGAAATACATTCAGGCCAGGCAAATATGGGTTGTAGAGAAAAGGTTTGCAGATTAGATGTAGGTGAGGCTGAATGTGATTATTTGTGGATCACAGGATGCTAGGGATTGGAAGGGACCCAAAGAGATCATCGAGTCTAATTACCCTGCCAGAGCAGGACCATAATCTAGCTCAGGTCACAGAGGAATGCATCCAGATGGGCCTTGAAAGTCTCCATTTCCCTCCTCCACAATCTCTCTGGGGAGCCTGTTCCAGTGCTCTGTGACCCTTACAGTAAAGAAGTTTCCCCTTGTGTTGAGATGGAACCTCCTGTGCTGCAGCTTCCATCCACTGCTCCATGTCCTATCCCAGGGAGCAAGTGAGCACAGCCTGTCCCCCACCTCCTGATCCCCAGCCCTCAGATATTTATAAACATTTATTAAATCCCTTCTCAATCTTCTCTTCTTCCGACTAAAAAGACCCAAGTCCCTCAGCCTCTCATCAGGCAGTGCTCCAGGCCCCTAATCATCCTCCTAGCCCTCCGCTCCAGCAGATCCCTGTCCCTTCTAAACTGGGGAGCCCAAAACTGAACGCAGTACTCAAGATGCGGTCTCATCAGAGCAGAGTAGAGGTGGAGGAGAACCTCTCTTGATCTGCTGGACACACTCTTCTTAATGCACCTCAATATCCCACTGGCCTTCTTGACCACATGGACACATTACTGTCCCGTGGATGTTATCCACCATCACTCCCAGGTCTGTCTCCTCAAGGCTGCTCTCCAGCAGATCACCTCCCAGCCTGTACTGGTGCAATTTATCATTTCTCCCCAGGTGCAGGACTCTGCACTTGTCCTTGTTGAACCTCATTAGGTTCCTCTGTGCCTAACTCTCCAGTCTGTCCAGGTCTCGCTGGATGGCTGCACAGCCTTCAGACGTATCAGCCAAGCCTCCCAGGTTGTCTCTGCCAAGAGTTCAAGGTGCTGAATCCAGCTTAAACTCAGTTCAAAAGTAGAAAGGATGATAGCAAGAGGTGACAAGGTGCAGAAAGAGTAGGTTAACAAGCAGTTATGTGACTGCTGCAGTGTTTTATTATATATGCCATGTACCAGTGAGTTCTTCATCTCTCTCTTTCTATTCCATCTTCTGATGCTCAGAATAATTTTGCTGTAATTACACAGCATAGTTTAGAATAATAATTTTCTTTTTCAGAGTAGTTGGAGATCATTTAGAAATATTTGAGCCTGTATTTCTCATGCACCTGTAAATAGCCTTAACCGCCAGGCCTCAGGAGGTGTTGGACAAGCACATAATGCAGTGACCAGGAGTAGAGGGTATCAGATTCTCCTCCGTATAGACACCCACCCTGTTTCTTAGGTGGCATGCAGTAAGCCTTAGAGGGAGAGAAGTCTTTAAAGGGTGATATGGTGACTCTAGTGCAAAACATTGCACACAAAGTTCACCTTCTTTTCTTTTTTTAAAATCTTTTTTGTTCTTTTCTATTCTCTGTCTTTCATTTGTTTTACCCAGCTACCAAATCTATCTAACTGTTTCTAGTGGCTTCCTGATTAAACTCTGTTACATGAGTATTTAGGTCAAGCCAGCCTACCATTAAGAAAGACAAGAAGAATTGTATCTTATCTGACTGTCTGTGCCTGTAGAGTGAATCTGAGAACTCCCTGAAGCTTTTCAAATGTTATTATTCATCTGCCTGCTCAGGACCTGAAGCTATTTTTAACACTGATATGCCAATGTCAGTATCTACAAGCCGTTGCAATAAATAAATACATCACCCTCAGGAAGGATGTAAATCTGCAAAACCTGAGCAACTGCCTCTCCAAAAAGACATTAATGAAAGTGTTGTGATTAGTGAGGGATGTCTGCTCAGCTTCACTGTACTCAGCACTGGTTAGGTCACACCTTGAGCCAACTATGTTGTGGGCTGCATCAAGAGCAACGTGGCCAGCAGGGCAAGGGAGGGGATTCTGCCTTTTTACTCTGCTCTCCTGAGACCCCACCTGGAGCCCTGTGTGCAGTTCTGGAGCACCCAACACAATAAGGACATGGAACTCTTGGAGCCAGTCCAGAGAAGGCCACAAAGATGCTCAGAGGCCTGCAGCACCTCTGCTATGAGGACAGGCTATGAGAGCTGGGGCTCTTAGCCTGGAGAAGAGAAGGCTTCGAGGGGACCTTGTAGTAGCCTTTCAGTATCTGAAGGGGGCTACAAGAAGGCTGGGGAGTGACTATTGACAAGGTCTTGTAATGACAGGATGAGGAGTAATGGGTTTAAACTGGCACAGGGGAGATTTAAACTAGATGTTAGAAAGAAGTTCTTTACAGTGAGGGTGGTGAAACCCTGGCACAGGTTGCCCAGGGAGGTTGTGGCTGCGCCCTCCCTGGTGGTGTTCGAGGCCAGGTTGGATGAGGCCTTGAGCAACCTGTTCTAGTGGGAGGTGTCCCTGCCTATGGCAGGGGGCTGCAACTGGATGATCTTTGAGGTCCCTTCCAACCTAAGTCATTCCATGATTCTATACTGTGTCCAGTTCTGGGCCCCTCAATTTAAGAAAGATGTTGAGCTGCTTGAACTTGTGCAAAGAAGGGCACAAAGGCTGGTGAGGGGGCTGGGGCACAGCCCTGTGAGGAGAGGCTGAGGGAGCTGGGGGTGTGCAGCCTGGAAAAGAAGAGGCTCAGGGCAGACCTCGTAGCTCTCTAAAACTACCTGAAGGGAGGTTGTAGCCAGGTGGGGGTTGGTCTCTTCTCCCAGGCACCCAATGACAGAACAAGAGAACACAGCCTCAAGCTACAGCAAGGCAGGATTAGGCTGGATGTCAGGAAGAAGTTCTTCACAGCAAGAGTCATTGGCATTGGAATGGGCTGCCCAGGGAGGTGGTGGAGTCACCATCCCTGGAGGTGTTTAAAAGGAGGCTGGATGAGGCACTTAGTGCCATGTTTTAGTTAATTAGAAGGTGTTAGGTGATAGGTTGAACTTGATGATCTTGAAGGTCTTTTCCAACCTAGTTAATGCTGCATGCTTCTGTGTTAAGAGACTGTACTCTTCAACCTTCTTGCTATAGGCAGTTCTTGTGGGATGACATTCTCCTTGGCTGACATCATTCTACAGTAATTTTTTTGAAACTACTGTGATGAAACATGCAACGAGACAAGTATTTTGGCAGACACCTGTGAGTCAGCTAGGCTGCTTTTCCTCCCTTCAGAGACAGTTACTGAGCTAGTTTTCTGAAAGCTGTAGCAGTGACAGAGGGACTAACACAAAGAGCAACCAAATCACATTGTTGACATGTCCTGGTTCTCTCAGCCTTTCAATCATGTGGGCTATTTTTTAACTCAACCTGTTCCTGTTTCCTAAGGTTTATTTATTGTGTACATGAATAATTTGTAATATTAAGGCATGCAAGTTTTAAAGCCCTGATTAAATGGTGTCACCGGTTTTGGAGTATTATTGTGCCATCTGCAACCTGGTAGCACCTCACCTACTGGGCAGAAAAAGGGGTAAAAGCTCAGCATCAAACAGGAAACTCTTTGAAAGCACAGGCTTCATACTAAATCACATGTCCAAAGTAATAGTGCTGCTATCCACATCTATTCCCACACCTGCCTCATTGGCCCTGGTGAGGCTGCATCTGGATCACTGTGTCCAGTTTTGGGTCCCCCAGTTCAAGAGAGACATAGAACTGCTTGAGAGCACAGAGCCATAAATATGATTAAGGGAATGGAACATCTCTCTTGTGAGGAATGACTGAGAGAGCTGGGGCTCTGCTGCTTGGAGAGGAGGAGCCTGAGGGGTGACCTCATGAATGTTGATAATATCGATATGAATGCCAGGAGGATGGAGCCAGGCTCTGCTCAGTGATGCCCAGTGACAGGACAAGGGGCAATGGGTGGAAGCTGAGGCATAGGAAGTTTCATTTAGACATGAGGAGGAATTTTTTTCCTTGCAAGTGTGACAGAGCCCTGGAACAGTCTGCCCAGGGTGGTTGTGGAGTCTGTCTCTCTGGAGATATCCAAGAGCTGCCTGGATGTGTTCCTGTGTGCTCTGGTATAGATGAGCCTGCTCTGGCAGGGGGGTTGGACTGGATGATCTTTCGAGGTCCCTTCCAGCCCTTGACAATGTTTATAAATAGATGAGGGCTGGGGGTCAAGAGAGAGAGGACAAACTCTTCTCAGTTGTGCTCTGTGACAGGACAAGGAATAATGGGTATAAACTACAGCACAGGAAGTTCCACCTCAACATGAGGAAGACGTTTTTTACTGTAAGGGTCACAGAGCACTGGAAAAGGCTCCCTAGAGAGGTTGTAGAGTCCTTCTCTGGAGACTTTTAAGACCTGTCTGGATGCATTCTGGTGTGTTCTGAGCTAGATTCTTCTTTGGCAAGGGGATTGGACTGGGTGATCTATGGAAGTCCCTTCCAACTCCTAACACCCTGTGATCCTGTGATCCTGTAATTAGTCCTTAAGTCAGTAAAAGTAATATAAACTGTCTTCCATAGATCTGAAAGAAGTAGAATAAAACTTTTCCACTAGTCTGAGGTTTGGTGCCTGAAGTAGGGCTTTCATTATTTCTTACATAAGACTGCATAACAAGCTCTAAAAAGCAAAGCTAAAATTTCTTACTTGAAAAGAGCATGGCTTTGTCTAGCAGCAAGTCAGCATCATCTGACAGATCAATTTTCTCTGAGTGTAGGATGTGGATTCTGCATACCAAGCTCTCCACGGGCACCTGTTGGAAACTTGGTTCACTACAGCATGGAATTTCACACCACACATATAAGATCAGCTCCATGGCCTCCCAGCATAGAGACCTGTATCACAAAATCTCATCAATAAGAATGAGGCTGATAGCAGATACTTCAAGTTTTCTTGTCCTTCAGATGTGTCTTTCTAGAAAGGAGACAATGACATTCCTTAATACTTAATTGGTTCCTTATGAAGCAGTTAACGTGCCTAGTACCCATAGTATCATTCAGGTAAGAAGGGACCTCAGGAGGTGTCTGTTTCACCCTCCTGTGCAAAAGTGGAGCAGCTGTGAGGTCAGATGAGGTTGCTCAGAGCTTTATCCAGCCTTGAAAAACCACTGGGATTTTCAGCATCTCTGAGGACCATGTTCCATAACTTAACTGTCCTAATGTTGGAGAGCCTTTTCCCTGTGACAAGTCTGAACCTCTGTTGTTTCAATTTTTGTCCACCTCTGTGATTCTTCTGCCATGCACCACCGTGAAAAGGCTGGCTCTGCCTTTTCCATAACTTCTCCATAGGTACAAGCAGGTTGTGTCCCCAAAAGCCATCTTTTCTCTCAGCCTAGCTCACTCAGCCTCTTCTCATGGATGAGGTGCTCCAGTTTATGCCATTGTGGTGGCATCTGCTGGACTTGCAGTTTATCCACATCTTTCCAATGTTGGAGTGGCCAAACAGATGCAGTCTAGTGCAGAGCAGAGGCAACTAATCACTTCCCTCGATCTACTGGCTGCACTCCCACTGATGCAACCCAGAATGCTGTTGGCCTGATTTCATTGCCAGGGCCAACTGCTGGCTCACATTCAGCTTGCTGTCTGCCAAGGCTCTTAGGACCTTTCAAGCACTGCTGTTCCCCAGCCAGGCAGTCTCTGGCCTTTATTGTTGCAAAGTCCCAAAATCTTTTGGTTTCGGTCCTGCAGGGATAGCCAGGACCTTCCCCATGCTACACACAAGGCTTTAGTTTTTAGATCTCCAAAGACCATCTGCAGTAGGAAGCCAGAATTAGCTCCACAGAAACAGGAAGCTGAAATAATTAATGCACTTTTTCATCATTTTTAAAAGCAGGTGTATGAATTGCTCTGCATTCTTATATCTGAAAATAAGACCACCTGCTGCTAAGTGTTCTTTTCCTCCAAGCCTGCTTGTTTGTAGTAAAGAACATCAGGCTTTGATCACTTGCTTATATTTACTAAACTGGTTCCAACATCTTTGACAGGGGGCTGTATATATTCTCAGCATGAGAAGCTCCTGCTCATTTTAAGAGGTTGAGATTGGTTTTTGATAGAATTTTTGACTATGCTCTGTGCTGTCTTTCTTCAAAGCACAATTTGTAACAGGGCAGTACTCCTTGTCTAGTGTAATATGCAAACCCATTTTATATCTTGCTCAACCCCTTTCTTCCCATGCTGCTTTATCTCAATTTATTCTCATTTCAACCAAAGTTTCCTTTCACAGCTCTTTCATGTGCAATTTGGTATGTTTGTTAGCAGCTGTAATATCAGGTTGCTTCCCCCAATATTAAGTTAGCAGTTGTTATACCAGATTGCTCCCCCCAATATTAA